>JAWNPA010000042.1:0-360550 GCA_035045345.1 Drosophila hamatofila
CTCTCCTTTATTCCTGTTCGTCTCCACTTTACGCGCTAAGATGATTAAATATACATACATACACATGTAGATATTTCCATACATATTACATATTACGTTTCAGTTGAAAGGTATTAATGCGTAGGTCATATATATAGGTATATACCTGACTCCTATGCTTTAAAAGATATTTCAATTCAATGTTTATTTTCAATTTTTAAAATAATTAGTAAGAAATCTCTAGTCGAGACTGCTCGACTGAACCCTTCGAGGAGCTGATATTTCAATTTAACCCTCTAGGACGTAAGAGTGCCTCTAGGCACTTAGTTTATTATACCCTGAACCCATTGAAAATGTTATAATGTTTTTGTGAAAACGTAGGCAGAAGGAGGCGTGGCAGACCCCATAAGTATATATATTCTTGATCAGGATGCCGAGCTGAGTTGATCTAGCCATGTTCGTCTGTCCGTCCGTCCGTATGAACGCAGAGATCTCCTAAACTACAAATGCTAGAGACTTGAAATTTTACATGTATACTCGTGTATACCATACGCAGTACGTTTGTCATATTTTTTCGATAACTCATCCTAGAGACTTGAAATTTGAAACTGTAGGTCCGTGTATTGCACGCGCAAATAAAGTTTATTTCCAAAAATCGATAAATGCTTCCGTTGTTTTGTTATCGATAAGAACTTTTATCGAAAATCTGTTATAAAATTCCCATCAACCCATCAAAACACCCCCTTCCCTACAAGTTTGCAAAAACCGTATTTTAAGTACAAGAGACTTGTGCGTTGGCATGGCGGACATGGCTCGATCAATGTAGTTCGTCATCCTGATCAAGAATATATATACTTTATGGGGTCTGCCACGCCTCCTTCTGCCTGTTACATACATTTTCACAAATCATTATACCCTGAATTCCCATTTTCAATAGGTTCAGGGTTTAAAAACATGCACACACACATACAAACATACACTCATACGCACGTGCGTATAAGCAGGCATGGGCTGCAGTATAGCTTTGTTATGGGAATTTAATTGTTTAATAACTTTATTTTGTAGACGGACAATCTTCATAAAACTTTTAGATAGTGATAATAACATCAAAAGCACAAGTCTCAAATAAATATTTGAAATACGCTTTTTGCAAATGTGCAGGGAATGAGTGGACTTTGGGGGTGGTGTGGAATATGACAAAAACCAAAGTTCTTAAAAATATGTTTTTTAATCTACATTTTAAATTGGGAGACTAGCTCTAAAGGTGTAGGAAATATAATTTTTTAATGATTTTCTATAAGGTTTTTAATCGATAATAAAAAACCGGAGGAGTTATCGATTTTTGGAAACAAACTTAATAAGCGCGTGTAATATACGGACCTACGAAAAGCAAATTTCAGGTCTCTATCTTTTGCATCTTCTGAGATCGACGCGCTCATACATATGGATAGACGGACGGACAGACAGGCGGACAGGGCTAAATCGACTTAGTTCGTCGTCTTGATCAATAATATATATACTTTATGGAGTCTGACACGTTTCTTTCTGCCTGCTACATATGTATATGTAACAAAGCCATACTATTCTGATTTTCCATTTTCAATGGGTTCAGAGTATATAAATAACACAACATATTGAAGAATACCAGAGTATGTAGCATACAATAAAAATAATATTAAGTCTGTTCAAGAAAAATGTAAGAAAATGCATAGTTACCCTATCGGTCAGGCCACCAACGAAGCCACCAAAACTTAGTACGCAAACGTACTGAACATATATACACACATTTATATATGTGCCCACTTATATGTACAAATATGTTCATATATATTCATCACATACATATATCAACCACGAGCATTCATCGAGGATTCATCGCTGGACACTTAAAAACCTGGGATGACTTATGTATGCATATGTACATGTATAAAAAATTTAAGAAGTAAAGACGTCGCAGTCGGACGTACCCGACTGCAGAATACTCATTCCCAGCCCAAACGCTGCCAAAACTATTTCTAATTGATTTTGACTGTCAATCCAAGTATTTGTTCCAAGTTCAAGTCTCTGGCTCTTATAGTGTTCAAAATATAGCCGACTTTATGGAAAACTGTATATTCAGATCCGATTTGCCTAGACCCCTAGATCTGAGTGAGCCTAGACATGTAATTTTTGGTCAAAATATAGAGGGCCTCTAAGATAATGTGATTGCAAAATTTTGAAGCTTACGCTCAAAATATGCGAAACGTACAGGCTATTTTTTAGTATATCACGCCCCCAAAGAAGCTTAAAAAATATTTTTGGGTCATCGATAGAGGAAGTTTCCATCAACCCAACTGTCCAATTGTGAAGTTTCTAGATCGAATAGCTTAGGAGATTAAAAGCGTTTGCGGTTTGCCACGCCCCCAATGGGCGTAGATATATCCGCTTTATCTTTTGTCAACCCCAAAGTTGTCAAGGTTGTCAACTCCAAATTTCAAGTCTCTAGCATCAATAATGCTTTAGATATATAAGGATTTGTATAAATCACTATATAGTCAGATCACTATAATTTTTTGATCGATCTGTATAGGATCGTAACAAATTGGGGTATTTTAGCTTTAAAACTGTTGAAGATACAGTTTTAACCGATTTGTCACGCCCCCAATGGGAGTTGACATAACATGGTTTCTGAGATACCGGAAATGAATGAATGAATGTCAACTCAGCTGTTCTTCCTATCCAAGAATATTTGCCTCTTTCCGCCTGTTACATACATCTGCGTATCTGCGTATAATATATACAGAGCGAATGTCGTGCCTTACGAACCGGATGCCGAAAATCGCATGACTCCTGCACAATAAGAAGTGCCACAATCAGTCCGCTCTGTGAGGCAGAGAAGTACGCCATGCAGGTAAGGTACTAATGGCACAGGTAGGCAATAAACTTATATCTTGTACATTGTATTCTAGGCACGGATGAAGCTATACGCGCACTATTCGGTCAGCTGCAGCGTCCGTATTTCGGCATGTCTGCAGCAACTGGAAAGTCGGAGGCATCGGGTAAAGGGATCGCTTCTTGAGCAACATTTGATTTTTAGAAAACACTTTTATATATAATAGACGTAACAATATAAATGCAATAATAAATCACTTGGATTTCTTTTCGGTCCCATAAAGATCAAGACGCCGCTGGCTGAATACGGGAATTTGTTGACGCACTTGCTCAACCAGAGAAAAGTCAATATCGTCGGCTATAATCTGCTCGTTTTCGCCGGCTGTTTTCTGCACTTTCGCCCATGGGTCCACAATCATTGAGTGGCCGTACGCAACGTACTCGGCAGAGGTGTCCCTAGCCGGCGAGGTTGTTACCACAAAAAGCTGATTATCATTGGCGCGCGCCCGCTGCAAGAGTTCCCAGTGCAAAGGACCTGTGGTCATATTAAATGCAGCCGGATACACTATCATCTCACAGCCATTGTTTCGGTAGAGGCGTGCCATCTCCTCAAAGCGAATGTCATAGCAAATACCGATCCCAATCTTGTGCCCATCAACGTTGATAATGGTGAGGTCGTCACCTGCCGACAAAGTTTCCGACTCCTTGAATCGAATTCCGCCTTTCACGTCAATATCGAACAGATGCATTTTGCGATGCTTGGCTAACAACTCGCCACTGGGACCCCAAACGGTACACGTATTGTAAATGGCATCGTTGTCCCCCAACTCAGGAATCGTACCGCCAATGAGATAGATTTGATTATCTAATGCGGCCTTTGACAGCTCCTGGCTGGTATAGCCATCTGGAATATGCTCCGCATACTCGCGAAAGTATTTTGTTCCATAGGGACAGTTAAAGCACTCGGGTAATATGATGAGTCGTGGCTTATGCTCCTTAATAGCCAATTCAATTTTACTAACGGCATTCAGTACATTTGCTGTTTTGTCTTTTGAGCCTCTTAACTGCAATAAAGCAATACGCATAACTTTCCGAAGAATGTTGTTTTTTTTAAATATATATTAACCATTTCAATAATTTAACTTACTATTAGCAGCCTTGCTCATTGTCCCTGTATTTTATTACTTTACAATTGCCGTAAAATAATATATTAGCTGCGCAGTGCGCACTTTGCCTTAGAGCAAATGTGTGTGTTGTAATCAGAAAAAATAAACATCTAATCACTATACAAATATGCATAGGCCTTCTGGCAGTCTGGCAAGGCTGATTGAGTGCATGACAGACAACTTCGTGTGCTTTACATGCAATGTTAAGATAATGAAATTTTTTACCCCGAAATATTTTACCTGTGCTTGACGACTTATTTTTTAGGGAAGTGACCATTTAGCTTTCATTTTGTTAGGCTCCAACGAGTATAGTTATACTATACATACAGTTATACTATACATACAGTTATACTATACATTTAATAAATTAAAAAACGTATTTTTTGGAATCATAAATGTTCGCACTGTAAACCGACTTTTGTTAAACCACTAACCACACAACATGGCAACCATGACTATGTATGGTTAGTGGTTAAACCAAATAAAGATGACAAAAGATGACAATGTAACAAATTTATATTTATATATTAAATATTTAATATAGAATTATTAAAATAAAATAAATGATCGCTGCAATGAAGTCACATTTAATAGCTTCAGTATATTTATTAAGTCCTAAATAATGAAAAAAATTTGCATAAATTTAGTTACATAGTTTGTGTTTAAGTTTTTTTTAATTGCCGCTAAATAAAAATCAGTGTGGCCACATTATTTTCATGACAACATATCGCTACCACAATCGTATACAAATCCGATAGTTAACCAAAGTGGCAGCTCTATATCAAACAGCTGTTCCATATTATTTATTTGGCAATCACATAATCGACAAACTATTTATCTGGATTTAAAGTCAAAGCTAAGTTTCTACTAAATGGCGGGAACAAAAGTGCTACGCTCCCTTCTACACGAGCTACGGCAAGCTTCTCATTCGCCTGGCAACATTAAAGACTCTTTGGCCGCTCGTTATATTCTGGCGCAATACAAAAAATATGAGACAACCGATCAGCAGCTATGCAAGGCACGCGACGAGGCAATTTTCTTGGGCCAAACCTATTTGACCTATCTGAGCAGTCTGCGCAAATACAACGAGTTATACAAGGAGTATCATGGTAGTGGCGAGCGCACAGTTAGAGAAACAGCAGATCTTGTTGGCTTCAAGCTGCCCACGGATCCCAAGTGATATACGCTACTTATGTAGATAAACTATGCAGTGCTAAGCAATAAATATTAAAAAAAAAAACAACAATAAAACAAATCTTTACTCAATCATTTGTCTGATTAGCGCAAAGACCCGATATGTAACAGTCATTACCTGTAATTAAATAAAAGTATTAAAGTCATTCAAAAGCCAACAAGGCTTTGATCTCTACCTACTTGCTTAAAAGTGTCCAGGGATACAGGTAGATAGCCCATGGCGGTCAGTTCGGCTGGTCTCTGGGAACGCGCGATGATAATCAATATGGATTTTTTGTAGTCCGGCGGAGCATCGGACCAGTTATGATTGTAGGCGGCATTGGTTATATATGTGCTCTGGAAAAATAGGTCAACATAAATATTCCACCAAGTGGAGCTGTCGTTTCATATGTACCAAAGTCTTGACCTTTTCGCCATAATAGCAAACCAGATAGACCAGAGATGAGGCCGTGAACATAAATACCACATACGTGATTCCCTCTAGATTAAGTCCCTGTATCTGCGTATAAACGGCCACAGTGCAAAATACGCCCGCAGTGGTTAGAAGACTCAACAGAAGTGAACTGCCAAAGATGCCATTAATCTCCTCCTGAAGTCTACAACTCGAGATTGTGAGTACTACTGAGAGCTTCCGTTTGGCATATACTTACTCTAGTAAATCATTATGCTTGTTTACCATTTGGGAAATGAATTGTCGATCTTTGGGGTCGCTCGTGCTGTTGGGCTTATAGTTCTCTAGCGATCGGGCTATATAATCGAAGTGCATACAAATCTGCACTTCAAAGCTGACCAGCCACAGATCGGTGCTCATATTCGATATGACCATCAAGGTGCTGTGGAGCCACTCTAAAGCGTAAATTAGAAAGTATTGCCACAGCGGATCTTGCTCGGGATCGAATATATAATACGGATAGCAGTGCACGTAAGAAAAGCGCTTCTCCATCAGATAGATGTATCCTGATTGCAGTAGAGGTCCCAACACGACCATTGCCGACGATCCATAGTAAACCACAATCAGCACAATTGTGGGGCGTGGCCAGTAGTACTCATCAACTCGATGATCGATCTTAGACTGCTTCGATTTGGGAAAGAGCTCAGCCAGTTTACCATTTAGCCTTTGGAAAGCCTGTTTCTGCTGCGATGTTCCATACTTTGTGTCTGAGTTAACGACATAGGTAACCAGAGTAGCGTAGCGCATAATCAGCGAGATATTGTTGATTGTCTCTCTCTCAATGATGCGCCGGAACATGAAACACACACAGCAGATGTGTGAGCAGACACAGGCCCAGTGATAGAGCTTCATCCAGAGAGGACGAGGCTTGCTGGCCGTATCGAGTACATCGAAGCCGCAAAGCCTATAGCTTATGGTTGGTATCCATGTGAAGTCCTCATAGTTGTACAAGAGCCCGTTTTGAGACTCCATGGCGAAGGAATATTGCTTGACTGTGACCCCATTGCTGGCCAAACGAACGCATTTATAGAGGTGTGATAAATGAGAATTTAATGCGGTTACGTGTGATATTTGACGGGTGACAATGTGGTCTCAGCGCCACAGCAATTAACGGCATAAGAGTCTATTAGACATTAAAAATACATCAATTAATTAAACACCTCAATTTACGCATTATTACTGGATATATAATATGCATTAAACCTTTCAGCAAAATTATAAATTTAAGAAGCATATCTACAGCAAAGTATATGTATGTATATCTCATAAGTTTATTGGAGAGCAAACGTGAAGCATCAGGCCTCAAATTAACATTAATTAAAATCAATTGAGCGAATCAATTTGTGAATCAAATTTTCAAGAAGCAAAGATCGTGCGTAATATATACATATGTACATGTATATATATGTAGGTATTGACATGTATATATCTATAAAAAAATAAAAAATATAAATAAATATATATATTGACTTCTTTTCTTTTCTTCTTAAAGAATACAAATACTTATCATAAATATTTTTGTATCAGAATAATAAACTGAAATTATAGCCGTTATATGAATGGATCTTGAGGATGATAAAAGAAATAAAGAAAATATATATGAAGCAGTTGGTTGGTCTGAGAATATCAATGGCTTTCATAGAACTGTTTGCTTGAAATTCTCAGTGTTTGTGAATTTTTAAAACTTCATTCATTTGGTTTGTATTGATCTTTCGATTTTGAAGCTTTTCTGAAGCTGACAGGTTTGAAGTCATGTATTGGTTTTATATTATTTATTATATTAATTGTAACAAAGAGTAAAGGTTCAGAGATTATATGAACATATATAATTATTTATATTTATATATTATATATATTATTATATTATTATTATATATATATATATATATTATCAGTATAAATACAAATATATATCTAAAGTTGATGTTTCGTTATTTTAGCAAATTTTCTATAAAAAAGAATTAGTTTTTTATACTTAAACCTTTTTAATGAAGAATATCTTTACACTTATATAAAAATACTTTAAATAGGTTGTATAATATTTTTTAATTGAGAATTGCTTCAAATCAATTTGGAATCACTAACAATTTAGTATTATATATATAATTAATGTATTATAGAAAAACATTATTTAATGAATTTATTATATTTTTTAAAAAAGTTTGAATATTATTTCTTATATACAATATTTTATGTATTGTTGTATAATCCCTGAACCCATTGAAAATGGGAAATCAGGGTATAATGGTTTTGTTAAAAGTATGTAACAGGCAGAAGGAGGTGTGACAGGCCCCATAAAGTATATATATTCTTGATCAGGGAGACGAGCTGAGTCGACTTATCTCTGTCCGTCTGTCTGTCTGTCTGTCTGTCCGTATGTATTAGGGCTCTTTTCCCGTCAGATCTGGCTTTATTTTAAGTCCCAATGCAGGAATAATTCAAAAACTGCGGGTTGCGGGAATTCTAGCTTTAAAAAAAAATTAATTTTAGCTCTATTTTAGCTTTGTTTAATTTTCCCAATTTATTTTGTTTTTATAACCTGAACCCTGAAAATGGGACATCAGGGCTAATGATTTTGTAAAAACACATGTAACAGGGAGAAGGAGGTGTGGCAGACTCCATATATTCTTGATCAGGGTGACGAGCTGAGTCAATTCAGCCCTGCCCGTCTAAAGCGCGCATGAAATTTTGAAAAAGCGCATTTCAAATAGTTGAGACTTGTGCTTTGGCAGATACACACATTTTAATGTTATTATCACGGTCCGAGTTTTATGAAGATTGTTGTCTACAAAAAAGTTATTAAGCCCTTAGTTTCCCATAGTAAGCCCACACTGCAGCCAATGCCACTGTAAGAACGCGTCGATCTCAGAAGAAATAAGAGCTAGAGACTTGAATTTTTTTTTCGTAGGTCCGTATATAGAGCGCGCATATCAAGATTTTTTTTTCTAAAAATCGATACCTACTCCCATTATTTTGTTATCGATTAAAAACCTTATCGAAAACCAGTGAAAAAATTATATATTCTACATCTTTAGAGCTAGACTCTCCAAATTTCAAATTTAATTCATATGTATTTTTTAGAATTTCGGTTTTTGTCATATTTCACCCCCACCTTTAAAAACACCCCTTTCCCTACAAGTCTGCAAAAGCCGTATTTTAAGTACTAGAGTCTTGTGCATACGCAAATACACACATTTTAATGCTATTATCATGATCAGAAAATTTTATGAAGATTGTTCGTCTAAAAAAAAAGTTATTAAGCAAATAAATTCCCACAGTAAGCCCACACAGCAGCCCATGCCTGTTTATACGTGCGTGCCTATGTGTGTATGTGTAAGTAGAAATGAAGCGACGTATTATTGAAATATTAGTTCCTGGAAGGGTTCAGGGGATCTCGTAGTCGAGCAGTCTCGACTAGAGCTTTCTTACTTGTTAATTTTATCGTCACGGTATCTGAAGTTACCACTTTTCACTCCAAAACCCCTTTTCGAATACTTCAAATATATATTTTTAAACAGATCTTGATTTGTACATAAAAAAATAGGTATTCCACTTTTATTTTAGTATTTTAGTTTCAGATTCGAATTCAGAGCATTTAAAACCATTTTTAGAAAAATAGGCGGATTGTTAGATGCGTAGTTGCTAGGATTGATTTTATAAAATGATAAATAATAATATAATATATAAACTAATAAATCTACGGCTGGAATGAAAATATATCTATATGCATACATATGAATAAATAAATATATATATATATATATATATATATATATATATATATATATATATATATATATATATATATATATATATATATATATCTATGGGTGTGTGCTCACACGTAAAGCAACTTAAATTTACATTTCAATACAAAAAAATACTGCAACAAATGTATTTGTTCAGACATTGTAATTTCTACATCTCACTCTTGAAGTCTCTTTGGCATTCTTATTGTTGTTTAAATTGTATACCCTGTATCTACAAATTGAACACGCTGCAATACAGATGTCACCACATTCCAGAAGGTCTATCTTTACAAAATGCAAATTATTTTTTATCAGCTGACTAGGATACGCAATCTGAACTACGAAATGCTTTGATGAATATGTCAGATGAAAAACTGAAATAATGGGAAATACAATTAGTGTTAAACAGTGAACAGTTTGCTTGGGACTTCGTTAACTTATTCAATATACTTTTACTTTAAAATTTATATATAATAACGATACATCTTTCTAAATTAATTCTAAATCAATTTTCATCAATTGCTCGCTATCTACAGAGTATTTTGTCGTCCATCACTTTCGTTTACTTATTGCTGTAGTTCTTGTCATTGTCTTTCCATTTATCATCGTCGCTATGTTCATTGTTGTTGTTGTAAATTCTTACACATACCAATAAAATGGTATTGCTATGGGCAGCTCCCTCAATAGGTTCCATCTGAGCAGAATGCTAAACAGCAAGGAACTGTTGCTTGGAAATTTTTCAGAGTGCAGCAAAAGTCTTTTATTTCTAGTGTAATTATGCATTGGTGTAACAGCAAAGAGACGGAGAGAGAGAGAGAGAGAGAGAGAGAGAGAGAGAAAGAGAGAGAGTGAAAGAAAACTTATTAAATATTTGTTATGCAAGCGAATAGAGTTAAAGAAATGTGGAAATGTCTAACTGCTTATGCTTAACACTATTCCTACATATTACTGAAGTTTTCAGTTTCCCTTCTCACAATCAAGTCATACCCAGGGCAATTTATTCTATTACACAATTTTGCCAGTTGCTATTGTCTTTCAGTTATAATTCCAGTTTACAGCGACTTAATTTCAGGTCGTTACGGACAATATGCGTAAGTGGAGAAAGAATTCAGCGCGTTGTGGAGTTCTTGCATAAAGTCTCCTATCTTCCACTGTGCATATGCCATATAATTTGTTCATTAGCTTCAATTGGCTGCGAACTTTTCAAAGGTTCAGCAGATATGCCTATATCGTCGACTGATGTACAAACACAGGCCCGACGCATTCTCTGAGCATGTGAATTCTCAAGCGTTTTCTAAACAATCGAAAACAGAATAAATCAAAGCAACAATAGTCGCGGCTAAAATTAGAAATTTAGCTAGAATGTTAAGGTTGTTTTTATTTGAAAGAACAAGTGAACTGCGGTTAATAAGTTGATGTTTAACAAACAGGATGTGATCACAGCCATCTGCAAAGTCTGATCAATATGCATCCACAGCAACCGAGAGATAATTTATTTTTAAGGATATCGATGCATTGCGGGGGAACAGCTAAAACAAGTTAGAGCGCTACAATCCTGCAGTCAGCTGACTGCATAATACTCGCTCACAAAGAAAAAACAAATTTACTGATATTGATTGCGAGTATTTTCGGCCAATAAGCGGAACAAATAATATGTAGACTTCTATAAATGTTTTCTTTTTTATGACCAAACCATTTTAATTACAAACGAATTTTAAAGATCGGTAAGATTTACAATGACTAATTTTCTGTGAATATGTAAGATAGGAGGTATGAACTGGACGTAGTATAAAGGCTTACCGAAACGGAAATAGAATATCTTTAACAGTATTTCAGATGGTGCTACTAAATGATTGCACAGATTTGACTTCTCTATAGATACACCTACAAACAGATATAAATTTCTAACTTTTTGTTTATTAATTTATATAATTCTTATAGACTATTGAATGCTGCAAATTCCCGAATACTTGTAAAGGATACAGTAATTTCCAATATGCCATGCCTCCAATTATCTCAGTACTTTATATGACCATAAGTATATATTACAAATTTTAAGTCTCTATCTTAGATATCGTTTAAATGTTTTGACTGCAGTCGGACAGTTGGAAAGCGCACAAAACCGAAATACTCTTATCGTTTCATGAACATATATAATAAACACAGCGCGTTAGTCGTCTCATAGACAACGGCAAACATCGTAAGCCCCAAAAACACAAAAAGGACTGGCGGGAAGAGCAATAAAAATGACTAGACGAGGATGGGGCTGGTTAAATGGGCAACAGGCTGCCTGTCTGCCGCAGTGCCTGTGCATAGACAGTTCCTTTTAACTCCTTTATCCTTTGCTCAGCTAAACTGCACTACCAATCGATATTGACGGCTGTTTTCTTCAAAATTTGAAATTGAGATTAAAGCAAGCTGAACATACAATAAAATAAAATAAAATGAAGGGTAGAAATGTGAGTGTAAATTTGATATGAGACTAACGTGTAAGTCGGACTTATTGCTTTTTTTTATAATTCAATGTTTATTTACAGCTTAACATACCGCTACCTTTTAGGCAACTTAATCTAAACAGAAGTTAATTATCATTTATATATGTATACTAAAGGCTATATTATTCAAAATATATATAGTATACAAAGTATAAGATGGGAAGATGTTTACGTCAAGACACGCTCCAGCAGGTCTTGAGGGTGGTGGCGTTTAAGTCTTCTCCTAGTGCACGTGCGGCGGTTGAGAGGACTTTGAGCTGCTGTACCTAGGCGCCTGGCCAAGGTATTTGGATGAGAATTCAATCTTTCAAGGTACTTTTTGGCTACCTCCTAAATTTTGGACTGATTGCTATGTACATGATGTATTACTGGTAATATTATAATAATAATATTAATAATAATAATTTATAGAGTTTAGACTAGGGACTAAAACTATATAGTCTAGTGACTAAAACTAATACAAAATATAAACAAAATTCTCTCTAAATATATAAAATGAAGTTTCTTCTAAATCTAAACTGAATAAGGCAGCCCTTATATACCAGGAAATGATGTATCATTAAATTTCTAAAATCATGCCAGCTAACAAAGGCTATTATGCTGGGAATGTATAACTAACTATATATAGAAATAAAATAAAAATTAAATTTCATTCAATTATGAAAAGTGAAACAAAACATTTCCTTTTTCGAAGTCGCTTGCTGAGAGACGCTCGCGTCTTGCACGATTTGTTTATTGGGTTATGGATAACCGGTTCTCTAGCGCTCTCTCTCGTGCTATTTCGCCGCAGCGAAGCGTCATTTTAGTCGGCTTTTTCATCAGCGCCATTCGACGTTCGCCGAGTCTCAGTTCGCGCTGAGCATTCGAGGCAGACGGTTCGTTCGGCACGTTGCGTTTAGATCGAGAGTTCATCCGATTTGTGTGTGCGTTATGCGCCGCTGTGTTATTGGCATCTGTTGGATTGCTCTGTGAATTGGCCATGTGAGAGGGCGAAGCATCTTACGCTACGAAACTTGTCTCCATGGTAACCGCGACGGCCAGCATTCAACAGTTTGATAAATACATATGTATATTATTTGTGCACATATAGACCAGATCTATTTATGTTTATGTTAATGCAGAGATAATGTATGTGGAAAAGGTTTACGCGCTGATTGCGCAAATTGCAAGTGACAGCACCGCCCCAACCCTCACGCCCCGCCCATAAATTATGTGCGATTAAATGAAGTTTATAAGAAATTGCGAAAAGTTTACTGCACAAAGAAATGAAAATTGCTAAGCGATCTTCTACACTGTTTCGAGTGCATTTATGTTTATGAATTTAAAATTACATTTTATATATACTTATAACGGCGCTTTCGTTTACACGTTCAGGTTCTTGGCGCTGTTGTTGTTGTGGTTGTTGTTGTTGTTGTTGCTGTTGTTGCTGTTGTAATTTATCTATAAGTGCAGATGTTCCCCATCACAGTTGAAGTTGTTGTTGGTTGGCTCTTGCCTGTGGCAGTGGCTGTCTAACCCGTTTATGTTTTAGTTGACTTGGTAAACTCCAATATAGACGAACAACGAACGAACACGCACAGACAAACAATACATCAAACTGTTGCCGTGGCTGTTGTTGCTGTGGTTCTGGCGCAGTTCTGCAGCATAGCGCTGTATCAGTGCCAGTATCTGTGTATCCGTAAGATACACGTACTTGCGCTGCTCTCGCCGCTGGCGTCGCGTCGCTTCCTCATTGACTGCACCGCGACTGGGCCAATGTTTATTTTTGTTTGCTTGCCCGCGAGCGGGAAAAACAAGTTTACTCGGCAACGAAAAATGGTAACAATTATTGAAGAAACGCAGTTTGGAAAATCTCTTAAAGAGGCTCAACTCCACAGAACAACAGACAGACAGAAAGCAGACAAAAAGCCCCCCCATAAAATTTTCTGAAATGTCATTTAATCATGTTAATTTATAGTCTGTCCAAAAATAAACATTCCGCTAATTAGCCAAAAATGTTGACAATTATTTTTGGCTCTTCGCTGCCAGCGGCAGGTTTTTTTTCTTATTTCTGAAGTCGTTATTCAAATGTCGTCTCGTGTATTTAGCAAATGTCGCAGCAAGTGCAACAAACAACAACAACAACAACAGCAACAACAACAACAATCAGTGCATGTGAAAGTTTTATTTTTGTTTTCTTAAGAAATTTCCAAAGTGTGTGTGACGAAAATAATTGATTCGATTCAGCTGCGGCGACTGAAGGCCCTTCGAGTGTACAGTGTCAAAAGTGTCAAAAAAGAGAGTGGAAAATACTCCAGCCAGCACATGCTTAAAGCCATAAATATTGGCATGCAACAAGTGTTTGCCACATGTTTGTGAATTTGGTTGTCGCGTTGCGCAATTCTCTTCAAGCGAAGTTAATTTTGTTGTTTAATATTTTTGTAGCCCTCGCTTCGTTCAATTCAAGCATGCAATTGTGACTCATTTGCAAATAAATAAATACAAATTTACAAAATCTACATCCA
This sequence comes from Drosophila hamatofila, assembly GCA_035045345.1. NCBI lineage: Eukaryota > Metazoa > Arthropoda > Insecta > Diptera > Drosophilidae > Drosophila > Drosophila hamatofila. The sequence goes on from JAWNPA010000042.1 coordinate 14,410, forward strand.
AAAACTTGAAGCTTCGAGCATTCAACCAATATTTCACACCAGAGCCAAAATGGGCTTCTCCACGGCCCTGCAGGGCCGCGCCGCTCACGAGGCGCTAATCGTGCGCCAAGACGCGGAACTGCGTCTCATGGAGACAATGAAACGATCCATCCAAATGAAGGCCAAATGCGACAAGGAGTACGCAATCGGCTTGATAGCCGTCGCTCAACAGGGTCTCAAAATTGATCGGGCTGATGAAATGCAAGGTAAGCCAAGCGCTCTACACACTCTCCAATACAAGCGTCTCTGTTTGTCGAGACTCGACTGATAAGATAGCTTTCAATGCAATTGCCATTGTTTAGATAACATTTCTGCGACAACTTCAATTGCACTATATGCAGGCAGTGCGACCTCAATTCCTTAACATTCAAGACACAATAACTTTGAAGTGAAACTAACTTCTATTTGTCATAAGCGGAACGTTAACTGGAGATAGTTTGAGTACTCAGTATACCGGAAGATTACTTGTATCCAGCTCAATACTATGTAATATAGTGCAAGAAGATCAGCTGCAGCTGCCTTTATTGTAGAATTTTACCCTTTCGAAGTACAGATAGCTATATAGTTACCCAACAGATTTCTTAAATATACTTATATTTAGTTAGAGATACATTTTATTTTTAGCTATTATTTCCTATATAGCAAAAGGAATAGCTTGTTATATTGTATGAATAACAATAATAACAAACTTAACCGCTTGCTATAGAGGAAATCAAATCTAAAAAAAATCTGTTACTAAATATTATTATATACATATAAGAGATCTGTTACTAAACCAAAAAAGTTGTTTCCAACTTTTAATTATGTTCAAAATCCGATATTAGCCTGAAAACAAAGCTTAGATACCTAGATTGTTATACTCATTAAATGAAATGCCTTAAGCAACATAATCCCTGTTTAGCCACATTTTCGAGTATAATCTTATACAAATGGCAGAAAAACTAAACCTTTCTAGAAAGCGCAAAACGAACCCAAAGTTAATTTTTAATAAATCTTCGAAAATGTAAGTCAAGTGTCAAGTGCATCAAGAAACAGTTTTCCACGAAAGTTAAATATGGTATTTGCATTTGTATTTCTTGCTAGTTGAGTTTTCAATGTATGCGATACACTTAGACTGAAGAAACCAGTCTACATAGGTCTAATATTGCCTTATCAGACACTGGCTCACTGTCTTATCAGATCGTAAAACATTCAAGTACCATTAAAATTATGTTAGACTAGAACCAGAATTTTTTGCAAAATATATGAGCTTTACCATTTGTCGAGAATTCTATAAAAAAAAAACAAAAATTTTACATTAAGATGGATTTTATATTCTTCGAAATTAGGGTATTCAGCTGGATTTTGACTTTTAGGTTTACTAGATGAGGATGTGTGCTAAATAAACTCTGCTTTGTGTAGAATTGTTATGATTGCTGATGGAGTTATATTAAATTGCTTTGCAACCTGAATTCTTTTAATAATCGTTGAGGATATGCTTTGTTTTTGAGTGATTGATAAGGTCTTTTGAGTACGTTCATTTGACATTTTTATTGATCACCTTAACACTTGGAAAACACAAAATTTATAATATATAGCGACATAACTTTATGCGCAACCAAACTATTGTTTACTCACAAGATGTTTCGAAACTAAATTATAATTTATGAAAGAGGTACAAAAAACATATAGAAAATTTGGCAAAATATGTCTTATACTCGTGTACTTGAAAAAATTAGTTAATTTGTAAAAATTCAATACATTTTTTATTTAGTTCTTATTCGCGATTAGACTGTATGTACATATATCCCATACCTACTATAAGAAATACAATTTTGAGTTTTAAAACACAAATCAGCAGAATGTGATTTATTTCTTTCTGATAATACAAATTTCTAATCACAAATCTAAAATGATTAAGTACATAAAGCAATTCATCACCTCATTGCAAATGTAATAGTTTGCTGCAAAGACAGACGCAAATGTTGCACTCATTGATTTGATTGTAGATACTTTGTTACGTCATATATTGGCATTTTTGGAATGTACCCTGAGTTATCTGGGCACTAAACTTCTGCATTACTCATTCGAAAAAAGCTTGTTTTGCTGTTTGGGGTCGGGATTGGGAAAGGCCTGGCCAAAGCCGCGCTGCAAGACACTGCCCACACTGTCATTAGTCACAAGAGCCCGATAAGCCTGCGAGCGATGCGCCGCAAAGCTTTCACTTTCGCCGACGATTGGTTAGGGTAGGGGCAAGGGTAAGGGTTGGGGTAAGGGCAGGGAAAAGAGCTGGGGTAAGCGCAAGAGTTCAGTTAGTCAGTGCTCAATTCGCCTGGTCAGACAACCCGGGACAGAAATTGCAATGACAAGAACAAGTAAAGAAGTAACTCTGTGCTACAAGTAAATTATACATATATATATTTGAAGCTTCACAAAAAATTAATACTACATGCCAATAACATTCAATTAGCCTTCAGTTTAACCTTTGATCTTTAGCATATATCAGTTCAGTCCTATAAAGCCAAGTGACATCATCTCTGCATTTTTCTCACAGTTTCCAAGCTTTGTGTTTTTGGACAAGACATTTTGTTGTTATCCTTAAAAGTAATCAACAATGCAATATAACCTTTAAGCAAAGCTGAGTAATTCGCTGATGACATGCTATGGAAAACTGGCTAAGAAATGTTTTTTCTTATTGACTCCAATTGAAATTGAGTTTAGTAAATGCACATAAAAATGGGTTTCAGAGCCTGAATCATTTCAGAATCATATTACTTTACTCCAGTTTCAAAGACTTTATTGAACGGTTAATTTGTTGACACTTATGCGAATTTAATATTACCCACTATCAACTTCTGCTATCAGCTAATAAATCAATTACATCGCATTTCAATTGCCAATAAAATGAAATGCTTAAATAAATATATATGTATTTTCTTGCTTTGAAAAAGTCAGGTATATAATGAGTAGATATGTACATCATATGATGTATCTCTATATACATATATACGTGTATCTGTATATATATAGTTGTATTTATAACTTCAATATTGATCTGTGTCAGCTGTTAATTGTTTTGACGTTGCTGAAGTCTATCCATCCACTTGGATCCTAAAGATACAGCCGTGCACCTTGCCAGCCAAGCCCATCAAACTGTCGACAAAATGCAGCTGTTTCTAGTCGCTTCTAGTTGCGGCCATACAAATGCCAGATAAACTCGTAAATAAATAATTGGTATAATTTTTCGTGTCAATTCTGAGCTTCGCAAACGCCAAACGCTATGCAGTTGTTGCCATTGCTGCTTTCTACATTATTCTGTCGCTGGGTAGGAAAGCAATCGAAATACGAATATTGTTTACAATTTCAAGCATATTATTTATCGGTCGGATATTTCCAGAAACTGCAGCTGTTCGTAAAATAATTTACCTTGAGAGGATATTAAACAAAATATTGAATGAATTGAAAATAGAGAAAAAATTAAATGAATTTTTTATCTTCTTCTTTAACAAACCTAGTCTTTAGACTAAAGTTTACTAGGGCTTTATTTAAAATTAAATTAGAATTAAAATTTTTCCCAAATACTTTTAGCATATAAAACAAATTTCTACAAGTGTATTGCATCGTCGATGTGCCACAGATAGAATTTCTTCTCGATTTGGTTTTCTTGCTATTGTTTTCTTTATTGCCTTTTTTGCAATGCATTTTGTGACGTGCTCTTAATTTGTTTTAACCTTGACCATGAACTTCAGTTGGGATTTAATGATGTAGAGTTATTTGGATCGAGGTAAATGAAATCTTAGAAGGCCTAACTTGACTCTGAATAACAAATTGTAGTATTGTAGTTGAAGTCTGATTGCTATTCAAAGAGATTCAGTTACAATCGATGTGAATGAATCATTTGTCAGCTGCAAAATGAGCGTATAAAATTCTATCAATGTTGAGTCACAAAACAAATACATTCAAGTCAAATGCCAATAATAATTTTGAATTCTTGTATTTTTTTTATTAACCATTTCAGGCAGCCTTATCACAAAATCCTGGCGATCCTATATGGATGAATTGGATCAACAGGCCAAGCAATTCAAATTGAATGCCGAACAGCTGGAGGTGATCTGCGATAAGCTGGCTCACCTATCACAGGACAAGAGGAAGGCGCGCAAAGCCTACCAGGAGGAGCATGCCAAAATAGCAGCACGCCTCAATCATGTGAGTTAACTTGAAAAATTAATTCAGATTATGTATATTCAAATCATATAAATGCGATAATCCAAGAGCCTAACTAAAATAGAAGCGATGTTAATGAAAGAAATGTTAGGTATAGATAAATATATTTATAGATGTTTATAATATATGTGTTTGTATAAAACAGAAATCATTTGCTAGAAATTTACTAAAGAAATCGTTTAAAGGTCAATTAAAGACTATTGTCAATCGTAGATTGAGCTGAGATATTCTGCCATATTGCATGCCGGCTGTGCCAATTTGTCAGCTTGTTCATGTTGCTTTACACATTGTGTCTGAAAATTCCGTTGATTTGGCTATACACAATCAAAAATAAACATAATAAGCTTGTATATATGCAAGCAAAAGTGTATCACGTGGACAAATATATATAAAATATATATATATATATCTATAAAAACCTATATGTATTTATGTATATGTAAGTTTCTGTCGAGCCTGGCACAAGCAGTCGATGTATAAGCAGCTCAACGACTGTAAGTTAAGAGCTTTAACAGCTTTTGTCATGCAAAGATGAGTTGATTTATCATCAGCGAGACAACAAGTTTATTAACCCAGAGTCGTCAACGCTCACACATAGATCAAAGTCAGCATTAACATATTTGCCACTGACTACTCGGCCTATAGCTAGCGCTAAAAGTTGGCCAAATATCGGCAAATCTATCGATGACCCAATTTAATTATTTATACATATATTTCCCGCCAGGCCAGCAAATATTTACTTAGCTTTGTTGAACGCCTTCCTGCAACATTAATCTGAAAAACTATTCTCTGTTTGTTTAATTAACAACGTGCCTAAGTAAGTTTACAATTTTAGTTTTTCATACGAATACAGTATTTATATTGACTTATTTGCCTACAATCTAAATTGAAGCCTATAAGTAACGAATAAATAAAACTAAATGTTTAATAATTGGCTGATGTTGGCTAAATGTTAACCTATTAATACTTTCAGTATGGCTGATGTTGGCTAAATGTTATATTATATATTGTATATCTTCAAGCTGAAAATAGCTTCGAGTTGTTTATTTTACACAAATAAATAAATCTGGGTTCAGTTTAGGTAAATGTTTCTAAATAAAAATGTCTCATTCTACACTTCAAACGAGAAAAATACACATATCTTCATTCTCCGATGTTTTAAGTTAGTGCAGTTTAAAAATAACATGACAAAACATGCCTATCTATCGTGGTTTTTTTTTTCGAAAATGTTGAAGGTATACCTTTAAAATTATAGAAGATATAATTTTTGCCTGATTTCTGTGAATGCGACGGCGGCGCTATATAAACAATATTTTACTTATATATTTACTTAACATGCTATTTAACCTTTATTGACGCCTATTGACGTATAATTTATAAAAAATAAAAAAATAAGAAAATTAATGATTAATGATAAAAACTGCTTAACTGAATTTGTTGTGTTTTTCCGGGAAATTTTACGCAAGTAAATTATGATATTAATTCACGTTTTCACCTGCTAACTTGATTTTCCCCATCGTTCAATTACTTGTATTTAATTTTTTTTTTTTTTTTTTGCAATGAATTGAAGAAAACAGGTAAAGCCACAACGACTCGAGTCAGAGTGAAACGAGGCAGTCAGCGAAAGATGGCAAATTTAGGCTGTTGCGATTTTTGTAGGTCGTTCGTATTGGGAGCAGATTTTATAGCGAAATATTCTCGAGAATAGTTTTCCTGTTTCAAATACTCTCCATGAAATCAACGAGAAATTTTAAAAAGTTTTTATAGTTGCGTACCAATTCAGGCTAAGTTTTAACTTGCTAGTTAATTCAAGCTATAAGTGAAAACTTAACAGGTTTTTGGTCAATAAAACTAAAAATTCTTTTGAGATACTTTTACATCTGATGCTTTTATGCAGCGTTAAACTACATGAATTGAATTGCTTTTTATAATAAATTATTTACGATAAGGAACTTCAGTTTCAGAAACAGATTAATCGAATAGTGTATGACAATCCAGTTGAAGATTTATGCTTATCTACATGTGCATATCTATCTCATACTGAGTTAGATCAAGAAAAGCTAAGCAAATTGGACTAAACCATGATAATTGGCCTACATCATGTCACTGTCAACACCATAACAATTACTACAATATTGAACTGCAATATTAAATAAAATAAGTAAAAGCGTTCTATTCAGTGTTTTTCGACTAGGAAATATCCTACGCCCTGCTAACAGCCTATGGTCTATACCATATAATAATATATATTTATGATTTTAAGTTTCTAGTGTTTGTGCCCAAAGACGGACAGATGGCCCAGAACAAAAATATATATATTCTCTTTGTGGTCTATCACATTCTTCCTAGAAATATCTTAGGTATATTAATTTGTAATTGCAATCAGAAATAACCAGTCATAAAATCCACTACTATATTGAAATTACCTCGATTCCAGTTATAAAATGCATTTTATATACGATCCCTTTGTTGTCCCCTAAGCTGAGGAGATTTATGAATAAGAGCAAAATTAAACTATATTTTAAAATAAAATGGAAAGCTCCATTCAAAATGAATACCCTATTCAAAATAACTAATGTGCTTAAAGAATATTTGCCATTGTCGATTACTTGTCAGAATGCAGTGACAAATGCTTGACAAAACATTAGAGCAACTGCCGCTGACTCGGTTATTAATTGACTACACTTAAGGGCGCCAACAAAATCGTGCGCCCGCCCATACGTTGGGCTAATGGATATGGAATTGCTTGAATGCATCTTGTATCTTTTGGGTTGTCAAATACAGGCGTTGTTGCTGCACTCGCTCCCGCATTTGAAGAAGAGCAAACAAACTGAGGCAAATGGAAACCGAAACGCATTAGAGCAGCCTCGACTACGAATGGAATTTGACTTCCGGGTGGGTTTCCACCGGGCTTTGCTGGGGCTTCGCATTTTTATATTGATAGACCGCAGAAAAGCCACGCCAGGCATACAGTTCTCGAAACCCACAACACACTAGAGGGAGAGTGAGAGACTGCAAGAGAGAGAGACTCAGAGGACCACCTCCCCATCTCTTGCCCTTCTGGCAAATGTCTCAGCCAGTGCGCACTTGTATTAATTACAATAGGTTCAATTGAAGTATCTTTATACACCAGAGCACATGCACCATAGCAGTGCCCCTGCCAGCATCATGAACAACAACTGGCAATTCAGTGCGCCTTTGGTATGCCAGATTAGCCGATAAGATATGGCTAGCAAACAAGCAACAACAAATGTATATACATATATAGAAATATAAATATTTCAGTGCTTAAGGGTGGATCGCTACAAACCCAATCCAACTTCCACTTAAAGATAAATTCCAACATGTGTATATAAAAAGTAACATTAGGAAATGGAGCAATATCGAGAATCTATATATATGAATGTATAAAAGTTTTGCCTTACACAAAACGAGACACTCTAAGCATGCAAATGTTTCCAAAGTTTCGAGGCCACGCAGACATCTCCACCTCCACTCGCCGGCGAAAGGCGAATGACTTCGCACAAAAGCTCTTGATGTGACAAGTTTAAGTGAGCTGCGTTGACCTCTACTTGCGAGGGTCTTCCAAAAACTACCCAACTTGACTTATACACGGAGATGATGTGATGTGAGATCAACAGTAAATGCTATCAGTGAATCTGTGAAAATGTATCTCATTGGAGAACGTTTACAGATGGAAAAGCTGTGCGCACAGATAATTAAGAAATTAGAATTTCCATTGGTGCTTTCTGTCGCTTTCTTTATTTAGACTTAAACAAGTAAAAGCCACGCTCCTAAAAATCATTTACTTTTCTACAAAGCAATAGAAGATATCAATAGAAACTTATTTATTAAATTTTAGGTTGAAATGTAATTTTATTTTCGATATTCCAGGACTCCAAAGAGCCATTAAATTTATTTTCGGGTCATCGATCGAGGAGTTCAAGAGTATCTCATTTATTTTTAAACTTCGAGCTCTAATCTTTGCCATGCCCACTATGGTCGTGACAATGGCAATGACAACCTTTCTGAGGTACCAGATATAGCTACGTCTATAGTGAGCGTATTGTGGAAATCTTTACACTTCTTTAAACGAGGATAGCCAAGGATACAAGTATATATTCCAGAACTCTCTAGCTTTAATAGCTGCGAAATGCTTCGCATTACACGATCAGTCGAACAAAGTTACAAATGGACAGCCAGGCAGACACTGAATAAAACCAATATACTCTTCGTGAATGAGCATAAAAACAGCTTGGCGGAAAAATTATAGCAACGATAATGAGATTGAAACTGAAACTAAAGTAAACTGAACTTCTATTTTGGTACAGCTCTAAATACGAGCATGAGATCGAATTTATATTGAACAAAGCTGGGAGTATATCGAGTACGCTCGTGGTCTACGCATAAATTCTATATAAACACAATATGTTACTCATGTGTTCATAAACATAAATATTTATATATTTCAACCATAATCAGTGCCTTGTCGATACTGGAGTTAATTTGGTTATTCGCTTAGGCATACTGAATTAAGTGAGACAATGGGCTTAGGTAAGGATTCAAAGTATCTTTTGGCGCGTCTAAAGCTGGAAAAGCAAGTTTCTTGACATTGCGACAAAAGCTGCATAACTTGCAATAACAACGGGTCGCAAATGACCAGGCACACGGTCTAGCAATAGTTTTAGCTTTTGTTATTGCTCTTGCTGTTGAGCGCACCCAACTCACAGATACTTTTGTATCTACTACTATGAGCTGCATGCAAGTGAGGCCAGCGATTTTATCTTTTATATAGCGGCTGCAGCTGCCAACTAGCATCTAGTGGCACGCAGCATAAAATTGGAGCTGATATTTGTTGACAACAAACATGTGGCTATGTTTCTGTTGCTGTTGCTGTTGCTGTTGTTATTGTTATTGCTGTTGCTAGCTAAGAGTCGTGTATTGAGTCGCGTGCGCCAAGAAAACAGCCACAGCAACAGCAACAACATTTGAGATAGCCAGCCAAATAAATTGTTGCCCAAAAGCGAAATTTGTGAACGAAATGAACGCCATGAATGACGCCATGGAGCGCACCGTCCTAACGACGCCAAGGGTGGAAATATCGAAGCGCTGTGAAGGACACTTCCGTGGGGGTTGTTCGCATAATTGCAATATAATGGCATGGATTGGCATCGTCATCGTCATCCTCATCCTCATCCACATCCACATCCACATCCACATCCACATCCACATCCACATCCACATCCTCATCCTCATCCTCATTCTCCACGGCCCTGCTACCGTTAGCCAGTTTTCAAGTTCCGCCATCAATTGCCAAGTCTGCAGTTAAGCAACTTTCGTTTTGGCTTTGTCGTTTGTCGCTTGTCGGTTGTCTGCGCAGTCAACGGCAAACCTTATCGCCAAAGTCCGGCGTCTAAGTCAATGTTAGGCGACACAATTGCCATTGCAATTGCAATTTTGCATTGTGTGCGTGGCGACGGCGCCCAGTGCGTTTTTTTTTTTTTTTTTTTTGGGAAATACCAACGATGACAACTACTTTACCAGTTGGATGATGATAATTACTTCCGTCATCCGGCAGCCGAACGCAGCGAGATTTTCCATGTTGCTCTATGTTTTCCTCTTAAGCTGAAACTGCAAAATGCAATCAGCAATCGACAAACAAAATACTATAAATTACCTGTGATGAAGGGATTTTGGCATTATTAAACTACAAATACATAAATATCAGGTGTTTTCTTTTTGAAGAGTAACATAAATTTATTTTAAAATAAAACAAAGAAATATATTGGATAGAAAATTATATTATGACATTAATGTTTGCAAAAGTTTTTGACCCTGTGCATCAACACCAATTTTTACAAATATTTCGTAGAATTTCCGGCCGTATATCGGCAAAATATCTTCGAATGTTGATTTCTATGTGTCTCTTGCCTCCGTTTTATCGACTTAGACAAGTAACTATACATAATCCCAATGATTATGGTGCATGATTAATGCTAGTTGAGGCTAAAAACTAAATTTCTTATCACCTTACACCGATCACCTTAGACAGTAACATTTTGACCATAATCTTTTAAAAAAACATATGAACTAATAACTCCGCCAGACCCAAAGGAGCACCAAAGAATATGTTACTGTAAATGTAATGATGTTTAGATAAAAGCTTAGGGGTCATCCCATTGCTTATTTACATACATAATCAATCAAAAATTGACTTCATTAGATAGCTAAAATTGGTGCTTTGTTTTGGGATGTTTATAAAATTCGTTATTAAATAGGATTCTTAATGACAGTTAATGCATATAAGTGTAAAAATTGAATTAGATTATTTACTATTTACGAGTAGCTATATTTATTAAATTATTTATTATATATTTATTATACCCTGAACCTATTGAAAATGCGAAATCAGGGTATAATGGTTTTGTTAAAAGTATGTAACAGGCAGAAGGAGGCGTGGCAGACCCCATAAAGTATATATATTCTTGATCAGGGCGACGAGCTGAGTCGATTTAGCCCTGTCCGTCTGTCTGTCTGTCTGTCCGTCTGTCCGTATGTTTGAACGCGTCGATTTCAGAAGATATAAGAGCTAGAGACTTGAAATTTGAAGCTGTAGGTCCGTATATTGCACGCGCAGATCAAGTTTATTTCTAAAAATCGAATACTGCTTCTGTTTTTTTGTTATCGATAAAAAACCTTATCGAAAATCAGGTGTAAAATTATATCTTCCACACCTTTAAAAATAGTCTCCAAATTTGAAATATAGAATCATGTGTATTTTTAAGATATTCGGTTTTTGTCATTTTTAACCCCCCACCCCCCAAAACAGCCCCTTCCCTACAAGTTTGCAGAAAACGTATTTTAAGTACTAGAGACTTGTGCTTTGGCACACATACATATTTTAATGTTATAATCACGGTCTAAAAGTTTTATCAAAATTGCCCGTCCACGAAAAAAGTTATTTAACAATTAAGTGCCTAAAGTAAGCCCACATGGCAGCCCATGCCTGTTTATACGTGCGTGCGTATGTGTGTATGTGTATTGAAATATTAGTTCCTGGACGGGTTCAGGGGATCTCATAGTCGAGCAGTCTCTTTTCTTACTTGTTAAATTTTATGAATCTAGAAACATACCCAAAGAACTGAAGTTTACTATCAATTGAAATCGATTTAGTGGAAAGGGAAAAGAACGGGCAGAAGGATAAACGTTAGCTGTTGATCCTGATTAAAATTATATAAACTTAAAGAGGTCCAGCTGTCGCTTAAGCTTAGACAAAAAGCCAAGTAGTAGTAGTAGAAGTAGTAGTAGAAGTAGCTGGCTGAAATCAAATAAAGAATTCACTTAAACTCTTGAATTTATGCCTAGCAGAAATTATAAATAATTGTGTAACCTAGAATATGTTTAAACATGCAATCGTCAAGTCCTATTGAGTACTTATATAATTCATTACAAGTTTGAGCAACGCATTTTGCCTAACCAAATATTTGCAACTGTTATCTATCAGATAGACAAATTAGAAAATGTATCCTATATATCTCATAGTCAGCTTTTAAAGGACGCCACTACCTATTCTTGCTACTTCAAAATCCTTTATGTTGTCCGCTCTTAAATTGAGTTACATTTGACAGGCTATGCGAAAAAAGAACATTAGACAAACGTGATAGATAAAAAATGAAAAATATAGCGAGAAAGTGCTGAGATAGATAAGCATCATGAAGGGCCATTGGGGTTGCTGTGCAGGATGCTTAGCAACGAGTGTGAGACCAACAGGCAGCGTGCATTAGAGAAATAACAGCAGTGAACAGTGTTCTGCGCCCGGAGCTGATTTGACATGCAGACATTGTGAGGCAGACAAACCATTGGCCATGCCACGCCAGCCATGCCCTCCGCCCACACTCGTTGCCAGTCACTCCAGCCACACTCGAGCAAATTCTAATAATGCCAAAAATTCGGACGCCGGCTGGCAAAGGCTGCAGCAACAGCAATTGCAGTAGCAACAGCAGCAGCAGCAGCAGCAGCAGCAGCAACAACATCCGCTCCTGTGGTTGCTTCGACTGTGGGCAATTTGTTTAGACCAAAATGCAGGCAAGTGCCAACAGTTTTGTACAGCCCTTTGCTACATGTCTGTAGCACACAAACCCCAGCCATGTGGTGTACCCGGAGCCATGGAGTCCAGTTTTGCAACAAACAAAAAAAAAATAGCCGTTTTCCATTTTGGGCAATGCGAAATACGAAATTGTGAAAATGCGCTTAGGGGACATTTGATGTTGCCTTAAATCGTAAGCTTTTTTCGATTTAACTAATGGAGGCTATAACTCAACAGCTGCCACCTATGGCATCCATTTTAATTAATTTAAATGTGCAGACATCATTCCACCACACAGCCTCGAGCCGAAAGCCCCCGGCGTCAACAATCAGCCAAACTTGGGGGCGGGGTCGCCATCTGAATTGAATTGGGATGTCTGCCAGGCATCGGCGACGCCGCAGCCATTAACTGGGCGCATTATTGTGGGTAATTCGCAACGAATTGCCGAGCGCAAAGTTGTAGACGGGGAACCTTTGCTTTCATCGGAAAACCAACTCCGCCCAACGCTTTGAGTTTTTTTCCGATGCGGGCGACGTGTCGTATACGTCGTCGTCGCTTGCAAACATCGTTTCATTGTTCATACGCAGTGGTGGCTACGCAAATTTTGAAACGCTTGAAGCGCACAACAAGTAAAACGGAAAGAAGCGCAGTAGATAAAAACAGAAAAAACAACATTATTTTGTTGACGGCAAACATTCGAAAGGCAACGCGAAATTGAAAATCCAACAGATAGTCAGAATAGTCAGGGAGGTAGAAACAAGCGAGAACGAATGGGGTTTCAAGGGAAGCACTGCCTGTTTCTACGTAAATTCTGTTGGCTAATTTGGAAAGAAGCCAAATTAAATTCAGAAAAAAGAAAAAAGAAACAAAATATACAATTGAACCTTAAATGCTGCTAGAAAAGTGTGTCTAACTACAGTGAGCATTTGATAAAGTGAATTATGACCGTATATATGTATCTTATATGTATATATTGTAGTATTCCTATAAATACATATATTAATATTAAATAAAAGCTATGAATAGAAATATTATTTTGCTTCTGTCAGTTATATACGACTTAATGTTATTAGATTAGAAATCAGATTAGTTTATGCGATTATAAAGTAACATGAAAATATATGTGCTTTATTTTTGTTCTTAAATTTATATTTTTCTTGAATTAAAATTTCGAATTTTTGTTTTCCCAAAGAATAGTATATACATATAATTTATATATATTTCTATTATATATTATTTAAGTTGAACTTGTATTTATTCAGTCTATCGGAAGTGCGTTTGCTGTAATCTATTGTAATTTTAGCTCATTCGGATTATTTATACCTGTTTCACCTGCTCTTGAGAAAACACATTGCGCGTATTGTTAGCTTTTCGAATAAACAAATAACAGATTTGCTGACTTGAATTGAATTTTTGTTTTCTTTGCATAAACAAATTTCATTTCATGACACAATTGCAGCTGTTAATGCGACAGTTGCAAATGCAGCGGACGCCAAAATTAAATGAGCCCCAAATTGTTTGCTGAATTCTAGAGCTATAAATGTAGAATTATGCAGATCGTTTGGCATTTCACTTTTATAGAGCGAGTAAAGATGCTTCTATTGACTGGGAAATGCCTTCAGTCGAGAGTTAAGGATTCTGTAGACTGAAATACATATTTATACACTGAGAGATGGCATATCAGATAGGCGTCTCTTGACGCCTGTTTCCCGGCCAAACACATAGTATTTATTTATATTTGACATTTAAAATAAGAGTGACGTTGTGCAGCATGCAAATGATGAATGAAGAACAGCTACTAGATATAGATACAGCTTAAACGGCTCACATTTTGCCTATTGGCAATAAGTTTTAACCAAGTGCAATTCAACATCGAGAACCAAATTCCACTGGCTATTCGCTGGTTTATTTGCCATTGCAGTTGTCGGAAACCTCAAAAGTGAAACAAAGGGTCGTCATGTTATTGGCACACGCGACCCTGACATCACAATATAGCAGCTCTTTCATCAGACATACGTAAAAACTATGTAAATCAATCGATTTCCTATACAAATTTACCTCAAATGTGGCATTGTTGCCTGTGTCAGCAGACAGAACTTTAAAATGCAGCTAAACGAAGTGTCAGGCTAGGCTTGGCATGAGATTGAAGCATTGAGGAAGAAGGGACGGAAAATGTAGAAAATGGGCAAATGCAGCAAGTTCGGTAAATTACAGCCTAGTTAGCCGCAGCTGAACATTTAATAATGCGCCCAATGGCCATAATAACAAGATGTTGCTAAGATAGAGCGTCCGCTCAACCATTTACTGTGAATTGTGCTCTGATCTTTACACTAGTTTTGTAAATTAAATTTTGAGGTCAATTATGCATGTGATGACGGCGAGAGACATATGTCTACATATGCATGTATATGTATGCGTATGGCTGTAAAAGTCCACATTGTGTTAATTAATGTATGTGTCTGCTATGTACATATGTATTTGTTCATAAACAAGCTGAAATTCATTGAAAAATTATAATTTATATCAATGGAAAATGAGTCACTAAATGCTTGTATATACATACATATGTACATATATGTTAACTAACTGAGCGAACATATGTGTGAATCTATTTGCTATGAGCTGATAATCTGTTTATTTATGTATTTCATATACATAGATATCTTATGTTACATAATTCGATTTCACTTTGGTGTGATAAGTCTTCAAATATTTTGAATATTTTTCAAGCAGTAAAAAGTTGTAATATAAATAATAATTGTTAAGACATTTGAATTACTGCATTGGATATTAGAGAAGTAAAAGGGAGCGATGAAAAATGAAGTTGCGAGAGCATTCATGTCATCTTGTATCTTGTATCTTGTATCTTGCAATAAAATCACTTTGAATTTAAAGGTCGAAGCGGTCGGTCGTCATATTTCTGTATCGCAAATCAGATGGAAAAAAGCTGCGGGTTGCAGATCTATTCAAGTATAATTTCTTGAACAGAAATAAATAAGAGTCAGGAGTGCCCTATTAGAGGTAATAAGTATTGAATAACTTCAGCTTCGTTCGATTGTATAGTATTTTTTGTATCTTTGTCTAAAGAAAAGCAAAACAAGTAAAATATCGATCTACATTTAACTAAGGGCATACTGCAAACGTTTTTCAAGAATATATATTTCACCAACAACGATTGTCTTTTAAGCTTTTTTTTTTTTTATTGCAGTTGTTGTCATATAAGAAATAGAAATTCTATATTATATTTCCAGTGTAGACATAATTATGTATCTACATATACTTATATCTAGTCTGCCTGTTAAATACCATTTAGCAACCAAATGTATATAATATATAATAAAAAATTTATAATTATCATTTGATTTATGTTGTTTATTCTTCAGAAATCTTTAAGAGAATATCTAAATAAATAATCATAATTGGCTGAAAATAGAGATTTGGAAAACAAAATGGGATTGCTAAGTGTTAAAAACGTACTGAAAGCGCTTGAAGCCTTTAGTGCAGTCAATTCAAATACTGTTATTAACTATATGAATTATAACATAAAATATTCTTTCTGATTAAGATCTTTACTACTACTACTGCAACTTTTGTTTTTACTAGCAGAGTATATCATAGTCGTACAATGCCTGCGTTAAAGTACTTTGTTATGTTGTATGCAATTTTGGTTGTTGTCACATCTTGTATTATTATTTATATTGCTGTTTACACATATTTCGCCAGAATACCGAGGCAAACAAAAACTCCAAACTAGCAAATCATATGGCATTGAACTTTGACAACATTGTACGATGTAGAGATACATATACACTCACACACACACACACACACACATATATATATACACGTAATTTAGTTTGGTCAAGGCAATTGCGAGTAAGAGAATTGGAGTTCGCATTGGCTTCATGAGCTTTGGGGCCAGGCGACAAGTGACAAAGTGCCACTAGAAACGAAAAACGAGAAACGAGACACGAGACACGAGAAGCGAAGAGGCTAAGCACAATGAGAGTCGAGCAATTCGCAGTTTGGGAGTCACACGCACACACACACATAACTGTGATTATTTATGGGCCAGAGACAATAAGCTCGTTGTGTCAATGGCCAACAAAAAAGGCATCAATGGTCAGTTTTGACTTTTGAGTTTTTAGTGTTGACTTCTCAGCTTTGCAGCAGTCAGCGTCATGGCGAAGTACGTGCAAAAAATTACTCGCTCGTGTGCACTTTGTATGGCCTAAACCTAAAGAGGTCAATTAAAACTGGTAAGTGTGAACTGCCAGAGATTGAAATGCGACTTGATTGAAAGGACATTTTGGCTTTTTGTGTTTGATAAGGGTATCTACAGTCGATTACACTTGACTGGCAGTCGAACTTGTGTTTTGGTTTCTTTTTTATTGAGTGAATTTTTTTAGGGGATTTTCCATGTGCCAAATATGGGTAAGCCGAGCGCATTGCATCAAAGTGAAGCTGATTGTCAGCTGAACTTGTTTTGCTGGCGGATTTTTGTGTAGCACAGATCCAAATCCATATCCGTGTCGGCAGTGTGGTTCGGAAAGTGGAGCAATCCGAAAAACCTGAACGTCTTCATGTTTCTGTTTCTGTTTCTGGTTCTCGGTTAGAGGAGCCTAATTTCTCGTCTTGTTGTACGCTTGCGGTCGTCTTGCACTCGCAACTGCTTAATTGAAGTGATTTGCAGTCAATTATTGCAAAAGAGAAATTCTTAAAGTCGCACAAAACTTTCGAGCGTGAAAGTAGCGCGACTCTCCACTCCCTCTCTCTCTCTCTCTCTCTCTCTCTCTCTCTCTCCCCACTGCACTCTCAGTTCTCCAGTGTCTCGCTGTCGACGACATCTCATTAATTTGTGCTTTTATCCGCTAACTTACCATCTAATGGTAATGGCCTATTCAGGTATGTGCATTGCGATTGCATTTTCCATTGTCACTAATCTGGCTAATTGGCCAAATGGCCATTTCGAGACGCCTACTGCGACAAATGCTGCGTATCTCCTAATTGTCATCTAAATTAACTAAAGTGCAGCACTGCAAGCCAATACGGCCACAACAGTATCGGCTTTCGTTTTCCGTATTGACAATCTGATTGGCAATCATTTGAATTCAATTTGCTATATCTCTGTAATTGCGTCGCAAACTGGAGCTGTTGTTTTACAAACAAAGATTTTGCGCAAGCTGCTTGCCGTTCATAACAACCAGATACAAGATACGCTCCATGTCGACAATATGATGACGTCAAATGCTAAGATATTAACTGCCGCGCTGCACGGCTGATAAAACCGGTTCGTGCGCATTGCCTTCAAAGGTTCTACGAGCTACTTACATGCACGTTAGGCCTCAGCGTATATACATACATATACATACATGTATATTTATTTGTATACATTTAAACTCATTTAAAATACTTAAATTGTCGCACAAAGTAATCAGAATCTGAAAACCTGAGGCTAAGTTGATCGCCCTCGCGCAGACTGGTACGAGAGATGCCAAAACAGCAACAATAACAATAACGAGAGCAACAGCCAGCAAAAAGACAACAGCAGCAGCAGCAGCAGCAACGGGGCCATTAACAATAAACAATTAAAATAAGTGACAGACCATGTAGAATACTTTGTAGAAGCCAAAAGCAACAACTCCACAACTCGATTTGTATCTGGTGTGAACGGTTTTGTCTCGGCCAAATGCCGCTCGACACATTTCACAAAATTCGGTTTCTTCCCCTGAAAAATGGTAGTACGCCATGGCAAGATCTAAGAGCAACCATGTGAAATAGAATTTGGTAAATAATTTTGCAATGTCAGTTCTGAGAAACTTGATGGAAACTTAACTAAGATTATTAATTGATAAGCCTAGACGTTCAGATAAATTTATATATGTACAACCCAGAGGCAGAGAATACATTCGTAAGTATTCTTAAGTATATAATTTATACATATACATAGTAAATAATATATATGTATATATTCTGAGTGATTTGAATACATTACTTTTATAAAGTTGTTGCAGGGCTTAAGAGCAAATTGAAATTAAGCTGAGTTGAAGATATGAAAACGTTGATTCTCAACATATTATCTCAATTGGCTTTTATGCAGTATATAAACAACTTTACATATAGATGAACATAATTGGATTTATCTGTATGCCTTGAACACTATATTATGTCAACAGCTTTTACATGCACTTCTTTATTACTGAAGAAACTTTTTTATTAATGTGTGCAAAAAATCTAGCAGCGTTAAAATAAAAGTCATGTAGTGTTAACTTAGTATAGCTAGATAAATTTATTTAAATTTATGTAACCCCATCTAAAAGGAATGATCAGTTAGTATTCATAACATCTGAGTGGACTACGGCGCTTTCAACAGGTAACCAACTCCCTGCTTAGAAAACCCTTTGCAAGTAACTCTCTTTTGCCCCAGGTCCAAACTAGAGATGAGAGCGTAGGCAAAGCAGCCATATGTTAGTGAAGTAAAAATTTGTATTAACATTCCACAATGAGCACGAGCTTATGGTCTTCAATACCTTAGCTAACAACTCCATAAAAATGTGTTCAAAAATGTAAATAAATTTCAATCTGCTTCACGATAACTGCAAATATTTACTTCAGCTGTGGCAGAAATGCTATAAAACTGTCGCAAACAGAAGCTCTAATAATTATTGAGAATTTAATTTTAGGTGTTTTTAAAATGAAGCTCAAACTTATAATCTTATCAGTTATATGATCTCTATAAATTTAATCTGTTTACTGCAATCCAATTGAGTTTTAAGCTAATTTCTAATATTTTGTAATGTTCTCTCTCAAACTGTTATGATGCAGACATGCACACGCATAGTTAGCCTTTTCTTCTTCTTCTTCTTCATAACACTGCGTCGTGTGGAGCCGTGCGTGTTCATGTCACGAAATAAAACACGACAAGCAGCCAACTCTAGACGCAGCATAACGTACCTAGTACAAACCAGCATTCGTGCCTACATACACAGTACAACAACAAAGACGGCAAACATGACACAACAACAATAAACAAGAAACAACAACAACAATAATAATAACAACAACAACAACAACAACAACTTGGCCGCTTGGTACGCTTGGTTTTATCTCATAATAATCTACGCGCATGTGCGGCATATCTTTTCAGTCAATTTCAAGTACATTTTACCTTTTTGGTTTTGTGCCACCGCTGTCGCCTGTTGATGGCCAGGCTAGGGCTCGAAGCTGGAGCTGAGGTAAACTCGAACTGAGCAAATAGCTAGCAGCATCAACAGGAGTAGTCAACGGCAACGGCAACGGCAACGGGAACAGCTATGGGTATGGCTATGGGTATGGGACTAGAGCTACAACAAGCTCTGGCAACGTTTGTCGGTCAAAATCAAAATCAGCCCCAGCCTTTGTTCCTCCAATTCCGAGAATCGTGGACCAGTTATGAAACAAGTCTGCAACATGCATACTCACAAATATACATATGGGCACAAGACTCAACACGAGCAGAGCGAACGACAACAAAAAACACAGTCAGTCAGCAAAGGAGAATAAGCGCAGAGAGAGGGAGAGAAAACCAGAGAGAGAGGGAGAGAGAGAGGGAGACAAAGGGAGAGTGAGAGGGAAGAGAACTAAAAGGATAGCGTGCACTGAAAACAATAAAGAACCAAACAAGAGCCAAGCGAATGCCCAAAGCAATGGGCAATGGCTTTGAAATCTGGGCCCAGACCTGCGCCTGGGCCAGGGCCAGTTTTCGGTCTCGTCTCGTTAGCTGCATGCGCATCGAAGAAACAGCGAAAAATACTTTATGGCCCCGGCTGTGAGTTGACTTGCAGCAGGAACTTCAGTCCGGCTCTTGGTGTACCTGCCACTTAGCTTTGGACTGCGCTGCGTTTGCGACGGCAACTTAATTTCGTGCGGCAGCCAGGCACAACTTCTCCATCATGTTTCTGAGGCGCAGTAAAAATAAATTAACAAAAGCCCAACAACCGTCAAGCGGCCGACTTCTCTAGCTGCCCAATATTAGTTTTAATAACTTGGCTTCCTCTCCCTCGCCCTCAAATGCCTATTTGTACAGTCTGTGTAACTAGACGTTACTGAACTTTGCTGTTCTATTATCTTTTGAGAGCAAACGACTTTCTTCTCATAGATAAGATTTCTGGTATATAAATAGTACCACTCGAATTTTAATTTTCCATATGAAATTATATAAAGAAACTCTGAAAGTACTTCTTCGTCTTGCTTACTGTCTCTGCTTGGGAGAGACTTTGACTCTTAAATTCGCTGCTATGGAGTTACACAGGTCAACAGGATTTTCTTTTCCTTTGTTTTGTTAATAATAAGTGAATAAATGGCATAAAAATAACAAGTATAATACAGCAGGCCTTGATCTTTGGATGAAGGTGTTTGTGTTATTAATCCTATTTTCAAAAATTTCTAATCCAAAAAACCATTCAAATCTTTCAGATAGAATAGGGCTTCTTTTGGATATAAAGACTAAGTTTTGGGTATATTTAAGATAACATAACATACAAATTTGCTATCAAAAAGGATCGCAACGTTATCTTGATGTTTCATTCTTTCTCAAAAAATCTTAAAAAACTTACTCGTTGTTTCCAACTAACTTGAAAATTGTTTTCTGATCTCAGGATTAGATACAACAGTCGGTCACAACATTTGATCGCATTGTGTTGACCTGTGTTATTAGTGGTAGGAGTGAAACGAGATGCCACCGCAAAGCTGGCCTTTTAGTATTGTGAAAAAAGTGGTTCAACAGCCTCTGCTCCAGTGGCTGCAAATTAAGACCTTTTCTGCAAAGTCGCCAGCATGCTCAGAAACGAAAGATTCAAGCAACAAACTCTTTCGATGGCTTCGCATCGTTTCGAACCGCTTCAACTTTCACTTGAATGGTTAGTATTGCTCAACTGTCATTCTATTCTTTTGTCTGCTTTTGACATTCAACGGAAATAGAAAGTATTGCCTGCTTCTTATATTGACGAAGTTGTGCCAAAACTTATAATTATACTCCAACGCTCTCTTTTCACCTGGCACGCATGCAAATTAGCACAAATATCGCATGCAATAATATGCAAATGTAAGAAATAAAAACTTTGTATCAATAAGTAGGCGTGGCATATCGAAAGTACTTTAACTAGACAAAACGCTAACTCTTATTGAATGTTTAGACATAGAAACAATAGAGACGACGCAGACTTTGAATAGCCGTTAACTATGGCTCAAATATAGTGTCACCTTCTGAACACAGTTATATACTAACGAATTCGCCACAATATATTAGCGTGTCCATTGTATTGAGCTGCTAACCGAACGCGCACTGCCCAACGAGAGTTCAATGACCAGCGCTTATCCAAGACACGAACCACAACGAGCCGCTGAGTGAGGAGTGAGGAGTGTACATGTGTGTGTGTGTGTGTGTGTGTGTGATTCCGAATGTCTGAAAATTTGCATAATTTGCAATTGCTAGCTAAATGCCCATGCTTTTCAACGCCTTACAATTTCATAAAAGCCAGTCATTATCATTATGATTGCTGTCAACGGTTATGCAATCCGCCACAATCGACTCGACCAACCGCCTGGCGCTTAGGTATTGAAAATGCCACACAATCAGCCGATGCATTGATTTCCCAAAGACCGGCATTATAGACCATGTCGTCTAGAGACACAACAAAAGGAAAATCGCTGGCTCACATTGCTGTTGTTGTTGCTGTTGCTATTGCTGTCACACAGCTGCTCCACCATTTCTTATTTAAATTGTTGGCCAAAGAAAAAGTCTCACGCGCTCCTCATGTCATAAAATAAAATAAAACTACAGAAAATGCCGAAACACACAAAAATCAGCTTCGTTGCTGCCATCCACAAGTGTGGCTTAGATTTAAGTTTGTCGTTGCTGTCGCTGTTGTTGTTATTGTTGTTGCTGTTGTTGTTAACACTTGGCTGGCTTTTATTACGTCACGACTCCGCAATACATTTGACAAATTTATTTTTATTAAAAGCAATTTCTTTGAAAGCGTCGACACGAATTGAATTTCTCTTGATTGAGTTGTTTTTTAAGTGCCTCCCTTATCATCGAGGGGTTGCTTCGGCTATGTTAATAGACCAATAAGTGATTTTTACCATCTATTATCTGTGCCTTGCCAACTTGACAAAATGTACGCACATCTACTTAAATACGTGCTCACAAACAAAAGTAATATAAGTTGTAATTCGATACATAAAACGAAATGACACCAAAACCAATATAATAAAGTTTATATGAGATGAGGCTGATTAATGAATGGCTACATTTCACAATATTTAAAAATAATTAAGAGTTTAACCAAAAGTATCCGAGTGGGGAAAACACTAAAGTGCGTAACAAACTACAGCATTGTAAATGTGTTTCTATATTTCTACATATATATATATATATATATATATATAAACCAATATACTAATTCAATTTCGTGAATTGGTATAAAAACTATATGGGACCTGAGCTAGTAAAAAATTTCGCTGTTTAAAGTCCATACTATGTGCTTATATATAAACCCGATACAAAAGAATAAAAGTATTTTATTTTACCAAACTTAATAAAACATTTTATTATGTATATATGTATAGATATACGTACTTTAAGAGAAACTAAAATCCAACTTTGATGTCTCTAGATTTTTTAACTAAAAACTATTTTAACATACATTTGCCCGAACCAAAAACGCCATTATCTATTGGATTCAATGCTTAAAATATAATTTTATCAAAAATTCTTAACAAATAAAAAAATTTTAAACTCATTGATAAATGATTGTAAGACTATAAGTATAATTCATTACAAAAACTTTAATTATAGATGTACGGTATTTTTTTAGTCGAACACATTTTGTCAATACGTTTATTATTATTTGCCATTTCATTTGCAATATAAGCCGCAACAGCTTTTGCAAATGCTTTCATATTTGCTTTCGTCGAAAAGAAAACAGCAGCAGAAAAATACGACAGCAATAACAATATTTTGAATAAATTTTTGAATTGCTCGCTAAGAGATACCCTCTACTCAGCTTTGAGAAAATACGTTTTTGACTGACTGAATCTTTACTAACTAGCCGATGGCAAATATATAATAGTATGGTTCTAATGATGCGTTTTCAAACAATAATCTCATTTAGTTCTCGAGCTCTTCTAAATTTAAAATTAAGCTTCAAATAAAATCATAGCAATCAGAGATAATCATAAAGATAAAGACGCCGCCGCTAGACTCACAGACTGTACAAGAATCTGCCATATTTCAGATATCATCAGGTATCAATATAATCCCGCAAGCCTCTTTTGTCTACCATGGGATTAAAATGATAATACCCACCTTAACTAATTATCAATTGGCACTGTTTGCATAAAGAGCAGCATGGGGAAGCAAAAACCGAATCTAGCTGATTAATGCAAAACGTGGCAGTTGGCACAACTTGTCACAGATTCCATTAGGTCATCGCCGTATTTGCATATGTTCGCAGAATCAAAATATTTACGCCGTGCGTCGCCTCGGCTAAGAATACCCGTGCAGAAAATAGACTAAAATTGGGAGCTGGGAGCTACATGCTGTGAACTGCGAATTGCGCACTGAGAACTGGGAACTGGGAACTGGGTAAAAGTATCAGCTGTTGGCCAATTATGCGAACACGATCGCCGCAATGTTGTGGGAAAAGCAAAGAAAGTTGCGCAGGTGGCGGCGCAACTGCCCAGCAGCGACTTTTCTTAACCCGAACTCACAGCAGAGACGCAGGAAAATTGGCAATCATTTGTAAACAATGTGCGAAGCGAATCATGACAGGGTGCGGCGGGATGGAGGCGCGGCCAAGCATACACAGCCCGTATATCTGTCTATCTATTGACTGCTCAGCGTGGTCAGAAATAAGAAATACGCGCCGCGTGACCCACTTTCAAGTTGTGTTTTGTCTGCTTTTTTGTTTGTACTGTTGCCGTTTGTTCCACGTTTCACGCTACTGCTATACAAACTTATATATACAAATATATATATATATACTAAGTATATATGTATATATATGTATTTGAATATCTGTATGTATGTGTATATGTCTCGCACTGACTGTGTTGAGTTTCTTTCCGCGCAACAAGTTTTTAGGCAAATTAGCAGCCAACAGCTGCAAGAATTATCGACGTCGTTCATTGAAAGTTGATTAACCACTTGCCAACTACTTGAGGTCAGAACTTTGCCAATTCGAAAAGCTACAAAGTACTCCTCTTGTAGCCCAATAACAATGGGAAAACCAGCTAAATACTGTTGGCCAAATGTGTGTAAACAGACAGTGCGCAAGTAAATTCGACCCCAAAATCCCAATCGATTTAGTTCTATTTGTCTATCCGTCAGCCTCTCTGTCGATTATTTGGATACCTGACATTGTCGGCTAGAATTGGTGAGCTAAAATATAAAAACGAAAGTAATCGATATCAGTACTTTAAGGAAAAATTCTCATAAAAAAAAAAAAAAAACAAGTAAGAACGTTGCAGTCGGGCGTTACCGACTGCGGAATATTCATTCACAGTCCCAACGCTGCCATACATATCTAATTGATTTTGGGTGGTCAACCCGAGTATATTTTAAATTTCAAGTCTCTAGCGCTAATAGTAATCAATATAAAGCAGGGCCTGAACTAATTAAAAGTGGGGAATCATAGAGAACTATTCCCGTTTATATCTCGTACATCTTTAGAGCTAGACTCTCCAAATTTTGCATATAGATGCATGGGTATTTTATATAATTTTGATTTTTGTTATATTTTGAATATCGACTCAAAAATTTACCGAATTCTCTTTTTAATTTTAATTGCAAATGTAGCAATGTGAATGAGCTGGTATTTCTTAAGAAATGACCAAAATTCAATAGAAATGTAGATCATATTTAATAAACAAAATATTTGGCCAATTAGCAAACGCACCTGCAAGCAGCAAGCTAGCAGCGGAGCAGAGCGTTTTTCCTATACGTATGCACACATTGATCGGTTATTCTATGCATACAGTCATATGCATATGTATGTATGTATATACATACATATAAAAACGTGTCTTCTAGTATATTCTAAGAATTGATTCATGAAATTTTCAGCCGTTACTTTAGCTTACTTTTGTCAGATGACGCTCTCGAAGTGAAGCTATTTCGTTTTAGCTACCGTCTGATTGTATGTTGCAGTGGCGTCGATGGTAAATGCTAGCGCAAGTTGCGCTGGAATAGCGCGGGTTCTAATCTCGCTAATGCCAAGTTTTTTAAATGTTTTTTTTTATAAATTAGTTATTTTATTGGGAAAATGATAGCTTATATGACAAACACACAACATTATTGTTATTATTAAAAAATTTTTATAAGTTAAATTTTATTTTTGCTAAAATAACCCACAAATGCTTATACGTACATACATACATACATACAAATATATGTATTCGTCTGCACACACAATTTCAGTATGCCAGCGTTTTTTACGCGTGTGCAAATGTGTATGTATGTATGTATATTCAAATGCGTATTCGAGCAATTCTAAGAATCTCAATTGCGATTGAATTGTCTTTGAATTGCTTTTGAATTGTCTTTGAATTTTCAGCCGCTACTTTGGTTTTTGTTTACTATTGGTGCTGTAGCTGTAAAGTTCGTTGTTAGTTATGCTGCGTATGATGGGTGCAGTGGCGCTGTTAGCTTTTATCTTCTTTTATTTTTTTTGCCAAACACGCTGTTTGATTGTGGTGCAGGTTCGAACCCCGTGGGAATTTTTTTTAAAATCGAAATTTATATTGTTATAATATATTTTATATTTTTTAAATTTCTTAAAAATGTTTCGTTTTGTCTTATTAATGCCTATTAAGCTTATATACATATATATGTGAGTGACACACGCATATGAATTTTGCATTTGGCCGCTGCAAATGTCGATTTGGCACGCCCCCAGTGGGCGTTGATTGAGGTGCAGGTTCGAACCCCGCGGAAAACTTTTTCGTTTTAATTTAATTTATATTTTTTAATATTCTTAAAAATGTTTCTTTCCTTATTATCAATACCTATTAAGCATATTTATATATATAGGTGGCATACGCATATGAATTTCGCTATTGGGCGTCTAAAATCCGTTTTGCCACGCCCCCAGTGGTCGTAGACCCATAATTTTTGGCCAGTTCTTAGAATGAGCTGAAGGCTACGTAACTGTAAAATTTGGACGCTTAGACTCAAAAAATGTGAAAATTACAGGGTATTTTTTTATATGCCACGCCCCCAAAGAGGCGTAACAATTATTTTTGGGTCATCGATAGAGGAGATTATCAGTAACTCAACTATCCAAATTTTAAGCTTCTAGCTCTAAAACTGTAGGAGATATAAACTTTTGCGGTTTGCCACGCCCCCTATGGGCGTAGATATATCCGCCATAGCTTATTGATCTTGGGTCGTCAACCCGAGTATACATACCAAATTTCAAGTCGCTAACATCAATAGTGCTCAAAATATAGAAGAATTTGGAAAATCAATATATATTTAGATCCGATTTGCCACGCCCCCAGTGGGCGGGGATATATAGTTTTTTCTTCGGTCTTTATAGAATCGTAACATTAACTTACGTGCCAAATTTCAGCATTCTAGCTTTACAACTTTAGAAGATACAGTTTTGCTCGATTTGCCACGCCCCCAATGGGCGTAGATATATCCGCCATATCTTTTTGATCTTG
Organism: Drosophila hamatofila; assembly: GCA_035045345.1. Classification (NCBI taxonomy): domain Eukaryota; kingdom Metazoa; phylum Arthropoda; class Insecta; order Diptera; family Drosophilidae; genus Drosophila; species Drosophila hamatofila. The sequence goes on from JAWNPA010000042.1 coordinate 41,444, forward strand.
GGTGATCAACACGAATCTACATTTTAAATTTCAGCTCTCTAGCTCTTCAACTAATATGATTTCTGGCATACAGGAAAATGCATTTTCCGATTTGCCACGCCCCTAGTGGGCGTATATGGAAAATTTTTACACTTTATAAATCGGAGACATATACGAGTATATGTTCCAAGTTTCAAGTCTCTAGCTTCAATAGCCGCGAAAAATATTGCATTCATACGGACAGACGGACAGACGGACAGACGGACAGACGGACGGACAGCAAGACGGACATTGCACAAAACCAATATATTCATATCACTTCGTGAATGAATATAAAAATATATATATATATATATATATATATATACATATTTGCTTAAAAAGCTGAGTAAATCTCAGACGCCAAGTTAGACGCCAAGTCAATATTTGAAGCTTGAAATATATTCATTGTTCTATATTTGTCATTCAAAATTTCATATGATAACCAAAGGTATTTAAAGTTTGTTTTAGGATGCAGAAAACTAAATGATATAGAAATATTACATGTTCTATATATATTTTTTTATAGAACTGTTTTTGTAGACCAAATAAATAGATATAGTCAATACGCCTAAAGTCCTTAGCCTTGGCTAGTATCAAATAGCAAAATGAGTTATTAAACAACTTTTGTATTTATACCCATTGTAAATGGTAAGCCAATGTATATAGGTTTTGTGAAAGGGTATATTTATATATATTGCCTCTTGATAAGGACCTCGAATTGAGTAGCTCTGGCCATGTTTGTCTATCCGTGCGTCTATCCGTCCATCCATAAACATAGCGATCTCTTAAAAATCAAAAGCCAGAGAACTGAAATTTGAATTGTATATTTTGTTCACAATGAACAGTACGATTTTATAATTTTGTTCAAGAGTACATCCCACTTCCTTATCATGGATACAGATCAATAATGTGATTTGATTTTTTAAGCGTAACTTGAATACCATTGAATCTAACCAATTTACTGTGGCTGTTCTTGTAATACATATTTTGAGTTCTTTTCATTTTGGATATCTTTCTCCATGCATCCATCCATTTCAAATACTAGAGACATGGTCTTTAGTAAATACAGACATATGAATTACATTATCACGTTCTGAAGATTTTATTAAGTAGTAATGCGCATACTCGCAGCCCAAGCTCAATCGTTGCTTTAACAACGCAGTTGTCTTATTTTCAGAATTTTTTAAGTTAGGAATAAAATTGTGGGAGTTATCAGTGAATTTTATTTAATATATAATTTATGTACAGGAATCATGCCACAAGATATTTAAAAATGAAGCCTAGACTAAGATTAAATTGGGTTTTTATGAAACTTGGAAAACAAATCCATATTTATATTTTTCATCTTCTAACTTTGGCTAAAATGTTTCTGTTAGCAATTCTGCACTGAGTTCGTAATCATCTACTTCCGCCAAGACAACTGATAAGGCATTGCATACGTAAGAGCTTAAGATAAACACTTTCTTTGTTAATTTACAACTAGAGATAAGGATACACTATATATTGTACATATACATACATACATATATAATAGTAGTAGGTCAACAACTTTTGTGTGTTTTTATTATTATTAGATTATTTTGGTGAGCTATTGTGTTCGAGTAGTATTTACAGCAGATAGCATAATCGAATAGGAATTTAATTGCTAATAAATGTGAGTTTTTTTATCAATTCGAAGTGAGCGTCTGAGTATGGCTATAATGAAAGTCATTTAAAAATACGAAAATGACTCTTCAATTGATTTTTGCTGTTTTCTGCATCCAGTGACAAAGTCCAACGTGTTGCATAAGCTCTACTAGCTAGGGATATTGTGCTGCCAAATACCCTGTTTTTAATAGAACTAATGGAATATCAAATAAATTGACTCTTAGCTGCAGAAGACAATAGTATAATAATCGAGCTCAGGTGTTCTTGCCTGCTCACAATGTTGCTGGCTGCCTGTTTACGGCACAACATGAAAGTGACTCAGCAGCAGCACAGTTGCTGCAGCATGTTGCTGATGGCTGGCTGCAGCTAGAGGGAGCCTAACTGCACTTTGAGGCCATTAGCTGAGCTGCAAACCTGTTGAATTTGTTGACAATGCTAACGGATGTTGGCTCAGCTGCACGTGAGAGTCATTTGTCCTTTTGGCCAGTCACTTGGCATTTCCAGCACAGAGAATGGGAGAGAGAGAGAGAGATTGAGTGTGACAGAATACACACAATATGCAAACGTGAGAAAATGTGCGAAAGTGCAGAGTCGGGTATACCAGCTTTCGCATGCGAGTGTGATGCGTGTGTGGTAACACGTAGACAAGGGCCAATCACTGTTCATTACGATATGATGTAATTGGCCGAGCTCTTGGGAAAGTGGATCAATGGCACAGCAAACATTCGCATACATAACCCACTCATAATCGTCAATTCGTTCCTTTTGTATGCATTGCAGCTCACAGACGAAGTTGTGCGCAAGAAGAGCGAATACCAAAAACATTTGGAGGGCTACAAGGCGTTACGCACGCGCTTTGAAGAGCACTACATAAAAGGTGAGTGACTCCCAATATCCATCTGGCTAAAATGTCTATACTCGAGCAATTTTTCCTTTCGTGCAGCACCGGGTCGCAGTGGTCGCAAGCTGGACGATTTGCGGGATAAGTATCAAAAGGCCTGCCGTAAACTCCACCTTACCCACAACGAATACGTGCTCTCCATCACTGAGGCCGTCGAGGTTGAGAAAGACTTCCGCACAGTGCTGCTGCCAGGTCTGCTGGAGCACCAACAGTCTGTGCAGGAGAGCTTCATACTGCTCTGGCGCAACATTCTCTTGGAAGCGGTTCAGCATAGCGATTTGACAGCCGATAAATTCAAAGAGATACAGAAACGCATCGACACTGTGATAAGCGGCATAAATCCGACAGAAGAGTATTCGGAGTTTACAGAGAAACACAAGTGAGTAGATTAGAGTCTGCACTCCGCTATGTTTATAGATTGTATATTTTTTTATTTTTATACCCTGAACCCATTGAAAATGGGAAATCAGGGTATAATGGTTTTGTAAAAAGTATGTAACAGACAGAAGGAGGCGTGGCAGACCCCATAAAGTAAATATATTCTTGATCAGGGCGACGAGCTGAGTCGATTTAGCCCTGTCCATCCGTCTGTCCGTCCGTCCGTTTGTCCGTATAGCGCGTCTATCTCAGAATACATAGGTCCGTATATTGCACGCGTATAAAATTTGCAAAAAAGGAATTTCATATACTAGACATACATATTATTGTTATTATCACGGTCTGAGTTTTATGAAGATTGATCGTCTACAAAATATGTTCTTAAGCCATTAACTTCCCATAGTAAGCCCACACTACAGCCCATGCCTGCCGGATGTGTGTATGTGTGTATGCATGTTTTGCTTCTTGTAGAAAAGCAGCGACGAATTACTGAAATTGAAATTTCAGTTTCTCGAAGGATCCAGGGGATCTCGTAGTCGAACAGTGTCAACTAAAGTTTTCTTACTTGTTTTATTATTATGTTTAAAAGAATCTCGTATTATTATAAATCATTGAATATCAATTTAAAACAAATGAACAATAATAAATAATATTAATTTAATCAAGAAAATAGGGTTTTTAAAACCACCTTTTATTTTGGCTTATTTTTTCATGAATTTAGCTTTTTTTAGCTTCTTTTTTTCCAATCTACCTCTATTTACCCGAAAAATTATAACAGCACTGTTCCTCAGCCATGTATGAAAACCAATTCAAGACACTAAGATAATAAAATGAAATAGTTCAAGACAGTTTCCTAAACAAGTGCTTTTTCTCATTCGCAGAACTTCGCCCACAACTCCGCTGCTATTTCAATTCGATGAGACACTCATCGAGGACATACCAGGCAAACTGACTGCGAGCACCCTGACCGTTGACAATCTGACCGTGGATTGGCTGCGCACGCGGCAGCTGGAACTGGAGTCGGCCGTTAAGGATTGCCAGGAGAGACAGCTGAAGATAATTGAGCATGTGAATGGTGGGTCGCCGGTAGCCAATGGCAGCATCATCTCCAACGGCAGCAGTGCATCAAATGGCATACAGTCTAACAAAGATAGTCAAAAGTAAGTAGATAACAATCTGATGTCGATCGATATTGTAACCCCCATCCCATTTCGATAATTGTAGTCGGCAGTCGAAGGACCTCAATGCGCTGCGCTGCCAGGAGAAGCAAAAGCAGAAGCTCGTCGATATGATCAAGTGTGCACTGAACGAGGTGGGCTGTGAAGAGCTGCCCTCCGGATGCGACGATCACCTGTCGCTGGAACAGAACTTTATCGAGCATGGCTTTAACAACGAGCAGCAGGTAGGTGTTGTTGCTTGATAGAGCTACGACTAAATATGGGCGTTGGTTAGCTGTAAGCGTAGCGGTTTGGGTCAGCATCAGTGATCGACTAATCGTATGATATATTCAACTATTTCTACTCTCTTGGATGCCGCCTTCTGCCCCATACATACACATACACCTACACATACACACAATATCCATATACCATCTCTTTAACCCATTCTAATTGAACATGCGTCGCTGCAAAAGCGCTCCAACTCCACCAGCTCTCCAGGTCTGGGTATTATGAACGAGCTGATGCGCCGTGGTGGCGTTCTTACGCTGTTGCGTGGCCGTGGTCGCCACTTCAAGCGCAAGTCAACGCCACAGCCAACTACGCCCATGGCCAGAGCGCGTCCAGGTAGATTCTCGAAGATGCAGCCTCGCTCGCAGAGCCTGGGATCGCTGTCGGTAATTACGGATACGCGTAGTCCTGCACGTTACGAGCCAGTTACTAACCCAATGCGTCTGGCGGCCAGCGTCCACTATCTCGGCGAGGAGATTGTGCTGAGCGCTCAGCCGCCGGCGTTGCCTCGTTTGCGACGCACGCAGTGTTCGATGTTGTGTTTGGGCGAGGATGACCCGTCAGTTGATCCTTTGCAGTTGCCGTTACCGTTCCCGGTGGCCTTGCCCGCGCCCGCTTCCTCACCCCTAACCGCCACTTCTGCCATTACTAACACTAACAACAATCACATCTATGCGGATCTGGAGATGGTCAACAAAACCTCATGCGCTCAAGAGGAAACAGATGTGAATGTGAATGTGAATGCGGATGCGAATATTGATGCGAATATTGATGCGAATACTGATGCGAATGTGGATGCAATCGTGGATGCAGATGCTGACAGCATTGTCAGTGAAAATGATTTGCAAGTGAGCTGCCATCAGATTCAAATTGAGATCAATCGCGTTGAGTCGGACGATTCACAGGCAGTGCCCCAAAGCTCCATCGATGCACATCTAGACCGAATCGATGAGCTAAATCGCGTACTCGATGATCGGTTAAAGCGCCACTTGCAGCCTATTAGCCCCAGTGATGTGAATGCCATCGAGAGCGCGGATGATGTGAATGTACAAAAGCGCCAGGCAGAACTAGATGCTGATAGCCAAGCCAAGCGCTGTTCCAGCTCAAGCTCCGAGTGCCGCTCCTCGCTGCAAGGCGCCAAAGATGCAGGCCAAACAAAGAAGCGATCACTGTCCTTCACGCAAAAGTCCATTAGTAACATAATTAGCAATATCAGGGAGTTCTCCAAGAGCCCCTTGGCACGCATGGGCAAAAGTGCGACACTCAGTGAGGAGCCGGATCCAATTAAGCTGGCCAGCGAGCCAAGCCAACTCTCCAACAGCAGTGAATCACACACGCAACACAGTAACACTAACACTAACACTAACAGGAACAGCAACAGTGTTCACAACAACAATAACAACAGCAATGACCATCCGTGCCCGCCAACAAGCATCGCCAGCTCTATGGCGACGACATTAACAACGACAAGCACATCCACAGCGACAACGATGCCGTCCAAGGAAGCCTCAAGACTGAAATTTAAAGTGCCAAAAATACAAAAGAAATCAAAAGCCATCCGCAATACATTCCGTACCAAGTTGCTCAGCTTCCAGCTGAGGCGGTCCAAGCCGTGCAAGCAGTGCACCAAGCGACGTCGGATTCATCCCAGCAAAAGTGTATTTGACTTTGCCAAGGAGTTCGAGACAAGTCCCCAAGAACAGGCCGAGCAGGAGCAGTTCTGTAGCTGCCCAGCACTGCCCCAGAAGTCAAGGGCGAAGCCAAAGGCACTGCGAATGTCCTGCCCAAAGGATCGCTCCTTCGAGATACACAGCTCCGAAGAGCTGGACGACGAGGATGATGACGGCAACGAGGATAGCAGCAGCGACGATGTGCTCAGCATTAAGGAGCACTGCTACTGTGTGCCCAGCTTGGCAGCGAGTGTGAGTAGCAGCGAGCTCCGATCGAGATCAGCATCGAGGCCGAGCCGTCAACAGCATCCAGAACAGTATCTAAATCTAAATCCAAATACGCACTGCCAGAAGAGGACCTCATTGCACATTGCTTGCCGTATTCTCGTAATCGAACTCCGCAGTTTGCATGTTCTTTCATTTTGCATGTTCAACTTTTCTGTTCAACTTTTTGCTTTCAATGTTGAACGTAGAGCGTAGACAGAACTTAACCCAACAAACAAAAAGACCTAAAATAAAATTCAGTTCGCACTCTGATCATAGTATAGATCCGTGGGTGGTTTAATAAGATGCCGATGTTGCCTGACATGTGAAAGATAATTCTAGATATTGCCTGACTATGTGATACATCAGCCTTTTGTCCGTATCTAAAATATTTCCTTGAGGTCATTTATGAAATGTTGTCTAAAATATTTCCGATCTAGATCTAGATCTACATAGATCAATATTGCTTACAAAACCATATAAAATATACAAATATATAATTAATATATTTAGATTAGCTTAGTTTAGATCTGTGTTACTTCAGCCCATTCCAACTATTGATACAGCCCTCGCATATAATGCTAAATTTACTTGTGCGTAGCAAGAGACACAGAATGCGAGAGAGAGAGAGAGAGAGAGAGAGAGAGAGAGAGATACAAGTTGAGGCGCTAAGATCATGGATCCTATGCGAAGATTTCATTCAGTTCGCTCAGATCTGGCGTGCAGCACAGACGTCTCTTGCCGCCAGATATTTTATCTATTGGGTATATCGCTACACACACACACACACATAGACAGATAGAAATGTTTGGCGTCTGTTTGGCCAGTGAAAAGTTGGAAATAATTTCCCTCAAATATAAATAGAGTGTGCGCGTGTGTTTCTCCTTGACATAAAGAGTATTGCGCAAGTAGTTGAGCTTGGGCCTTCGGTATGAGTAGCACCACTTCCGGCGAGAGCCACAGCTGCAGTGGCTATGGCAGTGGCAATGGTGGCCATTGTGGCAATGGCAATGGTGCCACCGATAGTGGCATCTTTGAGTCGATTGTCTTTGCCGGCCGCCCGGTGCCACCGGTGCGCAGGAAGCGCCCGAAATCGAAAATATTTGTGAGTCAATCGAAAGACCTTGAATGCAGCCGTCTCATCTCAATATAGACGTAGTAATAACCACTTTTTTGTTTTTATTGCATCCACGTATACTGAATCTAATTTATTTTTCTGCATATATATTTATTTTTATTTTGAGTAATGCTTTAAGGCAATTAATGCCATTTCACTTTCGTCAGACATATTTGCACCCACACACTTCCGTTTGGGCAGTGAATGGGAATGGAAAACGAATTGGAAATGGCAATGGAAATGGCGTGTTAAATATTTAATTTGTGCTTTGCATGTTCGACTAATCTGAAAATAATATGAGCTGAATGGGGCATTTAACTAACTATCAATACTGACACTGTTTACAGCTTTCGCTATCCACGAATCGTCCCCTGTACGAGGAGGAGTGGTTCCATGGCGTCCTTCCTCGCGAAGAGGTCGTCCGTTTGCTGAACAACGATGGCGACTTCCTCGTGCGCGAAACAATACGCAACGAAGAGAGCCAAATCGTGTTGAGCGTCTGCTGGAACGGACATAAGCACTTCATCGTGCAGACGACTGGAGACGGACACTTCCGGTTCGAGGGCCCGCCCTTCCCCAGCATACAAGAACTAATCATGCATCAGTATCACTCTGAGCTGCCGGTGACCGTCAAATCAGGCGCCATTCTGCGCCGACCCGTGTGCCGAGAGCGTTGGGAGCTAAGCAACGACGATGTCGTACTCCTGGAAAAGATCGGCAGGGTAATATACAAATTGATCTCCGTTTGCGCCGTGGAAATTAATTGAATGTCATTTCTCTCATCTCAGGGTAACTTCGGCGATGTATACAAGGCTAAACTCAAGTCCACGAAACAGGATGTGGCCGTTAAAACCTGCCGCATGACTCTGCCCGACGAACAGAAACGTAAATTTTTGCAGGAGGGCCGCATCCTGAAGCAATATGATCATCCCAACATTGTCAAGCTGATTGGTATTTGCGTGCAAAAGCAGCCCATTATGATTGTCATGGAACTGGTGCCGGGTAAGTGAATACATATTAACAAATTAAAGACATCTAATGTGAATTATATTTATGTTAGATATGGGGTTGATTAAATATTTATATATTTAGGAGAAATTCTTATGCTCATGATGATTACGTATTGGTCTATATGTAAAGTGCAGCAGCTGAAAATTTGCTGTTATTATATGAACATAAATTCACTAAACCATAATTTTCCTGGTACGCAAACTAGGGGTGTGAGAATTAGAAAATACTATATACCTTATTTCAAAAATTTTTTATTATAAGTGATATTTACTTAAAACTGGAGCACATTATAAATAGATTCAATGATCAATATTTTAAACTGAGTACTTACACTAAAGCCGAAGACACTGTCAAATGGTTTTTTACGTTTTTATACCCTGAACCCATAGAAAATGGGAATTCATGTTTTTGTGAAAATGTGTGTAACAGGCAGAAGGAGGCGTGGCAGACCCCATAAAGTATATATATTCTTGATCAGGATGACGAGCTGAGTTGATCTAGCCATGTCCGTCTGTCCGTCCGTATGAACGCAGAGATCTCCTAAACTACAAATGCTAGAGACTTGAAATTTTACATGTATACTCGTGTGTACCATATGCAGTACGAGTTTATCATATTTTTTCGATAACTCATTCCATTTCTTTTTTATCGATAATAATCGAAAATTGGACTTTGTTTTTTAAGCCTTATTTGAATACTGATAAACCTTGAGATTTCAGCTTTACTGTGTATATTCATGTGATAAAGACAGAGATTTTGTCATTTTCAGATTTTAGATACCACGCCCCCTTCGCCTCAAATTTGAAAAAAGCGTATATCAAGTACTAGAAACTTTTGCTTTGGCATATACACACACTTGAATGTTATTATCCCGTTCTTAAAGTTTGATGAAGATAGTCTCACTACAAAAAGATTTATTCAACTAATAGCCCACACCGCAGCCCAAGCCCAAGTATATGTGCATGAAAGAAGTGTAGAATGATTGGAATATCAGTACTTTGCAGGGTTCAGAGTATCTCCTAGTCGAGCAGTCTCGACTAGAGCACTCTTACTTGTTCATATATCTTCTAGAGATCTTATTTCTTGTTCTTTCACTTTTCAATTTCTTCTTAGAAATTGTTCATATGCTCTAACACTACTGTAACTATTATCTTCCAGGTGGCTCCTTGCTAAACTATTTGCGTAAAAACTCAAATGCGCTCACCACACGGCAACAGATGGGCATGTGCCGAGATGCTGCTGCAGGTGAGTGGCAGACCAAGCCAGCTGCTAATTGCTGTTTTTTAGTTAATACAATTTGTTCTAACCATAACATTCATTTTAGGCATGCGATATCTGGAATCTAAGAACTGTATACATCGTGATCTCGCAGCTCGAAATTGTCTTGTGGACTTTGAGCATAGCGTTAAAATATCAGATTTTGGCATGTCACGCGAAGAAGAAGAATATATAGGTATATGGCCGTATAACTTACTAACTTTATCTCAAGACATTTAACCAAAATGATTTTGCATCAAACAGTTTCCGACGGCATGAAGCAAATACCAGTTAAATGGACAGCGCCCGAAGCTCTTAATTTTGGCAAATACACAACTCTCTGCGATGTTTGGTCTTATGGCATACTTATGTGGGAGATATTCTCCAAGGGCGACACTCCCTATTCTGGAATGAGCAATTCGCGTGCTAGAGAACGCATCGATACAGGTATGATTCGTTTAATAGAAAGTAAATTTAAATATATACGCTAAGCGGTGCCTCGTAGTTGAGTTGTGAAAGTGATCGAACTTGGAGGCTTCAAACTGAAGCAGTACTTGAATACAGAATTATCTTAGCGAAAAGCTAAACATTATATAATACTAACATTATATACAATATATTCCGTCTGAAGGCAAAATATAGTCATCTTGAGCCAAAGTAAATAGATTCTGAATTTGTAATTATTTTTACACATGCTGTACTTTGAATAAAATAAAAATTAGATTCTGAACTGAATCTAAGAGCTTTTAAGTAAGTTACAGTTCGACTGCACAACTCTGTAACTAATTTAACTTTGATATGATTCAATAAAACATTTAATTTCTTCTATTTATTGATTAATAAAAATGTTGATCAATAAAAAAAAAAATTTGTTAAGCATAGACAAAAAGCTCCCACAGACATAAAAATCAGAAGAACAAAATATAGATCAATTTAGTTTATTTTTATACCATTGTAAATTAATGATTTATTAAAATATATATATTACAATATTTATTTATTTATTAAAAAGATGATTTGACAAAACTAGAGTCAAACTTAGGTAAAAAATATAATTGTATAGCCTAAAAAAGTACAGAAAATTATTACAATAGTATCACCAACCCGATGGGGGTTTTATTTGCCCGACCGGCCAGCTATGCCCCGATTCACAGTCAAATATGTTTAGTGATACTATTGAAACTATGAAAGATAGAGAGTGTTAACTGAAACCTTAAAAATAAATGTTATAGGATCTGAAGTATAATTATTATACAATTAAAATATTTCTTAAGGTAAGGATTAGTAAGGAAAAAGGAAATTAAAACATAATAAGATATAAAGAGAATGAGAAGAGGGAAAAAAAATCCTCAGAATATTATTACAATGGCAAATTAGACTCTTTTAGTCCCACCTCAAGTCCACACGAAAGTAGGAAAATAAGAAAAATTACTAGAATACAAAACTATCCATTATGTCAACACACTTTTCTACATTATATAATATAATACAATAATAAAATATAAGTAAATTATTTTCTTATTAATGCTCGCCAGCCAAAATGAATAATTAATTTAAACTTAAACTGTCTATGGGACTATTAAAAACTACAAAGTTTTAAAACTTTGATAAATGCATATTTATGTTAAATGATAATATGAATTATGTATGTAGAGAACTAAGTAAAACCAGTTACATATCTATTGTGTTAAATGTTTCTACATATTCTTTCAGGATATCGCATGCCCACGCCGGAGAATACGCCGCCCGAAATGTACCGTCTGATGCTTAAGTGCTGGGCCGCTGATGTCGACTCTCGACCGCATTTCGATGAGATCTACAATGTCGTCGATGCGCTCATACTGCGTCTGGACAATAGTCACTGAGCTCAGCAGATGGCCCAGTTCAGTGCGAAGCTGTAATAACATAATTATTTTTAAAACACACTCAACGTAGTTCTGAGCGCTTTTAAAGTATGTCACTTCCTAGGACTACACAACGAAATGCCTGTATTTATAAAATACTGTATACACATATACATTATAAGATAAATGCCTATATTTAAATTTAAGCATATTGACGATATTAATATATAAACAAATACGCAGATATCTATATTTATATATTATAGTCCTATATATTTTAACATATGTATGTGTAATCGGCTGAGTGTCTGCTTGAGTGTGTGTGTTAGTGTGTACGAGTGTGTGTGTGTGTGTGTGTGTGTGTATGTGTGAGTGCGTGCGTGATCCTGTATGATTTGTCATTACGAATCCTTATTGTGCCAAAAACAGCAAAAAAAAAAAAAGAGAAGCCAGAGAAATTTTGAAAACTCAGCATGTGCTTGATGAACTCTTAGCCTTAAGTTCTTGAATTTATGTTATGTATGTTAGTTTTTTTAGTATTTAAGAAGAAGAGATAAACACATATTGTAAATTAAACAGTCTTGCTGACTTGATATTGAATTGTATATTTATTTAATGCTATTTACATTTCTACTACGATTACAATTCTATTAACATACATTCAAGCTCTAAATTAAGCTCAAATTTTTGCAGTGTTGCAAATTTTGTGCAATAAAATTAAAAATAAATCAAAAATAGTGCATACACAAATATATAAAAAAAGAACCATAAATAATATGTTTATAAAGCCTTATCGTTAATTGCCAGTGGAACATCGGAGAACTCGACCTTCGCATAATATTTCTTCAGCTCGTTCTTCAGCTCTAGGCTGTGCTCCCAGTCTCTCGTCTCGCAGACCACTTTCACCTCCACCGTGTAAATGTCGCGCAGCCAGGCCCGCTCGTGCATAATGTCCTTGATGGAGACACCCAAGCGCACAAGCCGAGCGCAGAGATCGTTTATGCCACCCGGACGATCACTGACCTCCACATTGAACTTGACCAAACGACCCTCGGCTGCCAGTCCCCGCTCCAGACAACGACCAAAGACTGTTGTATCTATGTTGCCACCGCACAGCAGCACGACAACCCTGCAAATGAAGTCAGTTATTGATCTTAGAAGAGACAAAGAGAGTCAAGCCAGGCAATGCTCACCTCTTGCCCTTGAGATCGTCCAAATGACCAGCCAGTATGGCAGCCAGTCCAGCTCCGCCAGCACCTTCGACCACACACTTCTCCTCCTCAACCAGGCGTAAGATGGCCACGGCTATCCACTCCTCCTTCACCACAACCATGCGATCAATCAGAGGCAGAGCTGTGGCATATGCATTAACTCCGACCTTGGGCACGGCCAAGCCATCGGCTAGCGTATTCTTAATGGGCGTATTTATAGGACCTTTGTTTTCCATAGCACGTGAAAAGCTGGCGCACTTTTCTGACTCTACGCCCTAGAGATATAAAGTGTTGGTTATAATACTCCAGAGGAATACAACTGCTTCAAAGCTTACAATTATTTTGGTTTTGGGCGAGAGCGCCTTCACAGCTGTGGCAATGCCTGCGATTAGTCCGCCGCCGCCAACTGGCACCACAACTGCATCCGGCTCGGGCACCTGTTCCAGTATCTCCAGACCGATCGTACCCTGACCAGCCATAATGTGCGGATGATCGTAGCCATTTATATACAGCAGCTGCTCCTCCCGCGACATGCGCATGGCCAGCGACTTGGCCTCGCCCATATCCTGGCCCTCGACAATCACGCGAGCCTTGTAGTTGCGACACTTCTGCACCTTCATGATGGGTGCTGCCTTTGGCATCACCACGGTAACAGGTATGGACAATTTCCAGCCATGGTAGCACAGAGCCAGGGCATGGTTACCCAACGAAGCGCTGATCACGCCCTTGCGTTTCTGTTCCTCCGACAGGCTGAGCAGTGCATACCGTGCACCCCGTTCCTTAAAGCTGTAAACAGAATCATTAGTGCTTTATTATTGCTACTATATAGATGTCAATGGAGGTCACCGAGACAGGTGACAATCTAGAACTATAATTGCTAATCAAAATTGTTAATTTGTCACTTCCTCTGCATTCTACCAAAAACAATCTTATCTGGTTCATAATTGAATTTTGGAAAAATACGTATCGAATTTAATCGAAGTCACTCCTAGATTAAATAAGGGGGCATGTACATAATTTGCGTAGTTCAAATTGAAAGTAGTTAATAAATTATATTATATGAAAACACGAAAAAAAAAAGCTTGGCACTTAAAATATGGATATCATACCATTTTTCATGTTCTCATATTTTAATGCTCATACACAAATTTTTATTGTATCCTTCATAGTTCCGTTTCAGTAAAATATTTTTTTAATACTACACAAGTTAGTTTATTTACAAAAAAAATTTATAATATCTCCAACCAAAGGTAAAAATATATATTTATTTATGGGACTTGTTATAAAAACGTATTTTATTATTAAGTATAATCGATCATTAATTTCGATGTTTCTGGGAATATACCACTACTATTGATAGGCATCATTTTTGTTTTACGTCTTATCGCTAGACGGAAAATATAATGGCAGACAATAAACATTAATATGTTTATACTATATTCAGTTATATTGAGAAGAAAATTGCATTTGAGTACTTTGGACTTGAATCGAATATGTTTACACAATATATAGTGAATCGGTAAAAATAATGCGAAACAAAAAAGCAAAAGAGCAATCTTTAAGCCCTCCAAATGTACATATGCATATAATTCATGATCAAGTCATATTCGCTCAATTCTGATCAAATTGAAAATATATTATTATATAGTAAGGGTAAAAAAAAATTATATAATCAAAACAGGGTATATCCAAGTCTGTCACTAAAGACACTCAACACTTGAATCCGCTTGACTATAAATAAATTTATTTTAAATATATGTATCCGACTACCAAGCTCCCATTACAAAGTTTTCTATTTTCAAGTCTATGGATAACGTTCACTCACCTGCCTGTGTATTGTAGAAAGTCCTTTTTCAAATATAAGTCCATCCCATATGTCTCTGAAGATGTGGATCTCTACAAGTGAGTTCTTAGCTAAGAGTGCATTCATCATCAGATTCAAAAACTTACGGGACAGGGTGTGCGCTCCACACCACCCTTAATCAGGAAGGCAGCTGATGTAACATCGTGGAATGAAATGCGTTTCGGATTCTTGGAATCACAGAAAGGATCCACAATTTCCTCAACTCCGCCCGATACGTGCCGCGTTCTAGTATGCGGAACAGCCAGTTCCAGCTTGGAACTTTCCACACTTCCATTCAACTTGTTAGCTAAGGCGCCATTCTGCCCATTTTGCGTTTCCACTTTCGCTTGCTGTGACATTTCTTTGATATTCCGCCGTATTAGCAGCGTGTCCGGCTTATTAATATAATTGATTCCACTAGAGCTGACGAGCGACAGGGAACAACTGCTCGGCATGGTATGACATCTATACATTTATAAAAGCAAATTTAGTGAAACAAGCACGAGCTCTTCACGTTCGAGTACCGACATTGAAATACCCTTAAAAGAATATCTGATGCACTACAAATATCTTTAATCACTGACTCACTTATTTGACAATATGAAATGAAGGAATGCATTGGAAAGATCCGAGATCCCGATGACTCGGTCATATGTCTTGTTCTAAATACATCTAGGTCAAACATTCTTAGGATAACTACACAATAGACTATCATGAGGTTCGCAAATATATAGCCGAATTAATCCCAATCAATAATATATTTCAATAATATTTTTATCATGTGGAATGTATCCATAACTATATAGCCGAGCTATGTGAATAATCACTGATCAAGCAGAGAAGAACAGATCTCAAGACTAAACTATGATGCCCCACATGAGAGTAAGCCAATTTATATATATTAACGATCATAAAACGGCATATTTCGTGCCGATAGAGCAAGCATTTTATGAGTGCTCAGTTGGCGACCGCTGATAAGACCCGGTTGGTGAGCATTATTGAACTGTGATACGAATTTTCACAATTGTTTTGGTTATTTTGGCAACATGATTCCAGTTGCCGTCGCAGTTGATGTCAAAAACAATTTGTTTTCCAGTGCAGAACGGTATGTCATAATAATGCAGTAAATTGATTATCATAAATATGATCGATAAGGATTGAACCGAAAATTGGAGGTAAAGACTTTAAAAGGAAACAATAAATTAATCTCTGAAAAACAAAACAGAAATCATTTATATGTTTGTATAACTCAGAACGGGATGAGTTCGATATATCTCGGATACTTTTTGAATATTTAGTGACGGTGGCATAAATGAATTCGTTCGAATAAATTTATTCATCCAAACATATGTATTCTTTCGATAGATACTTGATCTAACAGCTCTAGGTCAACTCCAAGTCAATAATTTTGCAATCTAAATCTCTTTGTATTCGACTCGGCAACCACACCCCCAACAATATATAGCCTCAGTAACCTAGTAATTGACTTACCATCAAAAAACTTCCGCAGAAAATTGTTAGCATCATATAAGAAGATAAGAAAAGAAAAAAATAAAACATTTTTTAAGACACCCAATTACTTTATTTTTGGGCAACAGGCGAAAAACAACACAGCTTATCTTATCATCACATGAGCACAACAAAGTACTAAACAAAGATGCAAATAAAATGGTCAATAAAACAAAACACAAACAAACAGAAAACAGACTGTGATCCCATAGAACGGTGCGAAGTTCATATACGTATGTAATGAGTTTACGCCCAATCTTCCTCTAGGCGTTGAAGCTCAGCCAGTTTGCCGGATTGGTGACAGTCATTTGCTCCACCTGCTCGAGTGTTACGCCGCGCTGGAACATGCGAGGCAGAATATTCATGTGGATGTGATGATATCCGTGTCCGCCATAGGAAGTCTAGATTAAAGTATTATATATTAGAAGTAATCCATCTAAGAAAGAGATCTCAGGAAGAGCGAGACTCACCAGTCGATGCTTAGTGTGAATGTCGTGCGACATGAGCAACCTGTCCACAAGTCCCTCATTGATCAGCTTCATGATGTTCTCAATGCGCTGCCCATCGGATATCATGTCCACTGTGGCGTTAAGCTGATAGTAGGAGGACTCAGTGCCAAAGAGATCGTACTGCAAGTAACAGCCCAGCTTGGCAAACTCCAACAGCTCATCCATATCAAAGATTGTACCTGCAAAAGAAAAAGGGTGAGATAAACTGCGATAAAGAGATTCGTTTATTGCCTACGATCCAAATGCGACATGACGCATTTATTGGCCCGCCCACCGGCCTCGAGATAGAGCCGCATGATTTCGAAGGGTGCCTTGGACACGCGGTGCGGATGCAGTGAGACGCCGCAGCCGAGCACCTCCTGGATTTCGCCAGCGGCCAGAAGAGCATGTCGCTCAAACTCTGCAAAGTCAAAAGAAGGTCAATAGGTGAATTGCTCAAGTGTTGTTTTGCTCACCTTGGACGGGATACACGCTAGCTACCTCGCCAATGAAACCACATTTCACAATGCGACCATTCACATCGATGCCAGTTAAGATGTCTTTGGAGTACATATCCGTCATCTGCTCGACTGTCAGATTCCTGTGCGAGGCGTCCTGAGTGGCGTGTATATAATGTCCTGTGCCAGCAATAAAGTGCACTCCCGTTGTCTTGGCCAGGTCCACAATGAACTCCAGATTGCGTTTCAGTCCGTAGCTGCTGTTCTCCACAATGGCGCCGCCGCCATGCTTCTTATAGAGCAGCACATCCTTCCGGGATGCTTCCAGCGCCTCTTCGTCATAGAAGCGGATGTTCTCCTTGCTCGAGTACGGATACAAGCGAACGTAGCCCAACGTAGACATGCTGATCTTTTGCCGCAGTTCATTCTCGAAGTCCGCCGGCGGTGGCTTATAGAAATGCTCAAAGTCGAGAGCCACATGCTCATGGGTGAGTGTGCGACCCAGCAGGTTGGGCGTAATGCTACCAAGAACTGCAGCACATCAATTTGATAGATAATCCCGTCCATTGCATAGTATAATGGAAAAATTTACTTAATGCTTGTTTATTGATAACGATCCGCATTTTACCGACTGCAGTCGCATCAGAGAAACAGAGAAACAGATAGAGGGAGAGAGCGGCTCTATCTATAATGGATTATACTCACCCGTTTGCACTCTTGACATTTCTCTGCTATTAATTGGGGCCACAGATTGTTATTCCTATCTCTCTCTCTTAAGCTTAACTCCGTCTTGGAATCTCTTGTAACCTCTTGGAGCCTGCACTAGGTTGTCGTTGTCGTTGTCGTTGCCGCTGTCTCCGACTGCTGCTGTCACGTGCGATCGCTTTGAGAGCGTTTGGGTAACTGATTGTTGGTTCGAAGCAGTGCGATGCTGGTAGCTGGCATGGAAAACAACTCTCGCGCGTCACTAGCAGACCACTGCACTCATGCAGTCACAATGTGAGTATTTACATATGTATAAAAGTAGTCCAGTCGGTACACTAACAGCTGTTCGCATATGTGGGCCAACTGGGAAAAAGAATTTACCATGATTTATTCTATAATCTAATCTACAGAGTGTTTAGCACAGACATGGAGAATGAAAGCACCTACGTACATACTTCTATGTTTATTATTTCGTGGCTTACCGTATAATCGTATTACTTTATATACCTTGTAAAACCTGATTTGCAATGCTTGTATTGTCCCACTCTGCAAACAAGTAAACAAAGATACGAAAGTGGGTTTTAAAATACAAATCTGTATTGCCGCAAACGAATTGTAAATTAACTTATCTATCCAAAACGGTTGGTGGAAAATTCTAAAGAGAATGATCTCCTAATAAAAACAAAAATGGACATTTAAGTCTGGGTCAATTGACGGTATATAACTCGTTCATTGGTTTTCGTTCATTATATTTTCGGATCTACCATATATCTCTTTGTAGTAGGAGATAATCCCTCATACAAATTTGATAATCCTGGCTCAAACTGTTGACTAAATTTTTGTTTACATTTCCCTTGCCCCAAGAGGCATACCATTACTTGCTATAATTTTTGGTAGATCTATAAAGAAAAGGATAAAGCCGATTATTCAGATAGCCTACATCATTGTCCACTGCAACCATTCAATGAGCTAGAAGACAGCAGCAGTGCTACAGCTCTAATTTTACTGTAGCTCGAATGTATTCTCCATTTATTTGTGGATTGTAGTCGAAGAGTTATCCATACTTTGGCTGTTGACAATTGATCATTCGATACTCGATTGCACTGATTGCTAAACTAAGAATAATAATTCTTTTCTTCTGTAACTGTATTCAGTTCTCATTCAATGCATGTCAAATGAACCAGCTAGATCTCGAATTTAAACTCACTTTTACTTACTGTTTGAAGCAGGATGCGACATATCCTGGAGGATCCACTACTGATTGCCATAGCTTTTGCTTAATTAATATCTCTGGCACTTTCTCTTGCTGCGTCCAATATCAAATTGATGCCATGATGTAAAGGCAGAAGAATCAGAGAAATATTTGATGTTAAGATCTTACTTCAATCTTGTACCAGATGGGTATCACGATGATGAAATGCGGATTTTTAGAGCTGAAAGTTTTAGTACATACCCCAACTAGGGGCAATAGCTTACTAAACTTATATAATAATTTACAAATAATACAATTCATATTTATAAATCATTACACATTACATTTCTTACTAAAATTCCAAATACAATCTTCAGTTTTATGAATTTCTCAGAATAATTCTCTTTATTAGTTCCACTTTTCTTTTCTTTTTTTTGTATTTTATTTGATTTTTTGTTTGTTTTATATTACTTATATATAGTTTTTATCAGTTTTTTTTTTTTTTTTGCAATTTCTCATTTATCAGATATTTATATAGTCTATATATATATATATATATATTTATACTTAAGACATATATCGGCATGTCAATGCTGCTTCCATTCCTTTGTATTCTCTTTTTATCATATTATTATATTTGTTTCGTTTTTTATATATATATTGTATAGATACTTCTTGTTAGATTTACCTTAAAGCTTAGCATTTTCATATACGTTTCCCTCACTTATTTTCGATATTCCCCCAATGCCAATGTTAGCCTTTCAATTTTACTTATGTTCTTTTGCTAGTCAAGCTTAAAACACGTTGACCTTTAAATTTCTTTAAAATATATAGATATATGTTATCTTTTTATTTTTGTTCATGTTTATTAAAATGTACTTCTTGTATCGTTTGGTGTTGTTGTTGCTGTTTTTTATTCTTGTTTTATTTAGATTTTAGAGAAAGAAAATATGAGAAATTGTTGAATTGTGGCTAAGCTGTTGACTTATTGAACACTTTCTGTGACTTTATTTAGGTAAATATATAATTAATTACATTATATTGCTATTTTCTTATATGAGAATTGCTAACGAAACTTTGTGGTGTGTGCCCCAAATGCCGATCGGCCATAATAAATTCCCTGCAGTCTAGTCTAGATTATATAGCACCTCTGGGCGGGGACTTCATCGATTGGGTAAACAAAACGTAAACGAAATCAACAATTAATAATAGTAACAGAAATAAATAAAAAGCAGAAACACATATATATTTTTTGAAAATTTTAGATTCGCCTTTTATTCAACATTTGTTTAAACTATTTAGGTGTGTGTATATAAATTTGAAATAACTTTTACTTTTGTGGTTGTTGAGGTGTTTCTTCATCGTTCATAACTAATTTCCTTTTTCTGCACTATTAAGGTCGCATATTATTATTATTGTAATCATTATTATTATTATTATTATTATTATATTATTGTTATTATTATTATTGTTATTGTATATTTTATGCATTGTTTGTTTTTAATTAAAATAGTTGTTGCTCTTATATCTGCGCTTCCATATCTCTGTTTCCATATATGTATTCCTATTTAGATTCAAACTAGCTTTACCATTTAGTCATTAAATATAATATAATATATATTTTCACGTGTTTTCATTTCATTTGTCGCTGCTTTTGCGCTTTTAATTACAATTATACAGTAGTACGATATAGATTCATATTATATAGTTATATATAAATATATTTATATATATATGTATATAATATAAATGTATATCATTTATAAGTTTTCACGCTCGCTATCTCATTATCAATATACTCTTTTATACGTTTTTACAAACGATTTATATTTCTTTTGTTTTTCTCTTAATCAGCCAACAAAATTTGAAGCCAAAAATCGAAAGTCGAGTCCGGCTAACAATTGTAAAATATGAACAAAAACGATTGTGGTAGAGGAAATACATTTTTTGTTTGTTTTTTTTTTTTTTTTGGATTAAATAAAATTATTCGCATGTATTTATGTATTTTTTTGTGTTTTTTTTTTTTTTTCATTAAGTGTCCTTAAGTTTAGAAGCACAAGAGTGACTAAGAAGTGCGCCCAGCAAAAATGACAAAACTCCCAATTGAAAAAATACTAGAACAGCAAATACAATTAAAAGAAAAAAACGGTTATTAAAAGTAGGGGCGCTTATAATACGCTAAAAGTATGTATGCATATTTATATGTATATGTAAGTATGTATGTATATATTATGTATGTATGTATGTACATAAATAGTATTAGTAATTATTTGCCTTTTCACTTTAGTTATTAACATAAAAACAATTTCAACTAAAACACACTAAAGCGTTTCAAACTATATAATTTTTTTAAACTATATCTAAAGCAAAACTAAAAACAGAAAAAAACCTATTTACGAAATTTTTAAAATTCATGAGCTTTTCTTTCCGCCACGCCCACTTGTGTTGACCAGAAACCTAGATCCCTACAGTTCATCTACAGCTTCAGCTGTTCATATTGCGGGTTTTCTGGCATTTCGATTTGATTTGCTTTAACTTTTTTCGTTCTGTGTATATTTTTAATAAGTTTACTTTTAATGCATATAATTTTACTAATTAATTTTAAATTGATTATTGAAATATATGATATACGTTTGTGTAGCATGTATATTGATTTTTTTTTTTTTGTTTATTAAATTTTAAAAAAGTTAAATATAAACAACTAAATAAGCATTGATTAAAATTAAAATGACAATTTTGCTGTTCTGGTTGTTTTGTTGTCGATAATTAGTTTTCTATTTTTTTTTTTTTAAAGCAGTTCCTAGTTTCTCGTTTTAATTTACAATAGTTTTTATTTTAGATATATATTTAATACAACTGCTTTACAAATATTGTTTTTTTATTTTTATAGCTGGTTTTGTACAGTTTTGTTTATGTTGCCTATTGAAACGATTTTGTTGTTGGTTTGTATTGTGCTTGTGCTTTCTATGAATGCAAGTTCAAGTTTCCCTCTTAGCAAGCTCCGTTGCAGTTCGCTTAGATCAGACCCAAACACCACCGAATCTAATATTGCCCCTTGGTTGGTCGAACCTTTTGTCTTTTTTAAGTGTTTTTTGTTTTTAAGCAATTGCGAGGCCTTAGGACGTTTTGGTCTGTGTTTCAAGTAGCTGAATATTGTTTTCGCTCACTCTCTTTCTCTAATAGCTGTGCTAAAGTGTCCGCCTTGATTGGGGAAGATTTTCGCTTTCAATCAAAATTTATTGCATTTACCTCGTTTTGTTTTACTCTTTTTTTTTCGTATTTTCGGTATAATGTCTAATGCTAACAACAAAGTTTATATCTACATTTATGAATTATTGTAAATTGGTTTTAATAAAATTGTAATTGCTAAAAGGAAGAAAGCAAAATTAAAATATCATTTATGTATGACCGTAAATAATTTTTTTTCTATAAACAAAGAAAAACTAAATAACGCTTAAAGCAATAAGAACCTATAAAGACAAACCATATAATATATATATAGATATATATATATATGTATATGTATTACAGCGCTAGCAAGTATTTCTCATTCCGCAACGTAATTGACATATAAATATAGCATAAAATGTTTATAATATACCCAATCGATTCGAATCGTTTAAGCCTTTTCAACAGCAAATATAAACATGTACAGCTATAAATCCACATATATATGTGTTCATCAGCAAATAATAAATCAATTGAACTCTATTTATAAAATATTTTGCATTTGAAATTTTGGGACAAAATGAATACTTAAAAAATATATAAATGAAAAATCGCGCAACTTGCACTGCATTCGCCTGCTTTGTTAAGCTAGTTAATTGTGTTGAATTGATTTGTTTTTTTTTTTTTTTATGTTTATAAGAGTTTTAACACGCTGCTCTCTCACCACCTCCATCTATCCATCCACTATGAGACAGACATACATATATATATAAAGATAAATATATATGTATATATATATATATATATATCCGTTTTCCATTTTATCTTTTGTTTTTCAATATTTGTCCAAAGGAATTTCTATACATTTGCTTCTTTTTTTTGTTGTTTTGCCTTTTTGATTTTGTTGTTTTTTTTCTCTTTTTTGTTTTTTTAATACATATACATACATAATTAATTAATCAATAATTAAAAATTATGAAATAGTTGTTTTTGTAGATGGTGTTGCTTTTTTGTTTTGTTTGTTTTTGTTGCTAATGAATTAAATTTGAATTTAAGTTGTTTTTTTTTTTTACTTGCATTTGTATTTTGGCCTTTTCGTTTCCTTTTTTTTTCATACATGCAACACATTACAAACACAAATTACACACGTTGGCTACATAAAATTTATCTTCTTTCGTGTAATTGTTAACAATTTGTTGATGCGTATTTTCTTGTTGCTGCGTTGTTGACGAGGCTTTTTCTTTGAATACAAAACATTTGCAACCTGCAATAGGAATAACAAACTAGAGGTGCTTCGATTGTTGCCGTTGTTGTATTGTTGCTTCTTGTGTGTTGTCACAGGTCACCCTTCTCCATGAGCAACAACAGCCAGCGACGATTGCTTGCTAACGCGCTAATACGCGTCTGGTTTAAGTTAGAATTTATGGTGTTGGTGTTGTAATGTTGATTGTTGTTGCAGATGTTATTGTTGCTGATGTTGCTGCTGCTACTCTTTTTGTTGCTGTTGTTGCTGCTGCTGCTGCTTCTGCTGCGGCGGCTGCTACTCTTTTTGCTGCTTATTTTGATGGTGCCATTGCTGTGCGAACATTTTTATATATTTATGTCATTCCGAGCAGCTTTTGTTGCTGTTACCGTTGTAGTTGTAGTTTTAGTTGTTGTTGTTGCTTTTGCGTGGTATTTGGTTAACGTTTCTGTAATATTGTTTCTTGTTACTGTTCACATTATAGTTAAATTACAATTACAATTATTTATAGTATTTATAAATACATATACAACTATATACATATATGTAAATATATATATTTCTATATATATACATATACATATATATTTATATGCATGCGTGAGTGTGAGTGTGTTCTATGTTGTGTGCGTGTATGTGTGTGGTTGTGTTTGTGTTTGTGTATGTGTATGCGTATTATATGTTTTCTTATGTTTTGGAGTTTTTTTTTTGTTGTTATTAAATTGATTTGTTGGTGCGTAGCGTGTGTATATATATACTATATCATAATGTGTAGTTGTTATTATTCTACGGCTACTGTTACTGGCACAATCTCTCCTCGCAATTCAAATCTTTTGAATTTTCTCGCCAACTACAACCGGATTATTGCGTCGAATCTCCTGGGCGCCATGCTCTCTGTAGTCAAAGGTGCAATTGTGTTTATCGGAATAACGATGCACGGCACAGTATAAGCCGCCACAGCGACACTGGAAACCTGTGAACAGAATGGGAAATAAGACACGCATTAGAATCAATGAAAACTGGAGCATAAAATATATATTGTTGAGTGACATACCAGTTAGGCCAACCTTCTTGCGACATTCACCACATCGGTTCTTTTTCTTCTTGGCGTCCTTGTCGTCTTCCTTGTCTTTATCATCCTGCTCGCATGCGGAGGCAGCTGCTTGTGTGGAAGTATTTGGACCAGACGCCGCTATTATGGCTTCGCTATTGGACTTGGAGGCGACAGCGGCTTCCTCGGTGATTTTCTAGACACAAGAAATATGAACAAATGTAAGTCAAATGCCATCAACACACAACACAACAACAACATCAATTTGTGAGCAATCTGTTCCAACTACATTCCCAAAATATTTAATAAAGATTTTTGCTTTTTCTATTTATAATTTATTTTTTTGAAAATTATTTTAATGCTGCCTGTGGGAATCTACAAGCGATCCCCCCCTACCCCGTTAAACAAAATATACCTAACACTAAGTCTAAAAGTGTGCGTGATTGGGTCTGCGTGTTTACCCGCTTCTTGACAACCACATCAACAGGAGAGGAGTCAACGCCCTTCAAGGGCTTTCTATGCTGGACAACCTCGCTGTTTATTGGACTTTCATCGGTGCAGCTCGTCTCTTTAATGCGGCGCTTGCTGTGCTGCGGCTGTTGTTGTTGCTGCGGCTGCTGTTGTTGCTGCGGCTGCTGTTGTTGCTGTTGCTGCGGCTGCTGCTGCTGCTGCTGTTGCTGAGGTTGCGGATTTTGCAATTGCTGTTGCTGTTGCTGCGGCTGGGCCAAGCGATGGTCTGACTTTTGTCTCGGCTTCTCGGGATTATCGCCGTTTGATTGTTCCATTGCAAGCAGCTATGACACCGACGTATAACACCTGAGCTATAATTAGCGCACAGACTGCGCCGTCTTATTTTTGGCTGTGCTTTTTAGATGTAAAATATCCCGTTTCAAATCCGGCTGTATGGAGTAGGCTAAACGCGGACTCGGCCTGTTTGCGGTCCCCACCGGTTGGCGGTTGCTCGTGCCGGCCTTGATGCGGGAATTGCTCAGCCTTTTAGTCTTGCGAACTGTGCCAGCTACAGGCGCTTTGGCGGCTAAGGGCGGTGCCCTGCGACCGCGTGCAGTTGCTACAGGTTCGACGTTTATGGTCCCGCCACTATGTTGCACGTCTCTGCGCAGGACAGATCCGGACTGCTGTGAAATGGACAGATCAAGCTTGCTGGCAACGCTCTTCCCGCTACCCGACGAGAGCGGATGGTTGCGCTTGAGCTTCTTGATGGGCTTTTTAAGGTGCAGCTCGCCAATGCGCGTCTTCTTATCAGGGGCCGGAAAGGTGTGCACGTTAGTCGAGAATTTAACCTTGCGGGAGCCGCTGGCCTCAGCTTTGCCACTCCTTCCAATCGGGGTGATCACCGACGCACCAGCGGTCTTACGTGACAGTGAACTCTTTTTGACTTGACAATCAGCTATGCTCAAAGACGGCGGGGCACGAGCTGACTTGGCACCAGAGCCAGAGGCGCTACCGTTGCCTCCTTTACGGATTCCTCCGTCTGCTGACGAGGCGCATTGCAGCGCAGGATTGGGAGATTGAAGGGAGTGAAGGGAAAACAAGATTAATGCTACTGCGCAATGCCTAAAGGATAGGGAGAAAGAAAGAAGAACTGCGTCGTGTACCCTTTGGCCTGGCTGTGTTGCCTGCTCTCACTGGTCCACGTACGGGTCTGGGTGGCGTTTGCGCTCCGGCCTTAACACGAGCCACCTTCTTGCGCTTGCGGCGATGCACTGTCGCTGGCGCGGAGCACGAGCTGCCCTCCAAACCAACGTTTACCGAGCTTGTGACATCTTTGCGGACTGAAGGCTTGCGAGAACCCCCCAAGTTAGGCATTCCTTTTCAATTTCGGATTTTTTATATAGAAATTTGATTAACCAAACACTAAGCCAAATGTTGAAAGTCTACACATACTACATTGAATTTCCCATTGCGCACAAATACCTGATTTTAAATTCAAAGGCATTGCCATCTGGGTGGATATAATTATTTAACGAAAGTTGAGAGATCCTAAATCAATGTTCGACTAAACCAATCATTTCTACACCTTCATATTATATGTCCTGTGGTGCTTTGCTGAGCTCTCCATTCCTATGCTATTCTTATTCCGTATAAACTTTTTACTGCTAATAAATTGGTATGCAACTGATGGAGCTAAAAACTAGTTAGCTTGAAACAGGTGAAGAATCGATAGAAATATTGTGACAAGTCGTGTGCAAGTTTTCTCCAGTACGTACAGAGCATTTTACAATGATTATAATCTTAGTTGTATATTAATTTAGTTTGCCTATCTAATATCAATATCTAATAATATTATTTGTGTCATTGTATTGCAACATTATAACAAGAGAAATAATTATAAAATATTTCATACAATTGGACTTACGTTATATATGGACTGTTTGTATATACAGTACTTAAACCTATTTTAACAATTTCAGTTAGTTCTATTATTAAGGTTGAAAATTTTAGTACAAAGAAATATTTTCGAATCTTATATGATAGATATAAATTTCCATCACCTGACTTATCTATCTTACTTTCAACTGGTTGCATCTTAAATGATCTATGGACTTGAGCATATTATTTGCTTATAACAGAAGGTTGCAGATAATATTTATATTCATTCACGAAGTGAAATGAATATATTGGTTTTGTGCAATGTCCGTCTTACTGTCCGTCCGTCTGACGTATGAATGAAATTTTTTCGCGGCTATTGAAGCTAGAGACTTGAAACTTGGAACATATACTCGTATGTGTCTCTGATTTGTAAAGTGTAAAAATTTTCCATATACGCCCACTAGGGGCGTGGCAAATCGAAAAATGCATTTTACTGTATGCCAAAAATCATCAGTTGAAGAGCTAGAGAGCTGAAATTTGGAATGTAGATTCGCATTGATCACCCAAGATCAAAAAGTTATGGCGGATGTATCTACGCCCATTAGGGCGTGGCAAATCGGGTAAAACTGTATCTTCTAAAGTTGATTTTGGCACATAAATAAATGTTAAGATTCTATAAAGCCCGAAGAAAAAACTTTATATCCCCGGCCACTGGGGGCGTGGCAAATCGGATCTAAATATATAGTGATTTTCCAAATTCTCCTATATTTTGAGCACTATTGATGCTAGCGACTTGAAATTTGGTATGTATACTCGGGTTGATTACTATTAGCGCCAGAGACTTGAAATTTCAAATATACTCAGGTTGACAACCCAAAATCAATTAGATATGTATGGCAGTGTTGGGACTGTGAATGAATATTCCGCAGTCGGTAACGCCCGACTGCAAAGTTCCTACTTGTTTTCTATTGTTTGGTTTGCAAGCTATTCTCCAAAATATAAAAGATACACGAGGTGAAAATTCAGTTCAGTTCAGTTGTGGAAACAAGAGTTTCTGTTCCACTGCTGAACAGCGGTGGCGTCCTCAGAATAGAGCGAATGAGGGGAAATACGGGAAAAGACACGAATTTGTGATCGATTGGGTTTACCTTGTCAACTCCGCCGTTGTTTGCAGCGACACGTGGCCAGCACAGCCAACACACACGATGCACTGTTACACTGAACGTTTTTTTCTATATTTTACACATACAAGTTGTTTACACTATTTCACTTATAAGAAGACTAAATTTATATCCGAAAAACAAAAAAATTTGTGACTGACTGATGAAAAATACAAAGAAATCAGAGGCGTCCCAAACTGCTTGGCCTACTAAAGGAGCTGGAACAAGAAAGCCCACATCGATGATGGCTTAAACATGGAACTCACCTCTTTGACATCACTGTGTGATTGCTGTAAGCTCTGTACCGTGGGCTGTGCAGTGTGGGTTGTAGCGATGACCGGACTGAAAGTGGGGCTAGGCTGTGGGCTTGGAACTGACACAGGTGTGCTGCTCACAGGTGGCTGTTGCTTTTTTCTAAGCGAGTCCTGTAAAAAAGGGATCGAAATGTTAATATGTACGGCTCTTAGGCTTGTATTGAAAAGTGAGCGGCTGCTCTTTGTATACTTACCTTGTAGCAAACTGAACACAGACCATCTGTAGCGGGATTGCCATAGAAACCACATCCAGAGCGGCACATGGGTTGCATTGGATTTGATTCGCGTTCCATTCTGGCTGGATCAAGTTTATGGAGCTTATATGTGTGTGTTTGTGATTGTGTGCGTGTGCGTGCGTCTGCGTCTGTGTCTGCGTGTGTGCGCGTAAGTTTCAATAATTTATTCCACGATGGATCGACGATGGACTCGTCTACACTTTGTTGTTGTTGTTGACTTTCGCCCAGCGAAATATGTTTCGATTATTTCCTGTTACTGCTGCGGCGTCAGCAACTTCGACTCCGTTCCTTTCGCCTCGTGTTTGTTTTCTTTGTGTTATATTATATATAATCAGTTCGTATTACTGTTTACTTAACTAACTTCCGTCCAAATAATTAGCTTGCTTCGTGACTGATACGCGGAGCAACTAAAGTTTTTCAATCCAATCGTTAATCTGCAAAACAAATCCAAAGTCAAAGTCGATTAGTTCCGCTGCCAAAACGAAAATGCGCTAAAAAATACTTATAAAATACGAAATTAGGTATAAAATACATTCGATATAAATATTTCATTGCTTTGTAAGTTTGTAAGTATACATATACTGAAAGAGTTGTCACATCACCTATACAACGTTCAGGCGAGAGCAATCGCATATGCAAATACGTATTCATTAAAAAAATCAACATACATTTAGTATTTAATATTTAGTTGCTGCGACTGTTGTTTAAAAGAAACAACAAAGTTGTAAACAAAACAAAAATACTCAACGAAGAGAGCGCAAAAGTAACGATTGCGTTGGGCCATAAATAAACAATATTACATCTGGTTTTTTTTTGGTTCCTCTTCAAGGCTGTCAGCACACACACACACACACACACACACACACACACACACACACACACACACACACACACACATACATATGTATATAAACACGATCCATTCACGCATACATGAAAGCCACACAATAACAGAGAAATAAGTTAGACTCAAACCAGTTTCAGCTGCCACAAAGCCATCAACATTAGAGAGGTGAACAGACAGAGACCAACAGAGTGAGAGATAGAGAGAGATTTGGAGAGTGAGAGAGTAAAGAGATGGAAAAAGAAAGAGAGATAAAGAAATACTTCAGCCGAGTGATAAATAGTAAATTAAACAAGTTTTCTCAATTTTGTTGGCACAAACAGGTCCACCTAGTCGATTAAAATTGTGTATCGAATATCAAATATAGGAATATATTATGGATATAACGATATTTCGATATAAAATCTGTACAATACATCCACACTCTGTTTGATATAACTTTCCCAGCTTATTTGTCTTAAGAGAAACTCTATAGCCAATTGGCTAAACAATTGTAATCGATATTATTATTAATAAAATCATAATAAAAGAATTCACTGTTTTATAATAAATATTAATAATTGAAACTAAAATTAAATAAAGCATATATAAATTGCAAGACATGCCAAAATCTGAGTTTTATCTGTCTATGTATTTGTTTGCTATCTGGTGTTAAAACTTCCTATTCTGAGAAAAAGCTGTTAAGAGATAATATCATAACTTATTACAAGCTATGTACGTGTTTGTCTTCACCTTTTATTTAATATTAAATGCGGTCTCTCTTATTGTTATCCTTTCGCATCTTAGCAGAGATGATTGAGATTATATATATACTTGATTTTATGGCTTCAAACAGTCCTCGTTCTTATTATTCTTTTTTTTTTCAAAATTATAAAAAAAAACACACGATACAAAAAGAATTGCTGTTGATTTCATATATACATATACATGTAATATACATATGTATGTATGTATATATATGCTATATCTATCTAAATGTGTGGTTGATTTCCTGCTGTTGCGGTTAATTTAAAGCCAAAACAGCTGTCAGTCAACGATACGTTTCTCTCTCACACTCTCTCTTCCTCTTTCTTTCTCTTTGGCACTCACCCGACATGAAAATGTCAACTGCGAAAATACATACAAACACACATGTGTAAAAGCAACTCCCCACACGTTCCCAATTGCGTTTAAGCATATTGAGCAAGCAAAAGCATGAGACAGAGAGAGCAGCTGTTAACGAACGAGAGCTTACACACATACACAAACACAAACCAAATATTTGCCTGCAAAGCGAACAGAAAAAGAAAATGAAAATGTATTTCTGATTACCAGAAGCTTTGCGCTGCTGTTTTCTGTTATGTTGTGTGTGCATTTGCTTTTTATACTTATTTATGTATTGTATTCTAGCGTATATATCCATATATTTATACGTGTGTTAACAGTATGTTATGAAGTATGTAAACTAAAATGAGTGGGCACCTAAACGTCTATAGCGCCATACCTACATAACAGAAAGGAAATCATATGACAGTATGGCTATGATTAACAGATGACTGTTCGTGTCACTCACTCAACGTGATGTGACGTCACTGTGGCTCTCACTAAACTTAAAATATCACACAACTGAGTTGCTCAGCAACCAGTGTACGTACGTAGGTACGTGCTTATGTACATATGTATGAATGTGAAAGCATGTGTGTGCCAAATGCACATTTGTGAGAATTGCATAAGAAATACATAATAACAGTGCCAAGTGCTAACTGCAAAGCAAGCAAGCAACATAAACAAACGTGTGCTGCCCAGAGATAGCAACAAGTTAGAGAATTAGTGGGGAGTCATCGACTTGAGAGTCACCCTATAGAGGTTTCAATGATAATATTAAATATTCATAGATATGTAAATAAATATTATATATACATATAAATCAATAAAACATTAGAAACAATCTTAGTGTTGGTTTACATTATCCTCTTAAGACACTTTTATGAATTCATAATCAGAGTATTAAATTGAATATTAAAGTGAACATGAATTCCACAATATAGATAATTATGTATTTAATACAGCTGCAATGTAGAAGCTCAGTCGGTCGCGCTGCGTTATTAAGTAAACAGGATTCTGAGCACTGCAATATTAAAACGGTAATAAGCGAATGAGACTAAAACAAAGTAAAGGTTAATGTGCCGTTGACCTGCATTTAAATCACGAAATTTACAACAGGAAAGATGACGGGGTGAGCAGAGCAGCATAAAAGGTAAGGAACGACATGGTAGGCAATAATACAAAAACTCACTCACACACACACACACACACACACACACAGATGGAGAGAGTGAGTGAGTTTATATATATATATAAATATATATATATACGCATGGTGACTGCGCTTGAGTCATATTTACATATTAATGAGGGAGTTAAGCGGACAGACAACAGCTACAGCAAACCAAACGTCGGGCAAGAAGCTGATGAAATGCACAGAGGAACAAGCATCAGCGGCTCCGTGCTGCGGCGCACATTGAATTATTAAAGCTTTATTAAAAGAGCACAAAAAGAAGAGCTGGAGAGGAGAAGGAAAGAGCGAGTAAACAACATGGCGGACATCTGAGCTTGGCCCATGAATGAGCTTCAAAAGCCATGCCCAAGAATGCGCCACTTTTCCGGCCACAAATCGACAAGAAGAAGACGAGCTCAAACAAGAAAGGTGGGCATCCACTGTTGCACACAAAAATAATCAATCAAAGTGCTATGTTCTAGCTGTAGTCAAAGCTGGCAATTTAAATGGCTTCGAATTCCACCTGCAAGGCATTACAAATTAACGGAAAACGAAGAGACATCTGTTCCACCAGAGAGGAGACGAGCCTAAAGAAGCTCTTTGCTGGCTGCCTCTGGGATCATCAATCAATTATGATTAATAAATTACAATCTTATAAATTTACGTGTAATAAAGACCAGATGTTATTAAATATAAACAAATGTTAATAACACGACAGCTTAAAATGCAGATAAACAGTGTTATTTAACAGAAATATTCCTTTTGTAAAGGTTTGATAGTACATTTTCTGTTCTTACATACATTTTACATATTTAAAGGTTAATAACATGACAGCTTCAAAGGCAGATCAACAGTGTAATAAAAAAAACATATTTACAAATTATGGAGTACACTCTTCAAAATTAAATAAATATTTAAAAAATTAATATTTATACAAAAAACTGATTTAAAGACTAAGAGTGATATTTTCTTAGTTTTAGTTCTTCAGTAGCTTACTTTGTATTAGTAAATGATATGGCTAGAAGGTAAGTTTATATACAATTCAGTGAATACAATGCAGTTGGTAATGCAGTTGTACAATTGATGCAGTACAAATAAGCCACAAGCACAAAGCACACAGAGTATAACACCTGTCTCAAATTATGTCGGTGGATCGCTATTTGTATATTTGAGACAGGTGTTATACTCTATATATATATATATATATATATATATATATATATATATATATATATATATATATATATATATATATATAATATATACGTATATAAAAGGAAGGAAACAAACAAATATATATATATATATACGTATATAAAAGGAAACAAACAAAATCGACTGAATGAAATTTGACTGCTTCGGAAAGGAAAGGAAAGGAATGGCAATGGTTATGGCAGTTTCTGGGTGCCTAAAACTGGTTAGCTCAACCTCGTCTACAGAGTGCCAGAGAGAGAGAGAGAGAGAGAGAGAGAGATAGAGAGAGAGAGTGAGATAAAAGAAGCTCTGTGTGCATATTTCAGGATGAGGAAAGCAAATAATAACAGAAGAGGATCTGAAAGGATGTAGCCAAAGGGGAATTTACCTTGAACTTTTTATTGGCCGCTATCCAAGACAAAGAGAGAGAAGACAGCAAATGAGATGAGCCCCATGATGTGCAGGCAGCATCAACAATATGGCGAGCACCAGACGCAGACAGACAGACATACATAAACACGTATGTATGTACACAGATTTTAGACATGTTCAAACACACACATACTTACTTAACAAAAGAAATAATACAATTACTAAAACCTATCTACAATGAGCTCAACAAATACCCTTGAAACTAAATTAATCAACGCGATCAGAGCGTTAAATCTTTTGTTAATTAAACAATTAAGAACTCTCTTGGCAATAGTTGCCAATTATTGCCAAGTATATGTATCTATTTGCATATTTAAATTATTTATACATATGTACATATTGTATATATACAGCTGCGGTCATAAAAATGATATTGAAAGTTCATAGTAATATCAATATCTAAATTGATAACAATATATATTAATCTTAATATTCATTTCAATTTGTTTTCAAAATATTAATGGTAAACTACCATTAAGTTTTTCTGTTCAACATGTATTGCTCTGTACTACTACTTTTATGACCTCCGCTGTATATCTACGTAAATATGGATAAGTTAATGCACACATACATATATACATACACTTATTTATGTCTGAATGTTGTTGAATCGATCGCATAATTAATAAATATTATAAAGCCACATGAGCGGAAGATATTGTATTCAGCTTTTGGTTTATTTTACTTTTCAAATTTATGAGTGTCAATAATTTACTTCAGCTAAACACACACTACACACATACATACATACACTGTGTATGAATAATGTGCATTGGCATCTGTATATATTTACACACACAGGCCATAAACAATAAAATGTAATAATAACATTCAGGCGCAGCTCCGACATCTCCGAGTCTTGGGCAAACGGTCAGAACGGTGCAAACGAGCTCTCAACTCAACTCGCTCCTGCTCCTCCTGCTGCTGCTCCTGTTTCATCCACGCCACAGGTTGCACACTTGCACACACACACACACAATGGAGAAATAAACAGCTAGGTGTGCACTTAACAGGCAGTGAGTGTATGTGTTTTCATAAAAGGATCCCCCCACCCTTGCTCAACTCCTAAATTCTCATGTTGCCAAGCTGCTGCTGCAGCAGCGCAGCCGACGCCTCACTTTACAATTATACACACACACACACACACATACACAGTCACAGTCACACTCACACACAGACAGTTTTGTAGGAAGATTAATGGAAATCGCATGGGAAAATGAAATATGAGAAACTCTACAAAAGAAGCTCTCGGAAACTGAGAGGAGGCGCAGGCAGAGAGACAGTGAGAGAGGGAATGGCAAGTCAGTGAGAATAAGGTTTAATGCGAGCAAAAGGTTCACGTTGACAACTAACCACCACCAGCAGCAGCACCACCACCACCATGAAGATCGTGGGGCGTTACCGTCATTTTCGTGCATGGCAGCATGAAGAGCTGGAGGAGCAATGTGTGGAGCGGAACTAATTGCCTTGCAAACGTAGTTTAGTATGATAAAAAATAATATTCAAAAAAATACATATATAAAAATCAATTAAAGTTGCAATAATTAGTATTGTCAAATTTAAATACCAATTCAGATGTCTAAATGTTTAATGCAGAAACTTAAATGTACGACATATTTTAAGTTTTTGGATTTATTTCTATTTATAAATAAAATTTCTGATGTCTATAAGTTTAAAGAACAAACTGAACAACTCAATAACTAAATATTTCATTATTATTACATTTCTTTATAATTATAAATAATAATTTAATAGCTTGATTAGCTTGGAATTTTATTTGTCAAATTACTTTGGAAATGGAAATTTTTTATTTTATTTTTATATATTTTTTATGTTCATTTATTTTATATACTCATTTATTTTTATATATATATTTATTTATATGTATATATATACATATTTTATCATTTTTTGTTCCCTTTTTTTTTAATTCTTATATTTTTATTGATTATATTATTATTTTTTATTTATACATTCAAAAATAGATTTAAAAATCCTGTGTTTTTCGCTCAGTAGCTTTTGTTTGCGTTTTTAGAGTATATTCCAATATCTTGTTTTCTATATATTTATTTATTTTGTACTTTTCACGCAGCATCCCTCTCTTGCTTTGAAGGTCATTCGAATGCATTAAACTTTGCTCAGTGGCTTAAATGGTTATTGACCCAAGTCAGAAGAGACAATTTAAGACATGACTGAATCTATACTTAAGCTGAAGCATACGAAACGCGGAAACCTCCAAATTTAACTAGCTATATATATGTATATTTATCTATATGTACATATGTATACATTTTCGACAACCTCTTTTGTGCTATTGAACTTTGCCGTTGTCGCTTGAACTTTGCAGCAGCAACTGAAGGCTACGGCGCACAGCTGCTGGCTGAGTCAGTGACGTTGACGTCAGCTCTGTGGGAGAGCTGAGTTGGGGGCGTGTCGTTGACAACAAAGCGCACAAAGTTCATATCATTGATATTCATTAAACACATTACATCGGACACATACATGCATACATACATACATGCGTTCATAAGCGTATACATAGCTGTGGTCTAAGGCAATGAACTGCAAGCAGAGACAAAGACAAAGAAGACCAGGGCGAGGCATCCGTCAGGGTAAGAAAACGACAAAGAAGCAAAAGGCAGAAGGAAGGCAGACAGGCAATCTACAAAAAAAAAAGCCAAGGTTTCGCTTTTCATCTGCCCTCGCTAACGGTACAGGCGAGAGTTGACGGTTGCCATAGAAGCAAGCCAATGGTGTGGTGAATATACCTATACAGTACAATGCTGCTTCAACTGTGGTGAGAAACAAGCAAGCAAACAAAATTAAAGCTGGTGCTGAGAAACAGCTTTACGTTCCCATTAAAGTTCCACAAGTTACACGGATGGAGTCAAGGAGGACACTGGAAGACACTTCACAGTGCTAGCGAAAAGCTAATATATAACGAAGCGATAATGTATCTATTCCGATGTTATCATAATTAATCGAACTACTGAATGTCAAGGGTAAAGGCAATAATCGATTACTTACGTTAAGCAGTAGGCCCCAAGTGAATGGATTTCAAAGTTTGCGCTGCAAGATAGATGGGAAAAGGATAAAGAATAAAACAGCCTCATCTCATGTGTATATATGCGTATGCATATACTTATGTATAATACAAAGTGCATATAATTTAACACGTCAATTGAATATATTGTCAGAGTACGATATTGAACTTAGCAAACAAAAAGTGAAGAAATTGCGATGTCTGTAGCGATTATACATACATATGTATATGTAGTATACAAACATACATCTGTATTGAGGGGATTAAGCACTAACAAGTAAGAAAGCTCTAGTCGAGACTGCTCGACGGACCTACAAAAAAAATTCAAGTCTCTAGCTCTTATATCTTCTGAGATCGACGCGTTCATACATACGGACAGACGGACAGACAGACAGACGGATAGGGCTAAATCAACTTAGTTCGTCGCCCTGATCAAGAATATATATACTTTATGGGGTCTGCCACGCCTCCTTCTGCCTGTTACATACTTTTAACAAAACCATTATACCCTGATGAATCAAGCAACGAAGCACTCCGACGTAGTTCACTGTTTAAAAAAATCACCAATTTATTATAATTTTGTTCGTAAATATACATATGAATATAATATAAGTATGTGGATTTACGCCTTTAAAAAACCCAAGCTAATTATTAATTTTATTAAATATATGTATCACGCCTCTCAATTGTGAAAATTTTGGTTTTCCCCAAATTGCCCCAGTGGGCAGTGGGCGTAGCTCACATTTCAATCCATTATTCAGCATTTGTCAAATGTCATTAGCTACAAAAATAACACACACACACACACATGCACATACTGCCTCATGCACTTTGTACTAGTCTAATAAGCTCCCTCTCTCCCTCTCTTTTTATTTAGTAAGCAGCTATAGAAGAACAGCACAACAAAAGCACTTCAAAATAATGCTAAGCTTTATTGTTGTTTTGCTGCTGCGGCTGGCTGCTGGCAGTGCAAAAGTTCCCAGCAGAGGGCGTGCGAGGGTAGACAGAGACAGAGGCAGCGATCACAGTTAGTGCGTCGTGTTTCGTGCGTCGTGCGGGACGGCGAAGTAGAACCATTTACACGCGACCTAAAAACAAACCAGCAGACCAACAAAAAATGAGGTCGTGGCCATCCACACGTCGCTATGGCGGCGGCGGAGTCAAGAGACAGCCCGAGCAGCTGACACAGACGTCGACGTCGACGTCGAAACCGCCGCCGACGATGACGCGCGCTTATCAGCTATTTATATAGTTGCGAGTGCAAGAGAGACAAAAACAGATGGCAATATATTGCGGGAGGGAGGGGGACAGCGTAAGTCGACAATAACAAATATGCACATGTTTTACAGTACTCGACTTGTAACTACCCTGTACAATAAATAATAATATCAAATGGCTTTCTGACGACTGTTTATATCTAAATTTGTATCGAAATATATTATTTTAATATCTATTTAAAAATAGATAGGGTATCACAAGAGCTACAAATAATTATACTACGTGAACGGGCGATGCTGACGGCAGCGAACTTGTTTGTTTTTATTTTGTTATTTGTTTTGCCTTCGTCATCATGACTGATTATACACACACACACACACACACACACACACATAGGTAGATAGACAGGTATATCTGCGTATGTTTGCATATGTATGTAAGGCGTATGT
The DNA here is from genome assembly GCA_035045345.1 of Drosophila hamatofila. Taxonomy (NCBI): domain Eukaryota; kingdom Metazoa; phylum Arthropoda; class Insecta; order Diptera; family Drosophilidae; genus Drosophila; species Drosophila hamatofila. Next base: position 79,348 of record JAWNPA010000042.1, read on the forward strand.
ATATACATAGATACATATGCATACATAACCATCTTAATGGGAAATGTGTAATTCAATTTGCATAAATTTATAGTAAACAAAATATATACATATATAATATACTTTTTCGAGAGACGGTCAAATGACAACTGTTGTTTATGGACTTTCGAATGGTAAACAAAAACGAATTCTGTCGAAAATTAGTCATAGCGTTTGAAGTTCATTAAAGTTCGCTCACTCGGGGACTCGAACTCGGGCTAAACAAGACTCGACTACAGAGCAATGAACTGCATAGTGTGCATCAAATATATATATTATATATATTTATTATAGCTGATTTTCTAGACGGTCTGTTATTAAGTTGAAATGAAATGCATTAAAAAATAACTACAATAAAGTGGATTGATTTCGAAGCACAGTTACAGACAAACTGATTCGATTGACTTCCGGAGTAACATACAAATCAGGTATTGCAGGTAATTAATGGCAATAAATATGCGCTTGCATTAAATATTCATAATCTTTAAGCTATGTAAACGGGAAAACGGTACACGACAAGGACATATACATACACGACTATAACTTGACTGAACCTGACTTGATTACAGGATATTCAATAGCAGTGCACACTCGAAATACTATGTTCAAACATGGGCATTGATCAATTGCTTTCATTCAAACATGTACATTAATAGATAATATATATATATATTTTTTTTAAATATATTCATTATAACAGCAGCGACGTGAATATTTTTACTTATTTGTCATAGTACAGTGGCGTAAAACGTGATCGTGATAATGTACAGAGTAATAATAATAACGATAAGAGCCAGACTCGATACACGTGCCATTCTCAAATGCGGGAGGTGTAAATGAAACATACACAAACACGATTAGATGCTCCAAGTCGACTCCAACAGATGAGAACCCTCATCTGTTAGACGCATCAATATAGATGAAATTAATATCAAAATGCTAAATACATTTCTAAATACATTTCTAATAATCTCTAAATTCTATTTATTTATTTTGTTTTTATGTATTTATTTAATTTTATTTATTTATTTAATTTTTGTATTTTTATCGATCCTTCCAACATTTTAGAGGTTTAGAGGCCTTGATTATTGTCGTTACTAAGCATAAAATTACATTTCATCATCTCTCTTTCAACCTCCCCTTTAACTTTATATATTTTCCTACACATTTAGAACTAATTATAGCTCCACACACACACAACAAATAATGTAATCAAGTGTTAATCAGCAGCTCGAGATTTTCGTAACGCCCAACAAAAAATAAAAAACTCTTAGTCAAGTGAGTTTAGCATATGAGCGCTAAGTATTGGGCAAGTGAAAATATTGCTTGCTTAAATATTATTTTAATATATAAATATCAATAAATTTCTTTTTTCTTTCCCCTAAAAGAACAAAATACAAAGAATGTGAAGATATATCGATGATAATAATCGATAGACAAAAAATAAATATATATCGCTTCGTCACAGCAACACATGAGAGGAATGCAAGCAATGCACACACACACACACGTTTCAACATATGGACAAACTAAAGAATATGCATATGTATGGACGCACGCACACACATATGAACGAATTAGTGTCAATTGGATTTGCATATAGCAGGCAAAAAAAAAAAAAAAAATATGCCCTCATCGTAAACAAATGTGCACCCCCATAAAATGTGATGCGCTGCCTCTGCCTCTGCTTTTGCTGCTGCTGCCTCTGATAAGAAATAATAGATAATGCGTGTCAGGCAAATATTATTGCTGACTTATTGTACTGTGACTCGCCCAAACACACAAATGTACGTACATATGCATATGTGTGTGTGTGTGTTTACATAAATGTATGTGTGGTGGTGACTCATCCAGTGAGAGAGCAGCACACAAATTTCTAATCACGAACTGCATTCTGCCCATTAACGTTTGTGTGTGTGTGTGCGTGCGTGCGTGTGTGAGTGTATGTAAAGAAATTGCAAACAAAAGAACAGTGAAGCTTTAACATTTTACATCACTGGACAGTTTCTTACTCTGTGTGCGTTGACAAATGAACTAAGCTGATGTGCCTAAGAAATTATATGTAGTTCCTAAGCAACGTCCTTGATCATATTTTGACAAGGAGAAAACTGTTGATATAGCGAAAGTTACATGTCGAAAATAAAGTTAAACAAAACCACACTTGTCCGCTTCGTCGATGTATGTATGCATGTATGTACACTCATACAAACACATATTTAAGTGCACATAAAATGCGAAGGTTAAACTTTGCGGTTGAATCGATGTACATTACATACACATGTGCACGTACATACATAAACATATTGCAGTATGTACGGACACTGTTTTTGTCTACTACTATTTTACCAGACTTTGGCTTTCATTTTCTTTGCTTGAACTGCGATTTTGTGTTTTACGCGACATGGCAACGTCTGTTCTATGACATTGCATATAAAGGCACACACACAGTCTCACATGGACGGATACGCTTGTGTGCGCGCGTGTTAAAGAGCGAGAGAGAGAGAGTATGAGTGGTGAGCTCAGTGCTGTGCTCATGTTGAAATTTAGCTGTTAATGGTGGTGAATAAGCGCGAGAGAGTGTCACGACGACGTAGGCGAAAATTTAACAATTTTTTCATCAGAAATGCTTAAGTAATGCACTTACTTTGAAAGATTCTTGTAGTAATTTATATTTATTGCAAGTGGCTAGGCATTTAAAACAAAAACGCCAGTTTTGTTTGAATCACAGTTGTATAATTATTTTTATAATTTTAGTTGGTTTTGCTCCTTTTTTAATTTTTCACAAAAAATACAGATGTAAAAATTTCTGATCAATTATAAGCTTTTCGTGGGGAATTGCACAGTGCAGGGGCAAATACCAATTGAATATGGAAGTATATCACAAATTATGGTTAACTTTCTTTTTATTTTAAACAAACTAAATTTTTCTTGCACACAACGCTCACGACGACGACGACGTTAGCAGCGACGCTGGCGCGGATTTAATACACCCGATTGGCTCGGCGAGCGCTCGACGATTATTTGTAACAAAAATTGTAAAATCATTTACAAATTATGCCAAATCAACACGGCGCGCACGCACACAAAGACACAAAGCCAACCAGCGGAGCAGACAGAGACACAGCGCGTGTATTGTATTGTGGATGACAGTTGTAGTTGTAGCAAAACCTAACGTGGATTTGATCCTCCAAACTCGATGTGAAGTCTCCAAGGTTCAACGCACGAATGAAACGGCAAAGCAGAACGCAAATCAGTCGAGTAAAAATGAAATTGGGTCTGTTATACTCAAAATGTACTGTTAGTGCCTCTGCAGAATATGTTAACGCCAAAAGTGATTTGTTTTTAGCAATGACACTATTTTTTTTACAAAAATTTGAAAGATTTTGCATTAGAGCAAAGTCTTACAAACTATAATATTAATATATTATCTTTACACAGTAAAATAGTCTAGAGATTATTATTCATTTTCTCAATTAACAGTGCAACTTAACAGCGAGTTGAATAGCGTAGCATTAATAAACCAGACGTACATATACATACATATATGCATATATGTATACAAATTCATATACGTATAAACTGAAACATAGACGGAAGTGTGAGCAAAGTGATGCACACATACATACATATATGTGTCTAAAAACTATAGAGAATTTGACGTACGTATGGTGAAAAACATACAAGGAAATATTCTGTGAATGTATGTATGTACATATGTTCGTACTTATACATTTGTATGTATATTTGTATGAATATACGTAATATGGCTGTAGCACATTTAGTGATAAAACAGCAATGAAAAAATAACATTCTGCCACGCCAAATTTAAATTGTTGAATAACAACCAAAAAAAAAAAAAGCTTTTGCGAAAACACTAACTATAAAGTAATAAGTGCAAAGTTCCAAGGCAAGCAGAGAGATGTATTAAAATATAAATATTAGAAGGAGAGATAAACAATCCTCTGTCAGATCATCAGTTCAATTAAGCATTTTAAGACTTAAGAAAGTAGACTTTTTATTTCCCTTTAGGTACCATAGAGAGGTTATACATTATATTTATATAGTATTATAATTAATATAAATTAGTATTGCCAGACTGGAATGTTCGAGATAGATATAGAATATACCTACATACATATGTATGTACATAAATATATAATTAAACTTGTTTCATTGAGTGCGTTACGCACTTGATGTCAAAACAAAAATACCACTCTCAAGGGTATCATGATTGTAACAAGTTACAGACCTGCACATTCATACACCATACATTTATAGAGACAGAGACCAATGCAGTGCACGAAAAAGAGAGGATGGAGAGCAAATTTTTAACGTTTAATCATGAAACTGTTGTTATACATACATATGTATGTACTCTTCTTATTTTTTAACAGAGAAGCGAAACATACATACATATGTACGTACATGTACATTCCTAATTGTTATTTTGAAATGGAAATTCAGCGACGACACAGTTCCGACGACGCCATATTGTGGCCACACGTCAACTGTGCGAGAGAGCAAGGCTGAGAGCTATTGAGATTGAGAGCAGTTGCTGTTATTGTCATGTTGTTGGCATTGTCATTGTGTTTTTGTTGCTGCGTCATCAATGCAAACTGCGCACTTTTATGAAATATGTTTATATACATTTATATGAATTTTAAATTAATTTCAAAATGTATATGCGCAAAAGTCATATAGTTTTACACGTGTGAATGATTATTATAAGTAAATTAGGAAATATCATAAAATTCGCTTCTTATGTTAGGCTCTTTATTGCGAGCTCGTATGTTGTAGCCATGTCTAGGTATGGTGAGTTTCTCAGGTTAACATTTTGATGGCTGAAATTTGTTTTATTTTTTCGTTTGCTATGTGCATACATATGTATGAATGTATGTATATAAGTACATATGTATGTATGTTTGGGTTTACGTATATCCTTGTATTTATATAGCTAGGTATCTCAGTGATGCGATTCATTTTTTGTTTAGCAGTCAACGTGTAAATGCGTCGGACGTTAAAAAATAAAACGGAATTAACATGACTGGAGACACATAGTACATATGCATACATATATGTACGTATGTATGCATTTATTTAAATATACATGTGAATATAATGATATATGTATTAAAAAATAATATATTAATATAATAATAAAAATAATTTTATTGCTTCTGAATGTAAATATATGTATATATGTATGTAAAATACACACTTATTAGACTAGAAATACATGCATTTTTGATTTTAATAAACATCGATGTCATTTGTGCATTGATACATTTATGAATGTACATATGTAAATATGTTCATATACTTCATATGTACATATGTATGTATGTAGATACATATGTATGTATTCATATATTCATGTTAACGAACTGTTGTTTTGAGGGACTCTCACCCGTAAATGGATGTTTGTCTGGATCTGTAAAAAATTAAAAAAGATGCATACAAATGTATGTACATATGTACATACATCAATCATATGATCATTCGTTTTATTATTACGTGCATGTATAGCTTTAAAAATAAACCAAAGAGATTAAATTGGTGTACATGGCGATGTATCTATGTATGTATGTATATGAGTCTACCAACAGCAGCTTTTCTATAGAAAACGAAAATAATTTCCTGTTTCATTTGCTTGTGTGTACATACATATGTACATACATACGTCCACACATTGTTTGCACATATGCATACATACATACATACATACATGAACATACAACAGCTGAGGCCGAAGCCTACCGAATGAGAGTGAGAGAAAAAGTAGAGAGACGCAGCACTTGATTTCGTCAGTTTAGGATCGCACGAAACCAAACAAAATATTGTTTTGTTGAGTAAAGTCAAAATTTAGCAATAACAACAATTAGTCACCAGCAGCGCAGAAAGCTGTCGTGGTGAAAATCTTGCGTGCCCTCAGTTAACAGCAAATGAGAGCAATAGCACAATACAAAAACACAACATGGACAGCCAAACGTGTTGATATGTTGTGTATGTATGTGTACGTACGCACATACATACATGTGTTACATGTACGTGTGTACGCCTCACCATTGGTGCAGCAACAACAGCTTGTGGGGGTGTTTTACTGAGGTGAACGACGCGCCCCACGCACAACAGCAGGCAGAGGCATCCAAGCGACAGCGTCTGAAATCTGTGGGGGGAGTGGAGGTAGTGTTGCATTTTATACTTCATATCTGTCTAACAGGCGTGATACAAGCGAACCACATTACTGCCTGCCTCAGTCGAAATGCGCAGTTACGGGTCGAGCACAAAGCAAAGACGGCACTGCGTAAAAGACTGACGGGAGAAATAATATTAAGCGTGTTGAGAACAAAATTGAGCACTGTTAGAAATACATACATAGCACTCGATGGATTCTTTCTCCTGCTCTTCTGCTTTGGGGCATTCAACTTGTGACAGGTGCGAGACGTTCAGTCGGTTTCATGTACCGTTGCAGCGATCAACCCAACTGCGAGAGAACAATAATGAGTGGCAAAAGATAGGGAGAGCCGCACACGCACATCCATCAGGATTTGACAACGACGCGCAGTATATTCAACTGCGAATATCTTGAAACTACGTAGCAATAAGCTGCGAACTGAGCGAGTCAAGACAAATGCATGATTGTACATGTATGTATGTACGTGTGTACATGTATGCATGTGCATACATATGTATGTGTATGGCATAAATGCATATGCATTTAAAATACACCACATGCGAGCGAAAGTTAGTTGCAGAAACATATGTATGCCTTCCTTGTCTGTGCATATGTATGTACATACATACATATGTAATATTAAATGCCTGAGATATTGAGAAATGAACAAAACGAAACAAAGTATTTTATATGCGATTTGATATAAAACAGCCACAGTTAATTGAACTTTGGCTCGCCTACGAGCGTTCTTTGTGTGTGGTATTTGTACTCAGGTTTGCATACGTCGTGGATTGTACTGTAATTACACCACTTTGCTATGGCGATGCTCATTATTATCGTTGCTGACGCGCAAAAGCTGATTGCTTTGTCTTGTCTTGTGGCTGGTACCTCTAAACCGGAAAAGGTATTTCATTGTTTACAGTGTGACCGCAGCGCAAAACGAAAATATAACAAATATATGATTTGAATTTTGAAACAACTATTTTAAAAACTTATTTAAATATCAAGATTTTAAGCCCTTAATTAGTCACTTAACAGATATATATATATATATATATATATATATATATATATATATATATATATATATATATATATATAAAAAAAAAAAAAAATATATATATATATGTATATATGTAGAGATTTTTCTTTTGTCTTTTTATACTTTTCTTGATATTTATTAAAGATAAAAAATTATTGATAAGCTAAGAAAATGATTTCCATAATTTTAAGTGATGGGAATATAATAATTTGCATTAAATATTGGTACATTGGACGGTGGATGTGTAAATAAAAACAAGTCAGGTAAACACATATTAAGACAGAGATTTCAGAGATAAATAACAAAAATATTCGTTTACATTAAAATGTCTGTAAGTGGACGGAATGAGGCTTAAACACTATGTAGATTCATATATATGTATAAAAATTTGCAATCGCAATTCGTTTCTTGATATGTACTAGACATGGATTGAACGCATCTAAGGCACGCAACTGGTGAATATGGAATGCTTACAGGTGAATCCCTGCCTAGCCATGGCTTAGAGGGGTTCTAGTGGACGGGATTATTGTTGAGCTTAACGTGCGAATAATACGGGTTCTAACCCACGGGCATTGTGGACACAGTGCTGTGGGGTGTTGTGGGACGAGAGCCGGCCAGCGAGTTGGCTGTGGAGGCGTGCAGCGAGGCCATGGTGCCCATCTGAAAGTATGAGAGGATTAACAGAGGCTCTTTGTGTATTCGACGAAGGACAAAACTTACGCGCAAGTGCGCCAAGTCTTCCAGCTTGGTCAAGTCCACCAGCTCCAGGAACAGCGAATAGACAACGGCCCAGCCATAGATCGAGACCAAGCAGAAGATGCTCCAAAGGAGCACCATTAGGATGTTGTAGGCGAAGTACAGGTCGTTGACAATGGCGAAGAAGATGAGGGCCAAGGCGCGCCAGATAGTGAAGATGGCAAAGCTCCACAGCCAGGGCATCACCTTCCGCTCGTACTCCTGCAAGGGTTGAGTAAATATTTTAATCGAGCTCCTTTACAGTTCATTAAATAATTGGGTATCTAAGCTAAATTATTGGATGTTGGATGTTTCTTGTTACCCTTCTGCTCAGTAAGCGTTTCTGTGCTCCAAGTTTTTCTTGCTTGAACGCATGTGTGAAATGAAAGTGAAAGTCTCTGCCAAACTAAAAAGACTAGAACTAAATATCCTTAGCTTACCTTCCGCAAGGCCACGCACAGCAGGACACTAGTCACGAAGTTCACCAGGGCCATAATGAGCGAGAAGAGGGCGAATACAATCAGCATGTTGCGAACTGGAAAATAGGCGAAAGTTGACGTAATTCCTCAACTGATACTTAATGCATAAATACCGTGCTTATTTCCGACGTAGACAAACTCGTACGATATAATGTAGTAACCGTAATGTGTGGATCCTGGGGCGGCCATCGCATAACAGTAAATGTCAAAGATCGTGGTGGCAATGGTGAAGAGCGAAAGAAACTGGGAAAAGGGAGGCACACCAATCAGCAATCGCGCAAATAGAAACACACAACGAAACTCACCACAGCGAACAGGCCAATGAGCATGGCGCCCTTCTGTATGTCAATGTATTGGTTGTTCTTCAGGAGCGGCCGCTGGTACCAAGGAATGCGAACGCTTCGCGTGGAGCGCGACATCTTCGAGTGCAAATTGGTAGAGGATCTGCAATGGAGTCGAAATATATGTCACTTGTAAATCTTTATCATAGCTATGTTTACATACCTTCCCGTCGCGTGGGAATACATCGAGGGATTCGATCGATAGGTCGAGGGCGTCTTGCGGCCGTAATTCATTTTGAAGCCTTGTTGTGTGACGTCACTTGATTAAATATGGTTGCAGATTCAAGCACTACACAAGGCGCAACTGCAAAATGGAAGATCATAAGTTGTGATAACAATTCAATACTTTTCTAACGGGCGTGTCTGATTAATTTGTTATTTTGGGTGTGTCTGCTCCACATGAGAAGCCCAGCTTTAAACCAAGGCTTAGCAGGCCAAAGCGCGCTGCATGCTAATAATATTGTGTGCCATCCACATTATTGTAATCCATTGTTTGCTTTGCACACTTTTAATTTGTGCTATCCATTTATTTACCTGTAAATAATTAAATTCTGTTGCTGCGCTACGCATCAACAACAAACACACTGAATCACAAAAGTGCTGCCCATCAGTTGACACAACATTGCCCTGTTGCACTGCATGGAGCGGTGGCCCAACTGTTGTGCAACAGATATATCGATGTTGCGCACAATCGATTGCCGCGCCAATCAGCTGAGTGTCATCGCTCGCTGTGACTGTCAAATGTATTGTTATGGTTTTTCCTAGTTCTATAGCAATAATTTCTTTGCAAACGCTTTAGCTGCAACTTCCTATATATAAATGGCCTTATAAAACTGTTCAATCATGTCACTGCCGCGAATAACAGACTATGACATACAGGAGAAACTGGGCGTGGGCAGCTATGCATCCGTCTACAAGGCGCGCCATAAAGTGAGCCGCAGAACTAAAGAAGTTTCCAAGAACTAACTTATCTCTCACTCTGTCTATATTTCTGTAGAAGCAGGGCACTTATCACGCCATCAAGTATGTGGAAATGTCCACGTTGTCCCAAAGCTCTCGCGACAATCTAATAACGGAAATTCGTCTGCTGCGCGATCTCAAACATAAATACATTGTGACCCTGCAGGATTTCTTCTGGGATGACAAGTGGGTGGATAGATGGGAACACGAATTCAATCACTCTTAAATTCTGCTCTCCTCTTCTTCCTCAGAAACATATACATTGTACTGGAGTATTGTAATGCGGGCAATCTGTCCGCCTTCATCCGCACAAAGAAAGCGCTGCCGGAGTCCACATGTCGCTATTTCCTACGGCAGCTAGCTGCGGCGGTGCAGTATATGCGAGCCAACGACGTCTCGCACTTTGACCTGAAGCCACAGAACCTGCTGCTGACGCGCACCGCTAATAATGTCTACCTAAAGGTTGCGGACTTTGGGTATGTGGCCGAATCCTACTTGAAGCCTTTCATTTACGTAGTTTCTATTCGTATTTACAGATTCGCCCAACACCTGAAGCTGGGCGAGATCAATCAGCAGCTGAAGGGCTCGCCGCTGTACATGGCGCCAGAGATTGTGCGCAAGCATCAGTACGACGCCAAGGCGGATCTGTGGAGCGTGGGCGTCATTCTATACGAGTGCCTGTTTGGGAAGGCGCCGTACAGCTCGCGTACCATTGAGGAGCTGCTGCTGCGCATCCGGAAGGCCGAGCCCATTGTGCTGCCCCCGAACGCGCGCATCAGCAACGAATGCCACGACCTGCTGCGGCGCCTGCTGGCCCACGAGCCAGCGCAGCGGATCTCGTTTGAGGATTTCTTTGCGCATCCGTTTCTAGATCTCAAAACGTTTCCCTCGGAGCAAACGCTGAAGAAGGCCATAGACCTGGTCACCCAGGCGGTGGCCCACGATGAGAAGCGCAACTACAAGGAGGCCTACTATCTGTATTGCAGTGCTTTGCAGTACTTTGTGCCGCTGATCACCGAGGAATCGGACGCCAGCCGGCGCCAAGAGCTGCGCAATCGGGCTCTGGCCTACATGAAGCGCGCTGAGGAGATCAAAAACGTTATAATCGAGGACGAGTACAAATTGCTGGCCCAGCGCCAGCAGAAGGCGTTGGAAAAAGGCGCCGCTGCCCATCCTCAGACACAGCCCAGCACATCCCGCATGATGGAAATGCTTGAGCCGGATGCACGCTACAAGCAGCTTTGTATGAGATTTCACTTAATACTGATTCCAGTTGACACGAAAACATCATCAGCATATTACGCAGTATTAGGAAACTGATTTGATATCTTTACAATTTGTGTCAAAGCTAGTTAAAGAGTCCCTCCACAGGTTGAAGTGGCATTCAGATGACAATCAGTAAAAATTAATCTGTTTACTCGTTAAATCGTTATCTTATACATATACCAATTCACATTCTAGTATCACATCGTACTACCAATTGGAAATTCCCCGAAACTCACATTGTACCTCTTTTAGTTGCCCTATCGAACTCGAGCCCCTCGCTGAAGACTGGCCTGGAAATCGGACGGCAGGGCGAACTCTATTTGTACGAGCGCAAGCTGGACGCCGCCTTGGAGTCGTATACCTCTGCCCTGGGCATCTTGGTGCCCTTTGTGAACAACGAGCCGAAGGGCGAGCGACGCAACATGCTGCTGCAGCAGGTGAGTTGCCTTCCTGACTAGCTTCGATACACGTTTTTCATCAATCTATATTCGCTTTCAGTTGGAGTTCTGGATCAAGGAGGCCGAGAGCATCAAGAGCATACTGAGCGCCAAGCACCTGGACGACGAGGAGCAGAAGATGTCGACGGTACGCAGCTGCAGTATTCAGTAGCGAGTTGAATCCGATTGTTAAGAGTATTTTTGTAGACAGATGCCCCAGCATCGCTTAGTGAAGTAGCGTAGTTTGATATTATGTATACCGTATATAATCTAGATTGTGTGTGGGCTCAGCTGACTCACGTATTCTGATCCCAGTGGCTAACATTTGTTAATGTTTACGTATAAATTGAGGCATACCCTTTTGCTTTGTCTTCTGGCTCTAATCAAAATTCATAATTTTACACATTTTGTGACTAAAACGTTGAACGTATATCCGCATTTCGTTAAGCATTCTTTATACAGTCTCACATTCCAGCAAGATTGCCACACTTTCTGCCGGATATCAAGCCACGTGTTTATTTGTTCTTATGCATTGTGATTACCTTAATAAAAATGGTTTAGTCCAACATCAATTTAAATTAACGCTGAGCTATGTGAATGTGTATTACCTTAATTTACCTTTATTGCTGTATCTATGTATGTAAATGGGTAAGTTCTGATTGGAGTGCTCAATGATTATAAATTCTATAACTATAATTTATAGTGAAGTATTTCGAGGATGAAGTGGAGTCCTATGCTCAATGGGTTCAGGTGTGGAGGGAACTGACAGAAACACCTGGAAGAGAACAAGAAGGACGATCAAGCTCTGTTCCTTTGACCACCTGCCCGTCTTAGTAGCCGTTTTGATATCTATTCAAGCTACATTATATTATGTTGTGCTGCACTTTTTCTCCCCTCGTATCTTACCACTGGTGGGGGCTACTCAGGGAGACACACAGGACTAGATGTGTTGCATTGATTGATCTGATCTGAATTTATATAGTATAATTTGCACAAGTGTTTTACTTATGTCTCTATACTCGTTCTCTTTCTCAGTAAACTTGAAGGCGTCAATAATAGGTTCGTGTTTGATCAAAGCCAGTAAGAGCTAAGGGCTTCAAATTTTCTTATGGGAACGTCGTTTTGCCTTCGTTTCAAATAATCGATAGGTTAAAAAAGATAATAATCGATAACATTTTAATGAACTGAAACTGCATCTCTTGATGCAGAGCTTTTAATTTGGCTACTATTTTGTCATTTTCTTGGAGCAAACACAAATAATTAATACTTAAGTTTTGATGCTCCCCATTTCGTTGCATCTCTACAAACAATCATTTTCTTTATCAATGCATGCTCTGCAAATTTTAGTTTAGATCATCATAGAATCATCGATTTGGCTTGAAGATAAAAGCTATTAAAAATCTCATCGAACATCGTCAATACTGATGAAAAAGGGTCATCATGATGTGAAAGGGTCCAGTCTAAACTAGATCCAGAATAAATGTAACTTTGGAACTCCAACAACAAGAAATGATTGCTTTCCACATTCTGAAACTCTACAGAGAATTTCGCTTAATAGATTGATTTACAATTTCATTTAATTATTTCTTTTAATACGGAGTAAGCAACCCATACTCACACACAAGTACACACGTACGCATGGTCACGTGCTCTGCTAACTGCGCAGTTGACGCAGCGACTTCGAATTGGGCTTTAATATTATGACAATAAAAATTTGTTGAATAACATTTCTTGTAGATGGAGTTTTGCAATCAAACTTTTACAATGTGATATTCATATGTATGTATATGCTAAGCCACAAGTCTATTTGGGAGGAATAGATGTTGTATCCAAAATCTGAAATAAAAAATATTTGCATTCCTTAAACAGACCGACACAGCCAATCTGAATTTTCTAGCTCTAATGGTGTAATAGCCACGCTTAAACAAATCGAGCTTTAGCGACTGCTGAATACTCATTCAGGGTCAAAACGCTACATCCTCAATTTTCTGATTTGCCATGCACACAACGGTATATATGTATGTATAAATATGTGTATAGTTTTTGGACAATCAGTAGAGGAGGCCAACAGTACTTTACTCGTTAAATGTTCTTTCTCTTCTGCCATATATTTTTGATCTTGGGTTTTCAACCCGAGTAGATATTCAAAAATTTAATTTTTTTAGCACTATAAGAAAAAGCATTTTACGATTCTACACGCACCTAGTGATCGTAGTGGCAAAATCTTAACACTATTATTCGAGGGTATACACAAGTATATATAGTCTCTAACTTCAATAGTGGTGACATATACGTTTATACGAACAGACCCTGCTCGTCGTCCTGATCAAGAATATATGAATATATTCAAGAATATACAGGGTTGTCCATATTCGGATCCATGTTCTTTTTTTTTAATAAAAAAACGCATTTTTTTTAAATTGAGATATTACATTCACTTGAATTAAAAAAAAAACCTTTTTTATTAAAAAAAAAAAAAAAAAAAAATGTTTCCGTTTAATATGGGCAACATTATATGGGTTCATCGAATATGGACATACATATATTCATATATTTACTTTATGGGGCCTGACATAATTACCTGATTTCCCATTTTTAATGGGTTCAAGGTATAAAAACAATAAAAACAATAAATATCTAACTATTCGAAAATAAACCTAACTCTTCCATACAATGATCGGACAAAGCGCGAAGCGTATATATATAGATAACTTAGGAATTTATACTGGTACTACTTCTACTACTACTACTACTTCTACTACTAGATAAGTTATAAGCAAACTCAATTACAACTTACTTCAATCTGCCGTCAACAACATGGATAGGCAAGTCTCTGAGCCAAAGAAACTTTCTAGCCTTATTGATTGATTGACTGATCGGTTGATTGATAGATTCGACGTGCAATAGAACACAAACAATGTGAAATGTATTTTAAGCATTGAGTAAAACCCAAACCATTCTGATTTATGAACTGTACATCGGATAGGCTAACCAGCCAGAAACTTTATAATTTATTGCCCAGCTATCGCTGGCCATAAATTTGTGGCCTATCGCCTGAGAGCATGCTCTAATCCGTCTATAAAACACGCTAGTCGCAGCGCCCGCCCTCCAGTTAGAGTCTAATCGACCTATTACCAATTTCCAATTGCGAATTGCCAATTGCGAATTATGCCATCGTCTGGACAACACCTGTGCGCGCTCCTGCTGCTGCTGTTCACCTGTGGTAGTGTCTATGGAGCACCGCCAATGGGTCGAGTGGTCAATGGCACTGATGCCACAGTGGAGGAATATCCGTTTGTGGTGAGTATGCCGGACTTCCACGTGGATCTAGCTGTCTATAACGACGGACATCTCTTCGACTCGACAGATCTCGTTGCGCGGTGCAACTGGTTCCCATTCCTGCGGGGGCTCGATCATCTCCAATCAGTTTGTGATGACAGCGGCTCACTGCACGGATGGCCGCAGTGCGAAGCAACTTTCCGTGCAGTACGGCGTGACGAAAATCGGAAGCAACGGACCCAACGTGGTGGGCGTCAAGCGCATCATTCCGCACGAGCTCTACAGTCCGGCCAATAACTACGCCAACGATATAGCGCTAATCCAGGTGGAGGTGCCCTTCAACTTTGACCACAAGACTGTCGCACCTGTCCGGCTGCCAGCCCTGAACTTTGCCACGCCCCAGGTGGAGACAGGCGGAGACGGCATCCTAATTGGCTGGGGTCTCAATGAAGTGGGTTTAGCTATATCTTTATCTACATCCCAATCCTCATCTTCAGCTAATATCTGAACTTTAATTTTGTAGACCGGCGGCTATATTCAGACCACACTGCAGCAGGTGCATCTGAAGGTCTATTCGGACGAGGAGTGCGTCGCCCGCCACAAGAACGCCACAGACCCTAAATATCATATCTGCGGCGGTGTCGACGAGGGCGGTAAGGGTCAGTGCAGCGGCGACTCGGGCGGTCCGCTGCTCCACGACGGCCAGCAGGTGGGCATCGTGTCCTGGAGCATTAAGCCCTGCACCACGCCGCCTTACCCCGGCGTCTATACCAAGGTGGCCAATTACGTCGACTGGATCCAGAAGAAGCAAATCATATTGGCTTAGGCGCCCACTCAAACTATATCAATTAGCTCCCATATTTATGGCAGATCGTATAACAAAAGTAGCTATCGCCTCGGTCTTATCGAAGTCCGCATCGATCGGACCGTAAATCATAGTCTTGGAGTCAACTTTGATGGGATATTGGAAATCGTTTTATCTGCACTGAGAAATAAAACACCTTCAGTTCAATGTAAAGCGAAAAATATGATATATACTATATATAATGAACAATATATAATACATAATGTTTTGTTTTCTTTTTCAAGTTTAACTAATCAATTGGGCTTTGTCCGTCGGGTTGGAAGACAATAAAATACCAACAGAAAAAAAAAACTTTTTCAACTTTTTAACAACTAGTAATGTAGAATTGAAAAAGATGGTTATTTATAGTAGAAGTACAAGATTTATTATATTTTGAAATTTAATTTGAATAAATTTGAAATGCGTTCAATTTGACCCAAACTGTAAGCGAAGACAAAAACCCGTGGAAACTATACTTTTATAGAAAGTAAATTCACCACGGTATAGAATTCTGCTAATTTTTTTTATCACATTAACATTTGTCTGTTAACATACATGACTTTAACAGGCGAACATGTTCGAAGCTACGCCTGTAAAGTTAACATTTCTAAAATGTTGATTTTACGCCTTTGCAAACTGAAGACAAATCGGCATAGTTCTTTATCAGCATAGAATAATATGAAAACTTTTGATGGATCAAGATAAACAAAAGGTCAATAAGTAATATCTCTATTATATAATGATTACATACTCTATGGTGCAGATGAAAAGACAGTTAAAATATTGTATGAAAAGTGCTATGATCAGAAAGTTCAAACTTAAAATTTTTATTTACGAATTTATATTTTTAATTAATAATAAAGCTGAACAGGCGGCAGCTGATATAATTTTTCTCAACTGCAGGTTAAGTAATATTATTATTTTTATAAAAGGGACATTTTTGAAATGGTACACGCGGTCCCTTGTACAGTAATAATAACATAATTACTTTCGTTGAAACTTAAAAGTGAAGTAAAGCAATTTAAAAGGTTGCTTTACGTCACTTTTAAATTTCAACAAAGGTAATTATGTGAAAATTAGAAATCTCAACATTATAAATATCCATTTGAATTTGAATATTAGAATTCTGTACATTTATATACATATGTATGTTAATAGATAAATAAGAAAAGAAAATAATTTATTGTTTTCCAATACATTTACTATTTACTGTTTTCTAATTTTACTAGTTTTGTCCAATTTCTAATAAAATACAATTACTATTTTCTAATATCTTTTAAGTTGCTTTCCTAACGATTTTCATTGTACATATATGTAAAAAGATTTATAATATTCATGTTCAAAAGGATATTCAAAATTGATAAAGCCCCAACTTGTACATATGTATGTATACAGTTATGACAATAGGTTCATGGTACATGTTTTGTTTTGCTTGGGGATGGAAATGAATGCAATGATGATCAGCTGTGAACTTTCAAATCAGTTGAAACTGCATCACTCGGACATCTAATACGAGCACGGAGCCCGAACACGGAACGAGCCCTCGATGTCCGTCGTGAGACATGTTCGATGGCCAAAATTTTGTTGATTCAGTCGACGAATTCTGTTCAAACGCGGCGCACGCTTCGAGCGGACGAAGCAGCTTCTGGCACACATTCGAAGTAGGCAATTGCAGTTGTGTCTTTGACGGGGCGCAGGGAAGTGTTAACACGAGTCACGAGGCAGGCCATGCAGGACTAAGAACTGGCCAATTGGTCTACCATAATATGTTATATCCACTAATGGACAGCCAGCTTAAATGGCGCCCTTCACAAGAGATAAAAAATACCACAAAAAAATAAAACAAAACCATGGCGCGCATTCGTTCGTTTAATTAAAAATAATTTGTTAATTGGCTGCAGCAGCAGCAGATAGCAGTTGAATGCGTGTCGTGGCGTGCTGTGGTGTGGCGTGGTGTGGTGTGGTGTAGTGGTCACTCTTCTATGCAAAAATTTAACAACACCTGCCCCACTTTCAGCATCAAACGAATCAAATCAAAGCCCAAAAGTATGCAGCAAAAAACCGAGCACACAAAGTTGCTGCTGCTGCTGCTGCTCTCCAAATAGTATTCCTCCAAATTGAGTTAAATTTTGTGGAAATAGTTAACGCTTCAGCTTAAGGCCTCATACCAACGTTTACCACCCCCACCCCCACCCCCAGCACACACGTAAAAGTTCCAACAACTTTCAGTTACAACTAAAGCAATTCGAAAGCAATTTTTGTGTGGGAATTTCTTTTGGAACGCGGCCTAGTTGCTCGTGAGCTGGGCATAAATTCGGCAGCATCTGGCTACCCAGAGTGGTAACATTAGATTCCACATTCTCCATCCCCCATCCCCCATTTATCTCAAATTTCTTGCCATTTAATATCAAACTTTTGTGATGGAAACAACAAAATCAAGTATCAAATGCATGTTAAGTGATTGCATTTAACATATGGGAATTTCTCCAGAAAATTCAACTTTTTGTAGCGTGCCAACCCCTTGGTTTTTTTTTATAATTATCTTATATTAAACAGACATTGAGATTGTCACAAAACCAATAAACTCTCTTCATTATGTGAGCCATCATCTAAATATAGCTTGAAATATATTCTTTATATTGCTATAGAGAATGAGATATATCAGTATATATTGGACAAATATCTAGAGGGTCACTTCCGAAAAACTAATATACTCTACTTACTCCGTGAACGAGCATTAAAATATTGTGTGTTGTATGCAACATAAGGTATATGACTTAACTATGTTCATAGAGCTAAGCTTCAAGAGCTGTATGAAATTTGTTTAATATTCCTTTTATATTATATTGTACCTATTAAAATATTGTAGGTAAAAGATATACTTAATAGTTATAAAGTCAACTATTTGAAAAATAAACAAAACAATATGTCATCAACATATTTCGAGCCAGAGCTGTCCATTAATGCTCAGTTGTCTAATAGACAATAGAGAGTTAAATCCGTTGACAATTTCTATTATATACAGTGGTCGGCATAAGTATTTTGACAAAATAAATAAATACAAAAGGAGAATAATAGAGGCTGAGGAGGAGAATTAATTGAAGCTTAAAAATAAACAACTAAAAAAATTTATAGAAACTTAAAAATATATTTATTATTGTAAAAATACTTATGCCGTCCAGTGTATATTAGTTAATAATTCCACTTGCATATAGAAACAGATGTGGCTTATTATATTTCAACAACTGTTGTTAAGATACAAACACTAAATGAAATGGATTTAACACTTTAAAAAAATATTTATATGTGTATATTTTTTTTTTTAAATATTTATAGCTATAGTCTATTTAAATTAAATGAATTTAATTGGCTAGTAAAATTTAAGCATATCTAGGGTATACTTCTCTGGACTAAACTTATGGTATAGAGTTGTTTTCTTTTTTTTATAATCCTTTCACTTAAAGGTTTACCAAAACAGTTAAATATTGTAAAATTCAAACTTCACTCGCACTGACTGCAAAATATAGCTAAAGATCAGTAAAACGCCATAAAACTCAAAAAAAGAAGAAGCAGCAAAAAAACAATCAAGTGTACGAAAATAGCTCAATTGCAATATTTGCGAGTGGGCGTGTCTGCTGTTCTTGTGTGTGCGTGTGCATCTGGTGTCCCTGTCAAAGGTTAAACCTCATATGAAAATGTCGTTCGCTAACCAAAAAGCAATGTCAACGAAAGCCGCCTCCACTGCAGCTGCAGCTGGTGCTTCTGCTGCGAAGGTCGCTGCAGCCGTGGAGCTGCCGAAGGCCAGCCGGGCAACTGCTTCGCCCCTTTCGGGTCCTCCATGGGCGTTCCTCTTTTTGGGCGCCTTTTTGCTTTGCTGCGGCAGCTTTGGGCTTGTCGATGGCCTCAAGTGCCACATGTGCGGTCAGTACAACGAGGGCGTGGGCTCCATAACGCCCTGCACCAACTATACCAAGGAAATTGCGCATCTGTATCTCAAGGAGTGCACCAAGAAGAGCGAGAAGTTCTGTGTGGTAAGCTCAATTATTAATTACAATATTTGAAGTATTATAAACACCGATTTACTTATTTACTTATTTACTTATTTTAAATTAATAGAATTATTCAGAATGGGAAGTCCGGGGACAATAGTTTTGTGAAAACGTATAGGAGGAGGCGTGTCATAGTACTAACATATTCCTACGCAGGATCACGAGCTGAGTCGGACTAGTCATGTCTGTTTGTCTGTTCGTCCGCCTTTTCATCCGTCTGTTTGTCGGCCTGTCTATATAATGTATATATATTTCTGTATACCACACGCAGTACGACTATATCATCATTTATTCATTTTTTTTTTAAATTATATTTTATCATTTATTTTTTCTGAAGCTCAGCTCGTTTCGTTAATATCGATAGTATTTGCAAAATGAATTATATTTTTAAGCGTTTTTGAGTACCAAAAGAGTTGGATTTTTCAAATTTACTAGATACTTTAACAAGGGATATTCAACAAAATATTGTGTGTGTACACACATAGGTATTGCTAGGTATGTATAAAAGAACCATATAAAAATGTCAGCTCTACTCAGGGCTCAGGGTAGCAAATGTAACTCTCAATAATATGTGATATATAGAATTTAAGTTTTTTACTCCTTACATCCTAGTGTACATGACCTTAGCAATCTCGAAAACTATAGAGCCGACTGCAGTAAGATTTGAAATATTAATTTTTTTATACCTTGCGCAGTGCAGGCTTGAATTTTTTTTCGATAGCTCATTTCACTCCGCTTCAAATGCAAAAATTTGAATTATCAACATAACGTAAATATAATTAGGTCCCGAACAAGTTTGGCTTCTCCTCAGGTCCTTTGATTTTATTCTTATGAGGGTCAGCAAAAATTTATAACAAGACAGCGAAATTGACTTTAAGCACTTTATATATAATATCATAATAGACATTGTATGTTGTCTAATAGTGTCCTATGCTTAACTCAGCTAAAACTCTTATGTAGAAGAAGAGCTTATGCCTGTACCCAGAATATTCAATGGCCTAATCTCGATTGTGCACACTTCCGGTTTAATTGCCTTACACATTATTTGGATGCCCAGAGCTATGCCAAATGGTGATTATTCTATTACTTATTATTGATAGTTAATTGGTTTAAAGCCCGATGGCTTACACATGAAATATGTCATTTGCAAACGCTTATTGTTTATGCAAATCACATATTGTATACGGTTTGTGGTCTCATACATATAGACAAATATATATATATATATATATATGTATATATATATATATATATTTTAAACGTATGTATGTAGCTCGTTCTTTGCTTGTGTGCATAAATTTGCCCACATCATGTTCTCACCACCAGCCCTCCTGGGTGTTTAGCACTTAACCAATTGCACTGGCTGGATCACAGTCAGTTGCTGTCAGTTAGAAGAGAAACAGTTTGTGGGTTTTGGGGAATCATTAAATATTTACCAGCTACTTGCCAAACACCGCACGACTGCATGTCGTGGGCCCATTCCCGTAAATTGCTTTAATCAACATCCAAGCAGAGCGGGAGCTATCTAAAACTTCCAATTTTCAACATGCGAACATTAAACTGTCTTCTTCACTGTGTACATACATAAAGTATGTTTACAATGCAAGCGTTGATTAATCATATTATTATCTAAATATGTTCATAACTGTAAACTTATAAAGAAATGTATTGATTTCATGGTTAGAACAAGTTCAGTTAAACGAACTGGGAGAAATTATCTGAACAGTTTCATGTTTGAAATTCCCACAGATAGTAAGAGCAAACCAGAACTTTCGCATTTCTGTTTTCGCATGAATTTTAGACAGTTATACATATTGTGGACTACTACAAATTTATATACATATGTATATGAATCTCGTAGAGGGGCTGAGGCTCTTTAAACTAATGAGATATTCTCAGAAAATGGAATGTAATCTCTCGATTATTTGACATTTGATTTGAAAGAAGGAATTTGAAGAATTTTAAGGCCTATGTACTGAATAATAAGTATACATATAGGCAGAAAGACGAACCTACTGCCAGCCTATCTATTATATATTACGTATCCCTAGAGCTGTAAAGGATGTGCACTCCCTATGAAAATATGTTTGCTTCCTTGCCAAGTAATCACGTAGCGAGCCGATTAGCCTAGTTGAATTATTTTTGATAACGAAGTCAGGAGTCAGTTTGAAGTAACTTAACTCTCGCATTATAGAGATATAGCTTCAAAGCAATCAAAGATATAGTTTTATCCACATCCCCAAGACTCTTATATGTATATTTTATTTTTGGCAAATCAATAGAGACGGTCATAAATAACTCTATTAAGTTTCTTGCTTTGAAACTTTATAAGATGTTTCTGCTTTCTACGCTCCCTTTGTGAGTGGATATATCCAAAAAATCTTTTTGATTTTGGACTGTTAACGCGAGACTTTGGAATGTCAAATTTCAAGGTTCAATAGCGGCGAAACGGTTTCCGTTCATATGGACAGACGGACAGATAAATAGATATCCGGCAGAAGAAAGGAAAGAAGGACATTGCACAAAACCCATATACTCTTTCGCTTTGTGAATGAGTATAAAAACAAACAAGGTTAAAATTGATTCTAAAACTTGATTAGTTGAAAGTGTATTTTGTTTTTCTTGCAAATGACTTTGACTGTTTGAAGTTGTCGAGCTTTTTCGACAGCTCTCACTCCAATCAATTACGAAGGTTAAAATGAAGGCTTTATTTTGCTTAGTTTAATTACATTATTATATTGTTTTAATTGATGGATTAATTGACGATTTATTGGAGTGACTGAAAACAGTTTTTGGACTGACAGACAAAGGAAAATAATTATAGTTACAGGGAAGGAGTGCAGGAGAAATTACATAGATTACATATCAATTATTCAGACTGCACTTAGTGTAGTAAATCAGACATCTCTACCGAGAATCTAATCTTTAGAGAGTTTATTAGAATAGTAATTGTTTGTCGAACAGAGAGACAGGGAGAGAGAGAGAGAGAGAGTTATGGCCAGTTTTGCTCAGGGGTGGCCACTGTTAATGAGACAGCTAATGAGATACCTGCATGCAGGAGAAGACGTCTTCTTATACTCTGTTTCAATTTCATTTTGCCGACCTCCGACGCCGCAGAGTTTGTTGTTGATTGTTGTCATTTATTTTGGTATTTACAGCAAAGCGCCCAATTAATTAGCCGCATAATTTAAGCCAGTCTTAAAGTAATGGGTAGCAGAAATTTGTGGCTGTGACCCCCCAAAAAAGGAGGAAATATCTCAGAGAATGTGTTGTAATACAAAACAAAAAAAAACTACAAACGAGAAGCCGCATCTGCAATACCCTTTCAAGGGAACTTTTTTACAAGCACCGTCTAAGTTTTGCCTGAAAAAGAAAATATGTTAATTAGTGGGGTTTGAATAATTTCCAGGCCCAATGTGAAGATGAATGAATATAGAAATATATAGAAAATATTTATACTACGTTTTTTTATTAAATATATTATTATATATTAATTCATTTATTTTTTTTAAATTATTATGAGAATGAAAAAAAGATGAATTTTCAACCTATTTACATCTATATATATATATATATATATATAATAAATTTTATATATATACTTGAAATTTTTTACCTTCGCTTTATCTGATTTTTATACCCTGAACCCATTGAAAATGGGAAATCAGGGTATAATGGTTTTGCTAAAAGTATGTAACAGGCAGAAGGAGGCGTGGCAGACCCTATAAAGTATATATATTCTTGATCAGGGCGACAATTTAAGTTGATTTACCCCTGTCCGTCGGTCTGTCTGTGTGTCCGTATCTTTGAACGCGTCGATCTCAGAAGATACAAGAGCTAGAGACTTGAAATTCGAAACTGTAGGTCCGTGTATTGCTCGCGCAGATCAAGTTTATTTCCAAAAATCGATAACTTCTCCCGTTTTTTTTTTATCAATAAACAATTTATCGAAAATCAGTTATAAAATTATATCTCCCACATCTTTAGATGTGTTATATTTGTTATATTTCACCCCCAACGCTCCAAAACCCCCCTTCCCTAAAAGTTTGCAAAAAGCGTATTTCAGATACTATAGACTTGTGCTTTGGTACATACACACATTTTAATGTTATTATCACTGTCTAAAAGTTTTATGAAGATTGTTCGTCTACAAAAGAAGTTTTTAGGCAAATAAATTCCCATAGTAAGCTCACACTGCAGCCCATGCCTGCTTATATGTGCGTGTGTATGTGTGGATGTGTGTGCATGCTTTGTTTCATTCATGACCAGGAAAGAAGCGAAGACTAACTAAAATTTAAATATCAGTTCCTTGAAGGGTTTAGGGGATTTCGTAGTCGAGCAGTCTCGACTAGAGTTTTCTTACTTGTTAGATAAAAATGTGTACACTAAATTGATTAAATTTTAATTTAATTTGATTTATTTTGCTCATAAATTTTAATTTAACGTAGATCAAATCTTCTATATTGTTCGTAAATTTGAGTGGAAAACATATTTTCAGCACAAATAAATGGTATAGAAACTCTTTCTGAACAAGTCTCAGTTTACAGTAATATAACATACTAGAGCATTGAAATATTTCAAAACAAGGTTTTTTAATTTTATGCATTGATATTTATCTGAAAAATATAAGAAACACGTTCCATATATATATATTTAAAATCGAATTGAATACCAGCGACTACGAACACGCGAATTCATGTTTAAAGAAGCAGCTGGCTCAAACAATTAAGACAGCAAAATGAATACATTTGTTATAAAAAAACTCAAATCCATTATATTTTATACCTTAAAGAATTCGGTATTGATGATAGGACATGATCTTGAATATATTTGATTATAGAAAACTAACAAAATAATATTTGTAAGCAAAACAAACTATGGATTGTCCTTCGCTTACATCGAACTTATCTCTTCATATACTGCTTATACCGACTTATTTATAACTATATATAACTATATAACTATATTTATTAAACAAGAAAAGACAAGGCATATTATGTATGAGATATGGAATTGATATTGTTACTATTGACAGTCAAATGACAGACTTGAGAGATTTATTTTAAGATACTGAACTTGATTCTCACTACCCGATGACAGAGTTGCTATTACTTCTGTTACATATATGTATATCTTGATATGCTAATAATATTTATAAAAATTAATTTTAAACTCAAATCCAGGAACAAGCGGATTCCGTGCAGCCGGCCACTAACTGATAATACCCATGGCAAGAGTATTAAAAACTTTTGTTTATATATATGTTTGAGAGCAGCAGCAGCCGTATAAGCGCTAACGATTAGAGCAAAACAGCAGCAGCAGCAATAGGAACAGCAGCATGGGAGGCTTCTGCAGTTGGAACTGGAGCAGGAGTAGGAGCAGGAGCAGCAGCCACCCTTCTTATCGCAGTTATAAAAGTTAAAGTTGTTGTAGCCATTGTTGCTGTTGCTATTGCTATTGTTTCTGTTGTTGCTGTTGTTGCTGTAGTGCTGACAGCTGGAGCTGATGCCGCATTGTGGTTGGACGGCAGCCATTGTGTTACTGCGGCTGGGCTTATGATTAGTTTTATGTTAGTTGGTGTTGGGTAGTTGGCGCCGTCTGTTGAGCCCAATGCATGGGGAGAACTGTGCTCATTTATACGATTGCCATTTTATAAACATATGTGTGCATGTATGTATGCTCAAACATATACGTATGTATGTATATTTAAAGTTGATTTCAAGATGAAACTGATGGCACTTGTTTTTGGCCATCATTTGCCAAGCGCTGCCTGCATAATTTACAATTTTCAATAGTAAATTGCCAAGCCTAAGGTCCTTCACTCACACACACAAATACACATGAGTGTAAACACACACACATACACCAACACACACACACACACATCTATACATAAGTGGCATAGTCCAGCGGGGTCTTTGGGCAAACAATGGTGCCATTGTTAAAGCCTGCTTCATGGCGGCTCAAGTACGTAAACAAATATATACAGAAAAGAGAAAAAAACACACACACACACACACACACAAAACAACAACAAATCGACTATGTATGTGTGTGTGTGTGTAACCCTTGACCTCATGAAAAACAAAGAGAAACGCGAGCCAGTGAGAACGAGCAGAAGGAGCGACTAAAAGTCCACGTTGAGGCACGTAATTAATTTTTTTTTATTTTCTCTCTATTTTGTGTTTTTTTTTTTGTTATCTTCCAATTTAAGCTGCGCATAGCCGCCGTGCGCTCCATTGCATAAAAACCACCAACTACAAATTGTGCAACATAGCACAGCGAGCTATACCCTGTCGAGGCAGTGAGCGAAACGGTGTATATACGGTGTATGGGTTGTTAAATTTTATATTTAAATGAAGTTGGAATGCTCAGCTCAGATGCCACTGATTGCACAATTATACAGTAGTAGTTGCTGATGGTGTAGAGGAGGAGGTCAAAAGTAGTAACCCACTTGGCACTTCAGTAAAACTGCCCAAACCATGCCACATTCCAGATACAAAGGTTGAGTTTATTTAGGTGGTGTTTTTTTTAGAGTCTTACATGTTTAAATCATGAAATCAGTAAAACAAAGAAATATATTTTTAACATCAATGAAGCAGACTTAATTTGATTAAAAGTTGTATGACATTAATGTTGACATAGGATTTTAGCTATGTGACCCTTACAGCTATGCGTTTTAGGCGTAACCTAGAACACTAATTTTCACAACAAGACGTACAAAAATTGAAATTATCTGTGTATATAATGATGATTCGACAAAAACTAGGGTATTATCCTCACTCCGAATGCGACAACTCTTCTTATTTACATACCCATTCAACCAAGAATAGGATTCATAATTATATACGTCCTAAATTAGACGAAATGTACGATAAGTTTGACAAATATAACCAATATTTTGATTAAATATCTCTACAATTTGAAAGTTGTTGTCCAAACTCAACAAAAAGCAACTACCAAATGTTCAAATAAATCTCTAGTTTTAGTTCTGCGCCAACAGACAAACCCAATATACTATTTGATTGACCTACAATGATCTACGCATAACTGAATCTTTTTTATAAATTGGTTACTTATTTAATATATTTAATATAATAGAAACCACATAGATAAACATCGCATTGTATTTTTCGAATTTCCCTCAATAGTTCTCTACATTAGCCTAGTGATTCCATATTTTAATTACTTTTTTAGTATAACTATCAGGTATCCATTTTAATAGAAGTAATTAAAATAAAGTAAATAAAACAGAGTATTACATAGTCGTGCGCCTGTTAATCCTCTTCTAGCTGGCATACCTAGCAAAGAAAAAGATTAAATAAGAAGCTAAAAACCGCTAAATAACAAAATGCAACAACCCAACAAGAGGAACTAAATTTTTGTGGTTTTGAACTAGTTCGGTTGTCTGTAAACACGCTTAACGAGTTCACATTTTTCACCTTGCTTCCCCCTGGAGGCTTGCACCGCATGAAATATTTGTTATACCAGACAACGCTCAGGGACTGAAGTGGTAAAGCAGGAAACCAGCAGGGACCAAGTGGCCATATTTATTTAGCATCGCTGCTTGTCGACAGACAACTCCCAAAGTACTTTCGAAGCTCCCCTGCAGGAGGAAAGTTTGCTTAGCCGAACTAGCTTAACAAAGGTCTGTTTAAAGTTAAGTGGAATCTGTAAATATATTTTGGAGACTTAGTCTAGCTTATTAAGAGAGGTTTCGTAATTCTATGCTGATAATGTTGGTCGAGCTTTGAGAGAACTGAGTTCACATTTATTTTATTTTTCAGTTAAGGGAATATTTGATATATTTTTAGGTCAAAACTAGGTCCAATTGGCCTTCAGGGTGAAGACAGAGGCTAGCAGAACTTTGAAGTGCAATACCTAGTCGCTTAGCTGAGGGACGATATAACCTCTCGAGGTATTTTTTGGCCACCTCCTACATTTTGTCTGCAATTTTTGGTACCTTAAGTTATCGCTCGCTGTCCCTGGAATAATGTACCAAGGCCCCAATGATCTTTCTCAGCATTTCTGCCTATAGAGAACGCAATTTATTCAGATGCGTCCTGGCTGCAATTCCACAACCCTGGATGGATAGACGAGGCTATCGATGCACTTGTATGTTGTGACCTTGATGTTTAAAGTTATTTTGTGCTATTAGTTCAAAATAACTGATGCAGCGACGTCTAAGAGCCCTGTGGAGACCCGTGCCAAGAGAGCTTCCTGTGAAAGGCGATCAACAGACAGAAAACTCCGCGGCACAAGACTCTGAATGAGCTTTTGCATATGATCTTTCTTATTCTCATTCTTATTGTGGCTCCTTCTTACTTACTTGATTCTTATTACAAGCAAGCGCAGCTAAGTAAGCATAAGCGACGATTGAATAAATGTAGTTATAATTTGAAATTAAACTAAATAACTTATAATTGTATTTACTGAAACAAGGGGTTATAACAAAACCTATTCAACTGATCAAAATTGTATATAACTTTATTGTGTTCGTCCTTTATACAAATATAATTTAAATACAAAAAAAAGACAATTTGAAGGGAACATAAAACTATACATTCAATTGGTGGAAAATGCGTGTAGGAGCTTGAGATGCTCCTCATAAAACTTGATTACCATCATTGGTATATGGCTGTATGCCATGTCGGACGCGATAAGTTCTGGTTGATCGAGATCCTTGAATTGAATCACAAATGATATTTTCCCTTCGGAATTTAGGGCATACAGTATTTTTTCAGCTATGTGGCCATAATCGAAAGCATTGTCCATTAATAAAGATGGCTCAATCTTGAGTTTCTTCGCTTTGTCGAAGTAAATCTCATTTATCTTGATCTCAGCTTGTCGCTTGCGGTTTTTCCTGGCCCGCTGAGACTCAAATTGAGCTATCAATGGCTGACAGTCTAAGAATTTCGATAGCTCCCAAGTATTGTCCTCGTCGGGGAAATTTTCCCACTTCACGAGATATTCCAATTCCCCCAAGTGTATACGACGCTCAAGTATTTTCTCTACGATGTATTCAGTGTCCTCCTCTTCGATATCAGACAGAGTTGTGTGCTTCCAAATACCGTATTCCATAGTTTATGTTATTTTAAATATATATATTTGCTTGTTGATAATGAATATGTGAGTGAATTAACTTTTCGATTATTGATTTCAAGTGTCAAAAGTATACGCAAAGCCAACTGAGATAGGCTAAACTTTTCCGAAGGTTCTGGGTGCTATCCATCTCCAGGGTTTATCATTTTCCCATTGTTCCTCTTTGGCTTTCGGAAATGTCGACATATTTGCGGCTAAAAATTTAAAATTCTAATTATTTTCGCCAACATTGAAGCTGACACATGGGGCTTAGGTTGTACCAGCATAAAATGGGTCGGACGCTGGTTGGATTAGCTCTCGAAATCGCAAACAGCCACAGAGACACAGAGCCACGCAGACAGCACAGTTTGTTATGCAAATTTGCTCTTTTTTTATATCTTTTCTGGGCGCACCCAGACTGAATGCTGAATTCGCTGACGAACTGCTGTTGATGAAGGTTTTTCAGTCAGAAACGTGGCCACTTCTGCGATTAAGTTATGGCAACCCAAAGCCACTTTGTCAGCTCATTGAGCAAGGCCACACACTTTTTTCTCTCCGCTAAAAAGGAGTGTTATTTATAGCCAGGAATTTATATAACACACACACACACACACATGCATACACACTCACAGCATACATACGTATAGTAAAACAATTGCCACTAAAATAAATATTATATGTCTACATAACGAAGTTCTGCAATACGCTGCGAATACTTAATGAAAAATGATGCTTCCAGCATAGCGAAAGGAAAAAAACAACAGCATGTTGGCCCAAAGGGCTCGAGTCTGTCAAACTAATAAGCCAAAGCCGTAGCATGTCGCAAAAACTTAGTAGATAATATTTTTTTGTTTGTTTTTATGTCACAAAATATATTCGCCTAATGTCGACTGAAGTGAAGGGGAGCTAATCCGAAGCCAAATTAAATATTCTAACAGAAATGCTGTAACAGCGCCATTCTGGCGCACAAAAACTATTACGATTGTTTTTTGTGCCACACTTAATGAGCAATTTTATGGAAGAACTTTTATGGAACAGTTTCTTCAGAGGCTTAGCTTATACTGCCGACCAGACTTTTGTTTGTTTCCCTGTTTCTTAGGAACTGTGTTTTAACTAAAGTAAAAGCTAATCTTTTCAGGAGGCTGGGGTTGGAGAGGTTCAGTTTTCCAGATAATTAGCCATTAGCTACTAATTGCTTGTTTTCTATAATTAAGTCGGGATTATTTAGGCATTCAATAATGGATAAAGAGCCCTTTCATCACATTTATTCATCTATATGGTATTTGCTTTCGGTTTTCAGGCATAATTTTCTATTAATCATCAAGGTGCCAGAAGAGTCAGCAATAGAATCAATTGTTTGAATTGTGCAATCAATCATGCACAATAGAAACTGATGACGTCTCGAGAGACAAAATCGTTTGTGCAATAATAAATCGATTTTAATGATTCAAACTTTAAATTTTCATAACTTTTAAGCAAAGCCAACTCATATGGAATGTACATGTACAGGGTGTTTGTGGAATACAAAAGCGAGACGCTTTGGGATCTAATATTATCCTAATGACACCATAGAATAGGTCTATCTGTAGCCTAGAAATAATTTACATTTTTGACATTTACAAGCTGGTAAGCTTGGAATATAATACATATAATGCATCTCTGTGCGAAATAACAACTAGTCTCATCCCTTTTAACTACAAGATATATACATACATAGTTAAACCAAAATAATAACAGCCAAGCTGTCAAAAGGACTTTTTCACACAAAGCAGAGCCAGACCGCCTGCCTGCCTACCCGCCTCCTGCTTTGCAAGCCTGCTCCATGGCCAGAGCTTGTATGCTGAATAGATATTTTGGTATTTTTCATGCAACACGGAGCTGTTACGTCAGGTTAGCACAAAGAGAAATAATGTATATAAATATATGCAACGAAAATTCACTGCCTTAACAATATAAAATCTTTAAATTACAAAAAGATTTACTAACCCAGAATCCACCTGATTCTGTATTTGAAAGCAGAATAGCTTAACACGTCAAGTGAGTTATTCTAATGGTAAAAGTAACATTAAGATAGGGGCTTCCATTTAAAAGGAGCGTTACGATATCGGACGCTACTTTGAGTAATATTCTTTAATTCTTTGAGCAGATTCTCTTTCTCTCTCTCACACACACATACTTAAGTTAAGCCTCTCTTTTTCATATACAATAAAGCACCGGCTGAAAATGAGAATTTGATAAACGATATATTTTATGTAAAAGCTCTAGATTATCTTTTGAAACTTAGTTTTATCGAATTTTAGTTTATCTTAAATATAACATAGACGTGGATACGGCACAGAAATAACAGTGACTTACTGACTACACTTAAATTTAAGCTCATATACTGGCTGGGTTTATACTGTTCGAGCTTCCTTCCAGCTCCATGTTTCATGTGCACTTCTGTATGCATTTACTTGAAGCCTCTTTTGTCTTTGTGTGCAGCAGCTGGTACCCTTTAACTTTGGCGGTGCGCGAAATGGTGAAAATGAGCGCAACTAAATTGATTAAACGGCCGAAACGAGCTCAAAAGCTTTTCCACATCCACATCCAGCGGCGGGGCGACAGTGCATAAAATCGCGAAACGCGAAACAACTCGCATAGTAATGCCTTTGCCATAAAAAAAATGAAAAAAAAAAGAATGCTGAACAAGTAGAAATGCTCTAGCCGGGTAGTGGTTGACTTGAAAGTATCCTCTACTATGTAGCTTTATAAATGTTTATGTTATGTGTCCATCTACATCTACATACTTTCTCTGCTCTTTCTTCCTCTTTTATTTTTTCACAAACGTCAAATCAATTATCAAATTTCCTTTTAGACAGCAAGGTCTGCATTAAAAAATACCCTAGCCACAAGATGCCGAAAAAATCCATTGCTAAGATGCTGGCAAGTGCCCTTTGGGCAACTTGCGATTCGAGCCCCGTCTCAAATCCAAAGTCTAGGTAAAAGTTTATTACATGAACTAAAGTGAATTCCAAATCTTTCATTACTTCCATATATTCTTTACTTTGAAATAAAAATCATGTTCCAAACCCAATTCAGGGCCTTTTGAAAAGGTTACATCTCAAGTGCTATCAGAAGTAACAAGTAACTATCAGAATGTTGTAAGCTTAACATATATTCTCGTTGAAAAATCTATTAATTTTTGTTTAGTTAAGAGGAAATCATATGTGTAAATAAAAATATATATTCAAAATGTAAATTTCAATATGATTCAAAACATTCGAATTTCATTTAACCTCGATTTGAATATACACTATATGGGGTCGCATGTATGCAGATGATATTCTCTGTTTATTACAATCATTCGGACTCGCTTTTATACCCCTTTCAATGGTGCAGCGTACAGGGCATGCAAAAAGTGCAGAAAAGCAAACCGATTCAACACTCAACGGCTACAACAGGCCACACTTCCGAGGCATACACAGTCTCTTTTGCCATTCTTTTTGCTTGACAGACAAATGTAGGTTGCAGGCATTGCAAATGCCATTTGCTGGGTGCCAGGCAAAACACTTTAAGTCTTCAAAACGAGATCTGTGACAGGTACTGGCCAGCTTGACTTGACCTGGGTATGTGGTGGCTAAGGGATGGCGGCTGGTGGCTAGTGGCTGGAGGCCGGCGGCTGTCAGTTGTCACCTTCGACCGCACGACGGCATTTTACACATGCTGGTGAATGACAGGCTGGTATATTGCCGGAATCTATGCTTTAAGCCAACAGTTGCCGACTGATGATTCATTTGGGTATGTATGTGCATAAAAGCTAGCATATCGGTTGGCTGTGATGGTTTCTCGAATTGCCCGTACATAGATAACTGGCAACTGGGTATGTGTGTTGGTCAGTTTGCTTTCAGATTTGCTCTCACCTCGTTTCCTTTAAGTGGCCATCAAGCACTGATGTTATTATACACAGACACACACACACACACACTCACTCAGATACACACACGTGCATATAGGAGGCAATCAAAGCCATGTTGACGTCCAATTTAGCTGCTGTTGATTTGTGTCGTGGGGTTTTGTTTTTGTGACTTCACTTGTCCGAGGCTGCAGCCGCCTTTAGGTTGTTTTGTCTAAGCCTGTCGGTTACGCAACCGTTTCGCAGCACATTTCAGCAGCATTTTTTTGCTGGGCTGTGTTTTTTCCGAGTTCGGTTTTGGCCATCGAGCAAAGGCAAAAGGAAAAGCAAAACCTTGAAATGTTTACACGTGATTTATGGCGCGGAATTTTCGTTTACGTGGCTCTTTTACGGCATCGGCTGCAGCTGCCCTAAAAATTCGTATCGTCCAAGCTGGAAACCAAAGCTCCACCAGGATGTAAACGTAATAAACTTTAAGCTGAAAACATTTCCTATATACCAATGGGTACCAACGACCTAACATATTTAAGCTAAGTTTATAGAATCTTCAAATCAGACTCGTACAAATCCTTAGATTACACGCTTTTTACAAAATATGTTTATTTTAAATGTAAAATTGTTTTGTTACCTTTCTGCTAAAACTCTCTCAGTTTCCCTTCTTCTATATACATGTTTCTATCTGCATCTCTCTCTCTCTCTTTCTCTCCATATCTCTATATCTGTCTTTCTCTCTTCATCTCTTTCTAAATCGTTTTATCTCTCTGTCTTTATCTCTCGTTCTCTGCCCCCGGGATATGCACAGGCCGGGCTTAGACTACGAAGGCAAATGGCTTCAGAAGTTGCTGTTGATAATGACTGTTCTACTGCCTTTCCATCCCGCTTCTGCATCTGCGCGTAAAGTAATGATAATAAAGTGATTGGCGTATTACAAAATGTCACGCCAGAAAAAAATGTTGAGAATCTCGAAAAACAAATGCAGTTACAAGATCGCATCTCTATGAGATAAAAAAGAAATGGGATGAGTTATCGAAAAAATATAATAAACTCGTAGTGCGTATGGTATACACAAGTATGTATGGTATAACAAATCGCCCATAGTAGAGTGTTGAAATTTTTGAGTGTGATTTAATGATTTATACACATCCTTTTATATCTTAAGCATTATTGACGCTAGAGACTTAAAATTTTGAACATATACTTATGTTGACAGCCAGAGACCAAAAAAATATAGCGGATCTACGCCCATTGGGGACAATTGAACAGTATAGTTACTGGAGACCTCCTCTATCAATGGCCCAAAAATAATTTTTACGCCCTTTTGGGGGCAAAAATATCCTGTAATTTTCGCATATTTTGAGTGTAAGCTTCAAAATTTTTCAATTACATTACCTTAGAGGCCCTCTAAGAATTGACCAAAAATTACATGTCTGCTAGGCAAATCGGATCTGAATATAGACTATGACTTTTCTTTTGAGACATATTCAGGCAGGTTTGTTGCTCATTAAATATTTTACAGAATCTTGAGTACATTCATCTCTTTGCATGCTACACGTGATTTAATAGGATTCACTTAAAACTTTCTACATATACAAATTTCCACCCACCTATGTAATGCATTTCATATATTTATTATTTAAATAAGCCAATATTTATGAGAATAATCAGCTAGTTTCACGAATTTTAAAATAATAATGTACATGTCGGCATCTTCTAGAAAAAATCATTCATTTATAAAATAGCCGCATTTATGTCCGTGAAGTGGAATTTAATTTACTAATCAACCATCAGTAAAAAATGTTTTATGTTAATTAATACATTCATTTACATAGGTGAATTCTTGAATAATTCTATGGTAGTGATAAATGATCCAGGCAGAAGTGTAAAAACAGCACCAACATGTAACTGCCAATGCAAAGTGCAATAATATCAGTAATATCTAATAATTTGAAGTCCTCGTGGAATTGGTATATGTTGTAGATTGTACTCCTTTTGTAGAAGCAGAATACTATGGTTATAGTAATAATCGTTTTGCATATCCAAATACAAGTGCGTTGGTATACGTTGAGCGACCCATCGGTGAAGCGCCAGGGTCCGAAAATGGGTTGTAGAATGAACCAGTCCGTAAAATAAAGTCGACTATAAAATCGAAATCTTCGGAAAAATAGCATAAGTCCTTTTTTTTGCTTCATCTTATGCAGTTTATTAAGAATCTTGTTATTTTCCAACGGATAGCATGAGACCATTACCTTTTGATCATGTCGTATCCAACAATGTAACGGAAACGTGTAGCTTAGATCGTTCCGTAAATCATCCACTTGAACGGATCGACAGTACCAGGACGGATACCTGCCGGACAGATCATGACTAATTGTCAATCGACAGGGCAATTGGACTTTTCTGTCACTCAGCCTTATCATACTCGAAGTGACTAATCCCAAATGCGGATGTACTGGATTCTGATATATAACTACCTTGTAGCGTCCCAGGTCTGATATAAATTCGAGTGTAACATTCGCTGTTGTAAAGCTTAATAAGCCACCGCCCGTCCGCAAATGCACAATGACATTCTGTGCACTAGGGTCTACCTCATCTTCTTTCGATTTGATGACACGAATTAAATTCTTTCTTCTACGGCGTAAGCGTAACGTGGCCAACAACAATAGGGCCACAGCGCCTAAAACCATTGAACAGAAAAATATCACGGCAGGACTGCATATGGGGGGAACGAATACATCAATGGAAATTTGTTCGATCTCAAAGGGTTCGATCTTATACGCCGTGGCAGAAAAGATGGATAGAAAGTTTACATGACATTGCGAGAAACTATGATTTTCTACAATGGTCTTGAGACTGCAATCAAATTTCTGCCAAGTCGGGTTATCACTGAACAAATCGAACATGTTGCACTGCTGTGCACGAATGCGCACTGTGAAGTTAACTGGTTTTGAGGCATTGGACTCGGCTTTATATATCGCAATGTAGACTATATTCTCCTGTGTACAATGATTATGCAAAATAATTGTCTTCGTGGTAGAACCCTTCGGGACATAGGTACTTGTATCGTAAAGGTTGCGCAGCACCGGTTTCGCATGCATTTTAATTAGTACCCGAATGTCTGCTGAAGATCTTAAAAGTCGGACTAGCAGATGCGCCTGACTTTGTAGTTTTACTGAATAAATTATCGCATGATAAAGAATCACATTCGAGTCCTGGTAATAGAAATTAGTGATGTTCGAAAGGCGTTGCAAGTCTACACTATATGAAGCCAACTCATTTGGTATTGCTGTTAAGTAATTATTCTGTACATTACGGCCAAAGATATTGATAGCCATAGAGGCGGAATTCGGTGGACTAACCCCTGGCACCCACCACAATACATCGCGTCTGAGGCACCAAGTATAAATAAGTAGATAGTTAGTGTTAAGCGTCTTGCGGAGAAACTTAATTGTTTTTAGAGGTGATTTTAAATAACAAAACTTGTTGTATGTTCCAAATTCGATGGGTTCAAATTTATCATACATTTCCACTCTGAAGCTAATGTCTTCTAGCACATAATCAAAACGTTCCCCCGGCTGAACAAAACGAGTCAATTGCTCTCCAATACTACGCCATAATTTAAAGATCCCTTTTACAATTGCAACAATGTGACTTATTCGCAAGACAATATTGTGATCTAAGTTCATCCAATCGATATAGACTTCTTTAATCGGATCGTGAGGCACCCAGAGAATCGAATTTAGTTTCAAAATTTCCGTATCAGGGATCATGCAAAATGTTATCATATAGGTTAATAGCTTGCTCATATCAAACCAAATTTCCTCAGTCAGATCAAATATTTCGTTATCCGTGCGAACAAAATCAAAAATATAGGCCACTCTGTGCAGAATATGAGAAACTACCCGAATTTCAGGTTTCTCCAATGATTTTAGATTTGAAATACAATTTTTTGCAATCTCAAGTGAGTTTACCATTTCCAAGACTGAAACCGATTCTTTATCTCCCAAGGTGTCATCCGAATCTACAATAGAGGTCATATTTTCTGGAGTCAATGAAAGCAGTTGCAAGAAGCAAAATGCCTGCTGCCTACGTCCCTCCATTAACATTATATTCACGTTGGGTGTATCATTAGATTGTAAGGGCTCAACCACAAAGGGTAAATCGACAACTGTGCACGCCAAGCGGTAGTTACATATGCGAACAGTCAATGCACCTTCCCCATTTAGGTAAAGAAATGTTTTACCCGTATTGACATTGTCGATATAAAAGTTGCCTAATTTAAAGGTATAAAGGAGCGGCTCTTGAAGCTCTGTAGTATAATTCCCGCAAGATATATGGAACTTGGTAGTGCATTCCTTGCCGCTTTCTGGCTGAATTATGCATTTGCCGCCTTGTGGTGGATGTGTCCTTTTCAATTTTAAATGTGTTTCCTTTATTTGGTCACCCTGATTCTCGACAA
This sequence comes from Drosophila hamatofila, assembly GCA_035045345.1. Lineage (NCBI taxonomy): Eukaryota > Metazoa > Arthropoda > Insecta > Diptera > Drosophilidae > Drosophila > Drosophila hamatofila. Next base: position 116,402 of record JAWNPA010000042.1, read on the forward strand.
TCAGTGTAACAGTCAGTTCGTCTTGGATCGAGTAATCATTGTCTACACGCAATATCAATCGATCATTATGATGATTCGTAGTGATACCATTCACTAACCAGGTGTACATAACAGGTGCCAGGCAAGTGGGGCATACAGCACGCAAATGTATCGTTTGATTGACAAGAAACAAATTTTCTTGGCAATTCCTGATGCATTCTATTTCTACATGGTGTACTGCGTTATTTCTGATTATTTTTATAACCTGGCTAATGCTGTTGGTGCGTGCTTTCGCGAATTTGTTAGTTACTGTCAAGGTAATTATACTTTTTTCACTTTTCAGAATTGACATGGGAACTTTTAACGTTGGTTCTGTAAGGGCATTAGTAAGTCTTTCGCGGTAACACTTTCAAATACATACTTACTGAAATTGTCTTCGCTAAGATATATCTCATTACGTTCTTCATAGGACGACACGCTCCAGGTATATGTTAGCTGTTGAGCTTTATTTATATGCTGTCCGGGCTCACGACTGCGGGAGCCATCAAGCATTAGCCATTTACTGCTGGCACTGATTTCTCTATACCCACCGCCGGCTATTTCGGCAATTACATTGCGCGCCGTCACATTTAGATAGCACTACGAATGAATATCAATAAAAAATGTTTGATTGTTGCTTGATTTGCTTACTCTGGTAAATACCCAGGGTCCGTTGTCCTCCTTGACGGAAAGCTGCACCTTAACTATAAGATGGGGGTAGGTAGTTAGAAGAGATGCCTTCCACAATGCATACTGTGGTATCTTAAACAACAACTGATTTCCTTCCTTTAGCATATAGGTGTGAGCTGTTAAGAGAAGACTTTAGTTGCAGGTGGTATAGAGGAGGGCGAGTTTGGAGTTTTAGCAGACGCTTTTCTTACAATGTTCCATGTCAACTGCACCAATGTACTTGTAAACTGCCCACTGGACCTGCAGAGTGGGCTTGGAGGACGTGCATCGTTTCTCTATGATTGCTTGCAAGTTGCAAAAATGTTGGGAATCAACTTGCCTGGGATAATCAGGATCCATGCAGTGTTGGAATACCACGCGCGGCATGCAGAATTTAGGGCCCACTACATGCACTGGTAGCGATAAGGATTTCATACGATTGCTCATATCGTTTTTGCGTACCGACTCAATAAAGACTTTCAATTGATTAGCGCCCGGAGTGGTGTGCTTTGTCTTAAATACGTAATAGTAAGCATCGTTGTACGGCGGCTTGACATGTCTCCTTATACCCAAGTGATGTAGAGTTTCGGTTAGATTGCTTGTATATTGACTTATGATGGCTGTTCGCGAGTGGGCAATCAAATTGTTTGACGTCAATATTTTTATTCGCAAGGGTTCGAGGCTAAGCTGCGCGAAGCTCAAAACAATTGGCTCCTCAACGCCATAGGTCACCTTTACATTGTAACTGCACAGGGGCTTGGCGAGTTTGCATTCCTGTGTTCTGATTTGGGGCTGGCAAACGCAAACAATTTGACCCACATACGGCACACAGAGCTGTGTGGCTGAGCATATGTTTTTAGTCGTCGCGCACAGATCCTTAACTTGCTCACAATATTTGCCATGAAAAGCCTCCTCATAGCAGCTACAATTAGGTTTTTTGTTCACTAATCTACATTCTCCGGCGAAATTACAGTACTCTGGAGAACAACGATCCGTTGACATTGAAAGTGAAAGAATGTTGCACATGAGAATACTCCAGATGACAAATTTCTTAAGATTCATATTTAATAATATTTTATTTTATTTAATACTAAATATCTATGCCTGCTTTAAAGCCAGTCGAAAATGGTTTTTGCTCAAATTTGTGTAACAGGCATACGATATATATATATTCTAAATCAGGATCAATACTCAAATCGATCCATCTCGTCTTCTGGATGACTATGTAGATCTTGTAGCCTATGTTGAAGAAGAAGAAAGAGATCCGATTTAACATTTTGTTGTATTTTGAATTGGACTATTGCATGCGTATATCAAGTTTGTATCAAAATATCAAAAGCTTTTTTCAGTTTCTAGATATCGGTTGAAGAAATAGAATTAGAAGAATTATCACTATATTTCTTAATCTATCTCTCATCATTTATTAGATAGTCAATAAATTAGGTTATACTCAATTAAAGTACATAAGTACAAAAATAGGAGTTTTTAAGCATAAACCTGAAATTTACGACGATCTCCAATGCTGTTAAAACAATTGATGGTATCGATCGAAATTCATTTTAATGTTAGAGATGTTCGATGTTGCTATATCGTCTCACCACTAACCATACAACACATTCGTGCTTCCTTGGGCTCTTGCTTTTAAGTTCGAACTTCAAACTACGAAAATATGGGAAAGCATAACCATTTCGCTTTAAGCGGTCGGCCGAGATGCTCAGGCGTTGAGCAAAGTCCCGCTATGATCAATTTTTTCCCTTGCTTTCTCTTTTTCTGTCTCTGCTCCCTGGTCTATGTGTTATATAGTTTTTATTTTATTTATTTATTTAAAAAAGATATTGACAAAACTAGAGTCAACAATAAATTATTAAAGTATATTAAATAGCCTAAGAGAACAAAACTTATCAATAATACCACCAACCCGTTTGGGGGTAATTTATTTGCCAGTCCGGCCAGCTATGCCCCATCCATAGCCATATATGGTCAGTGATATTATTGAACTAAGAAAGATAGAGATTATTAAAGGAAACTTACAAAATAATTATTAAAGAATCTTAAAGATAAATATGGTAAATAGGATTGGGAAATCACTACACAATGTGGATGCTCTGCCGGAACATCCATATGTGTGATTTCCCTAAAATGACCTGCAAGCAAAGATTTAATTAACGGGAGCGAGAGTTCAAGAGAGAACGCATGATAATATTTATTGTAATTATTGCATAAAACGTGAAACGCGCTATGCTAAGAATAATCTGATGTGCACAAAGGTAAATATAACGAACGAAAGTGTCTGGTTGTTCTAGAAGGAACAGAGAAATTAAGTTGCTTAAACAATATTACCAATAATAAACTTATGTAAGAAACAATCCCTAGAATTGTCCTACGATTAATTAAAGATGGAAGTTCTATAAGAAGAAGCCTACTATGGTAAGACGGTAAACGAAGATTAGGATCCCAGTTTAGATCACGCAACACGAAAAAAAGAAACTGTTTCTGAACCGATTCAATACGATCCTGATACAATTTATGTTGGGGGGGGGGGAGACCATATAATTGAACAATATTTAAGAATAGGTCGTACCAGTGAGGTATACAAAAGTTAAACTCCTTAGACCAACGTTTAATAAAGCCAAGAGCACCTTTAGTTTCATTTACGATGTTAGAGACATGAAGATTGAAACAAAGTTTTGTGTCAAAAAGCACACCCAGATCTTTGACAGTAAAAATTCGTTGCAAGGAAATGTTGTTAATTATATGTATATGTACAATATGTGGAATGGTACGACTGAAGGTCATTGTCAAACACTTGGAGCAGTTTAAATGCAACTGATTAGCCACACACCAATGTTGAAAGGAATTTAGATTATCTTTTAGGCGAAGATGATCCATTGAGTTAGAATACGCAAGGCAAAGTTTTACATCATCTGCATACATTAAAATTTTTGAATAAAAAGGGAAAAAAGTAAATGACTGCCCTGAGGTACACCTGAGGAAGCAAAAACAGGTTTCGAAATAGCTGTCTTCAACAAAACCCCTTTTTTAAATAGGATGAAATCCAAGACATAAGTCTGGGGTGAAGTTCTGAAGCGATCAAGCTTGTGAATTAAGATGTCATGATTAACAGAATCAAATGCTTTACTGAAATCAGTATAAATAATATCAGTTTGCATTTTATTTAAAAAGCTATCATTGATTAGACAATTAAATTCAAGTAGGTTAGTTGAGGTTGATCGATTTTGATCGAATTTACAAAAATGTTGCAGGGTTGATGTTATTATTTTTTCAAATAATTTCGGGATTGCAGATAGCTTTGCAATACCTCTATAATTTGAAATATCAGACCTCCCACCTTTTTTATGTAGAGGAATGATGAAGGACTCTTTCCAAATAGAAGGAAAAACAGAAGTCTCCAAGGACAAGTTAAACAGTTTTTATAAAGGTAGCTGTAAAGAACCACTGCATTCTTTTATAACACAAGTGGGAATGTTATCAGCGCCAGGAGAAGATGATTTCAATGTCCGAATGGCTGAAGCCAGAGAATCAAGGGAAACATTAGGTACATTGATAATATTCGTTGAAGCCATCAAACTTGGGAAAGAAATGGCATGGGGATCCACAGAAGAATAAGATCTGAAGAATCATGGTCATTACAAGTTTTTTCTTCTCCAAGAAAAAATGTGGAAGGTAAATTACAAAAGAGTAAAATTGCTTTGGATTGCGAACAAATTGCCTTTTGCAGCGTGAAAGGTAATTCTCATAACACCTTGCATTTAAGAGATTAAAATTTGACCTGACTATGGAATATTTACCAGTCAACAATTAACCCAGACTTTTTAAAATTTTTGAAACATTAGGTTTTAGTATTTCTAAAATTTGTAAGAGTCTGAGTAAACCAGGGGGGCTTATTAGAAACAGGCCTAGAGAGACACAAAGGAACACACATATCAAATATTGAGTTTAACGTATCATACAATATGTTAGCTGCCAAATTAATTTCAACAGAGTTATATAAAAGTGACCAGTCAGTTGCATTAAGTAAATTATTAAGCAAGACAAAATTGCATTTACGATAACAGCGACGATTTTTAAGAGGAATATATATATTAGTGGCAGTACAGCTATTAAGTAATCAATATTATCGATGGTTGAAACGATCAATGGAAGCAACAATGCAGTGAAATAACTATTGATGGTTTTGCAGCTCTAATATAGACCATTGTAATAGTGTTGTTTTTATACCCTGAACCCATTGAAAATGGGAAATCAGGGTATAATGGTTTTGTTAAAAGTATGTAACAGGCAGGAGGAGACGTCGTAGAGCCCATAAAGTATAAATATTTTTGATCAGGGCGACAAGATGAGATGAAATTTGATTTTTCTAAAAATAGATAACTATTCCCGTTTTTGTTATCGATTAAAAACCTTATCGAAAATCAGTTATAAAATTACATCTCCTACATCTTTTTAGCTAGAGTCTCCAAATTTTAAATATAGATTCATCATAATTTTTATAAGTTTCGATTTTTGTTATATTCTAGCCCTACCCCCAAAATCCATCCCCTTTCCTACAAATTCACAAAAAGCGTATTTCAAATACTTGAGATTTGCGCTATGGCAAATACACACATTTTAATGTCATCGTCACGGTCTGAATTTTAAGAAGATTGTCCGTCTACAAGCAAAGTTATTAAACAATTAGGTTCCCATAGTAAGTTCACACTGCAGCCCATGCCTGCTTATATGTGCGTGCGTATGTGTGTATGTTTTGTTTTCTTGCAGAAGCAGAAAAGAAGCAAAGAGTCGCTTAAATTGAAATATCAGTTCCTCGAAGGGTTCAGGTGATCTCGTCTCGACTTGTTATTTTTTAAATTTTGTAATTAAAAATTTCCTATTAAATAAGAATTTTAATATTACCGAGTACAGCATAGATCGCTATAGTTCATTCAATGCGCTTCTTTTTTTTACCTTTTCCCTATTTTGAAGGTAAAAACTTGCTGATCTTTTTGTTCCATAAATTTGAATAGGCTTAAAAAAATAAATACGACAGTCATTATACAAATGTATTCTTTACAGTGAAGAAGAAGACTATGTGTCGGCGTGTGTTGTTTATGACTATGGATAGATACGTATTACGGTAGATTAATTGTGACAGCAACATGATGTATGCTAGTCCCAGTAAACAGTCTTAGTAATATTTAAATTAAAAAAAGGTATCATCGCAATGTTTCCAGGCTTCCAAGCTCTATTTACAATATGAATTAATCGTAGTTTTGCAACTTCATTAAACTAGTGGTGCGCGATGCAAATTTAAATAATTCTATCCATTATCGATAGTAAAAGCAGACAATCGTTGCAGCTGGCAGCAAAAATCAGTTTATTGCATTACGTCTACGGCATGGCCAAAGGCTGCTCAGCTTTTGGCATTTTTTGGTAATCATATTACCTCTGCTGCCTTGCAGCATCCCACAGTAGGGAGTGACTGAGAGAGCGAGTGAGTAGCGCCATTTTATTCCAAGGTATATTGATGTTAGTTGTTTGTGTGGGCGTGTTGCAACAAATTGCACTCGCAAAATATTATACTTGCAGTGTATGGGCCAAATGGAATCTGTCGGCTGGCAGACTTGACAACTGCTCGTCAACCTCGTTTTGGTTGAAAGCGTCTACTATATGGAAAATGTACAACATAGTACATCTCACACACACATAGACAGACACATACATATACACACAGAAAATCAAATTTCAGGCATACTTTCAGGTTGAGTTTTTGGGTGCATTGATGAAATTGCATTTGATAATGGGCAGCAGCCCGAGAAACCTGAGAAGTCTGCTTTGCAGCATACCATGCCTTAGAGTTGACTGCCTTCTGTGTGCACTGAATGTGGAAAGTGAAGTGTGAACTAAAGGCTATTGAAACTTTGGACAGCCAAAGACACCTTATGAATCTGAAATTTTTTAATACAGTGGGAAGAATGCTTAAAAACAACAACAACAAAAAAGCAACAAAACATTTAAATTACTTATTCAGGTGTTGTCAGGTTGTCATTATCAAGTGCAAATCAAAATAATATGAGCAAACATATAAATGCAGCTCTGTTCAGAAACTTTTACGTAAAATGAAATTGAGATATGTAGAACTATTGAGAAGTTTGATGGTTTTCATTGTTTGGGCTGTCTTTGGGATGTTCAAACTAAATGAGGCTACACAGTTAAATTCTTGTTCTCAGAATGAAAATCGAATGCTAGTTTTTCACAAAGTCCGTTTCGCATCTGAAATTTGAATACATAATCATCACTTTGGTTGTAAGCCCCTTTTGGGACTGAGTCAGAAAAAGAATATTTATAGCCATATACAAAAAGGAAACTAAATTAAATGTTTCCATCGTTTGTGGTATTCAAAGTATGCTTGAAAATAGAAGCCAAATTATCGAATTTGATCGATAATATGAAAATAGGATAAGCTATTGCAAAATAATGATTAGTACGTATACGATTAGATAGGCGGACAAGAACATATAATATATACTTTATGGGGTATGTCTGTTCTGTCTGTTCTACACATTTTCACCTAACCATTATACCGTTTATTCTATTTTCAATGCGTTTAGAATATAAAATTCTTAGGTGTATGAAAAAAAGCTGAAGAAAAAGCTGCTTGGGCCACCTATAAAGCTTTTTTATTGAATTTCTTTAAAAACTTATTTAACATACCTCGTGACTGAGGTGTTACTGCGTTCGATTAAAAAAACAGCTACAAGACTTGTATACAATTATGTAATTGTATAGTTCATTTAGGGAACGCATTTAACGAATTTCATCTATTTGCTATTACATATATTAAATTTGAAAAATCACTTGCCCAACAGTATTTTCCTATTTGAGGTAGACAGATGAACAGAGATAGGCGTACAATTGTACCCGTAAACTGAATAATTGACAAACGCAATGGGACCATTTATCAGCTGGCAGCAAGACAAACGCATTAGTGACGTAACATAATAAGCCACACAATGTCTACACACATTAGTAACATACATAGGAATACACTTGCCATGTTCTCGGTTGACTGCCAGCTGCAGATATCATAAAGCTCAAGGAGCACATGGCATTAGCACACGCAAAGTTGTTAAGTGCCACCCAGCAGACAGTAGACCAAAGGACCAAAAGACCATTGCAGAGGGCTTTGGGTTTTCGATGCGGCCACTTGCAAGCCCTGACGTATCAAGTCCATCCCTCCCCGCTTCGTCGACACAATCGATTAAGCGGGTTAAGTGCTGCATAAGCCGTCAGCAAGGCAGCTCCATCTCACTCTTTCTATCTACATATATATATATATACATATGTATAAATCTCTCGCTCTTTCTCACTTCATCCTATTCCTGTGAGCACGTGTAGAGCACAATAGAGCTCAATATGTTTAGCTGCATGGGAGCGCTTTCTTGCCATGAGCATTGCTCTGATTCTAAAAATTAATTTTTTATTTGTTTTCCTTTCACAATCTAGCAATTGCATCTAAATAAGCTTAAGAATTGACACTAAAGGCGATATATGGCCTTCGGTTATGTGTTTGCGTCCTGAATGGAACAGATATATGTGGAATTGTAGCTGACATTTATACATACTTATATTTTAAAATGCATATACTTACATACATATACATGCACACATTTATTATGGAGCTGCTGTCTTAGACACTACAGCAAATTTATGTCTTGATCATATGTAAGGTGTTAGGCCTAATGCCAATTAAGAAATTTTTTAACTGCTTTGATATTAAGTACCCAATATACTTCTCTGCAAATTAACATTTCGCGCCAGCAAGTGGGTCCTCGACTACTATTATTAACAGCGCATTGAGATTCGAGGTGTCTTGGCTGCAGTGTTCAGCTGTCATGTAGGAGGACCACAAATATATATGATTTTAAAGCGTGTTCTATGGTATAGAAAAGAAGTTTTAATTAGACAATTAGGCCACCCGATTCGAATGCAAAAAATTTAATATTTTTCGGTAATTCAGCTGCTTATTTTAGAGCTTTTTTCTTAACATAAATATAAAAGTGGAGCAATAAAATAAATAAACTAATTTTGCTAGAAAGTTTTAGAAGATATAGTTTTTTGCGGTTCGCCATGTCGCCATGTTATTACTCTGAAAATAGCTATAAGCAACATATTATGACAAATACATATTATTTGAAATACAATAATTCTGATTTGTATAAGAACTGAGTATATTAAAAATGGGAAGAGCAGCAGCAGCTTTACATGTTGGTCTGGATATCTTATAGTCAGGCACTCTAGATTAGGACTGTCCCATAAATATATAAGTCTTAAGATCAGTAATGGATTAGATTAGTTTAGACTGCAGATTTCAGTCCAACCATAACCATAATTTTATTTACGTTGAAACAATATTATAAAGTAATAATTTAATAGCTTTAAGAATTAATAGTTTTGTCTCTATCCAAACTGCTGGCGCATAGCAAATTAAGTGTGAAATTAATTGCACTAACCGCAACGACATATAATATTATATGTATATAAATAAATGGCAGCTAGTTTCCCTCCTTCTCAATTCCCCCTCTCTATATGAGATTATTTGTATTGTATTTGTGTGCACTTCTTTATATAATTATCAGAATTGTGCATATTATTTTCATTTATTTGATGGCTGTAAATTAAAAAGCGGTTGACACGCAAATATGCAAAGCTTTTGTTATGCTGTTCGTTGTTTTAGTGTACTCAACATAACGAGGTCGAGGTCAGCGCATGTCATCCATTTTCGGATTTTCATTTTCACATTAAATTAACCATAAGAGCAAAATAATCTCCAACAGAATTAGGACAATCAAAACTTTTATGCGATAATATGCCAACACTTTCTATACAATTCTTTTAATTCATGACATAGATTTAAAGTGACATCAAACTTAAAAGATTGGAGTACATGTAGTATATGAGGTGTATCAATATAAATAATAACTTTAATTTGAAGCAGCAGCAGCTCAGCACACAGAGCTCAAGGTATCCCATAGTCGGGCACTTCCGACTAGACCAACATTCTCGTTCAATTATGTTCCGCATGTAAATTATAAATCTAGTTAATCAATATCCATAAGCTCAACAAACAGTTGACCAAACAAACGTATTGGTAAATAAAGGCTGGTTAGTTAATATTTGTAAATTATTTACATATTAAGTAATTGCAGATTTTCGCATTCATTTAAATGTCGATTTCTTTATTTGATTTTTCAGAAATATGTCAGCGAACTGTCGACTGTCCGAGATTGTGCTACTGAATGCGTTGAGAAAGGTAGGTTATCTTTATTCATAGATTCAATCATATATTACCCTGACATAAATCGATAAATATCAGCCAACATATACAGGCTGTCCTTTTCAAAGACTATAAACTGTATAAACACGACAGCATTCCCCTTGCCAAATACACACCTGGTATATTTTCCGCATGTCCTTTTTTACCGCTTGCAATAAAATTATACACTTCATCTTTAACGGTACATTTGATTACGCCTTTTAACCACTAAAAGTTGTTATTTAAAAAAAACGTAGTCTTACGACTGTCAACTTTTATTGTCCAATACACTAAAATTCGAAGTTCGAATGCATTGGAAATTGGATAAGCTGAGTCGAACTCGATAAATATTTGTACAAGCTTTCATATAAGTCCAAGGGAGAGATACATATATACATATGTATACATATGTATATATGAAATATATTTAAGTAAATATATTTTTCATGGATTTAGTAAATAGCTAGCATATCAAGTTCAAAAACGTTTAGTTTAATAACATTTTTCAATAATATTGTTCGAGCGGCGCAATGTCAGAGTATTCCTAATAAAAATTACTGTGTATCTGCAATCTACATAAAATCTCAAGAAACCAGCAAAGATATCAAGCCGAACTGGTTTTACTCAGCACAAATGTCTAAGTCCAATTAATTCGGAAATAACTGTTTCGCTTCGTGAGGAAATTTGGAATAATAGGTTTTACATTTCCTTTTGAAAAATTACAATAATATATAAGAAGTAACTATATATACGCAACAATACAACTAATTTTACCATATAGCTTTAATCATTTCGTAATCTTATCATTTTTGTTATATTATTATTAATTGTCAACTACGTTGTGCTTACAGAAATTTGGGAAACCCAAACATATTGCTGCAAAGAAGATGGTTGTAATTCGAGTGGCCTGATGAAAGCCTCTGTATTCTTGGTCTCTCTGCCAATTATCATGTGGTTATTTTAGACGACTTCTTCGGAATTTCAGTATCAAAGTCAAGATTATTAATTTCTAATTTAATAGTTTTAAGCATAAGAAAACTTTCAATTCCAACTCTAACTTTTTTCCTCGGTTTGTGTATGTATTTAAAAAAAGAAAAACAATGTTTCGCTGTTATTATTTTCAAAAACAAATTTTGTCAATGGGACCTAAGAAACAAATCTTTATAAAAAAATGATTTAACACTTTTTTCAATATTTACTTTACAATTTATGATTTATTAAATGTTTGATCGAAGCAACCTTATGTTAACTTTAACTGTCTTCCCAAATCAAGATTTTTAGGATATACCAATTTATAAAGATTTTAATGAATAAAGCTTCGTAGAGTGAACATCATAGTTAATATATAACACTTATTATTGTTCTGCTCGGCCTCGTGTTGTTTTCGATTTTTCGATTGACAGATGAACTTCCAAATAAGATGATTGAAAATTATTTAAAAAAAAGGAAAACTCATTAGAATATAGATATTTAGAAACTAAAAATTGAACTCAAAGCAAACGCTAAACTAAGAACAACCTAAAGAAATATATATCTTAATCTTAAATAATATAATATATATGTGCTTTAAAGTATAACATCTCTAATCAGTAATAATTATATATTAATAAAGTAGAAATGGCATCCATCTCAACAGAACTTGAATATTTTTGCAAACACAGAGGCAATGTAATTTAAAGTACTTCCTTAAAAATATAAAATGTAAACGAGTAAGTTGATTGTTCTGAAAATCAGCTGTACGATATTTCTGTGAAAATAAAAATAAAATATCGTAATAAAAAAGAAAAGATTTCTGATTATATATATTATTTTGAGTATATATTTCAAATATTTAAAAATAAATAACAAAGTGACAGTGAATAGAATTTAGGGTCCGTGACTTTGTTATTTGATTTTTAATGTTTGAAAAATATCAGATTCTTAACAATTTGAATTGATTACAAATATAAACTTTACAATTTTTTCCGTTTCCTACAAATATCTATATTATATGTAATTTTAAGGTGGTGCGAGAATACAAGAAATAAATAATAAAAAAAAAACAAAATTATAAAAATAACTTTAAGGAAAATATACAAAGTTCTCACTCTACTGTGCATGAAATTCTAAATTATTATTAAATTGACAACAGTAAAAAATAAGTTTATTTGCAAACGAACATTAAGCAACAATTTGGAAAATGCTATTGAATAGTTAACAATGTATAAGCCAAATATTAGAATTTACAATATTGGAAAATTAGAGAAATTAAATTTTAGAAAAAGGGCAAATGTAAAAAATTTTATTATTCCACACAAAATGCGCACTTATGCATTTCAATTTTTATTTAATAAAATTCCAAAAATTATATTATATATAAATATGTATTAATAAATGTGGCCAAATGGCATACGTACAATATACAAATATTTTAATCAACATGACTAACTTAGAAAATCTTGCACAGATAAAGTGTTCATATCTAAATAACTTAACTTGGCGCAAAAAAACTCCTTTTTGAGTCATTCTTGTTTGAAGTTTGGAGGAGTAAGGATACTCTTAGCGGGTGTGCTCGACTAGGATGCACCCTGAACCCATCGACTCGACCTTTTCTTCTTATATACTTAATTTTTTTTTGGTGAGTTCAACAATGGGAAGCAATTATGAAATAACTTGGCATTAGGTATTACGATCTTGATAAAATATTCTGAAACATATTTATTTATTTATTTATTTATTTATTTATTAAAAAAAGATGATTTGACAAAACTAGAGTCAAACTTAGGTAAAAATATAATTGTATAGCCTAAAAAAGTACAGAAAATTATTACAATAGTATCACCAACCCGATGGGGGTATTTTATTTGCCCGACCGGCCAGCTATGCCCCGATTCACAGCCAAATATGGTTAGTGATACTATTGAAACTATGAAAGATAGAGAGTGTTAACTGAAACCTTAAAAATAAATGTTATATTATATTAAGTTAAATTATTATACAATTAAAATATTTCTTAAGGTAAGGATTAGTAAGGAAAAGGGAAATATTAAAACATAATAAGATATAATGAGAATGAGAAGAGGGAAAAAAAGAAGAGCTGTGCTCAAGCCTGGGCATTGCGATTAGTTTCTCTAAGATGAGCTGAAAGCAAGGATTTAATTAGCGGAAGAGAGAGTTCTAAGGAAATTACGTGATAAAATTTATTATAATTGACACATAACACGTGAAACGCACTATGCAAAGAGTAATCCGTAGTGCACACTGGTAAATGTAAAGGACGATAGTGTCTGGTTGTTCGTGAAGGAACAGAAAAATTTAGCCGCATTAGGAGACAGGATGAATCAATATTACCGATAATCAAGTTATGTAGAAAAGCAATGACTAGAATTGTTCTACGATTGATTAACGATGGAAGATCAATAAGCATAAGCCTACTATGATAGGACGGTAAGCGCAAGTTAGTATCCCAGTTAATATCCCTTAAGGCAAAGAGAAGAAACTGTTTCTGGACCGATTCGATACGATCCTGATATAGTTTATGTTGCGGAGATCATATAACTGAACAATACTCTAAGATAGGGCGAACAAGTTAAATAAATAACTGCTTGGTAATAAAGGGATCTTTAAATTCCTTTGACCAACGTTTAATAAAGCCAAGTACACTTTTGGCTTCATTAATGATGGTAGAAATATGAAGATTAAAGTTTAGTTTAGAGTCAAAGAGAACACCAAGATCTTTAACTGTAAAAATGCGTTGTAAGGAAATGTTATTTATTTTATAATCAACAATATGAGGAACGGTACATGTCATACACTTAGAGCAATTTAAATGCAACTGATTAGCCACACACCAGAGTTGAAATGCATTGAGGTCATCTTGAAGGTGCAGATGCTCATTTGCACTAGAGTATGACAGGCAGAGTTTTACGTCATCTGCATACATAAATATCGTCGAATACGAAATACAGCTAGGAAGGTCATTTATAAAAAGGGAAAAGAGTAGTGGTCCCAAATGACTACCCTGAGGTACACCCGATAATTTTTTATTGCTATAAAATGTAATAAATGAATATTTTGTCTAAGTTTGCATGACAGTAGCAACAAGATGTGAATATATTGGTTTTGTGAAATGTCTGTCTTGCTGTCCGTCCGTCTGTCCGTATGAATGCACTTTTTTCGCGGCTATTGAAGCTAGACACTTGAAACTTGGAACATATACTCGTATATGTCTCCGATCTATAAAGTGTAAAAATTTTCCATACACGCCCACTATGGGCGTGGCAAATCGGAAAATGCATTTTCCTGTATGCCAGAAATCATATTAGTTGAAGAGCTAGAGAGCTGAAATTTGAAATGTAGATTTGCGTTGATCGCCCAAGATCAAAAAGATATGGCGGATATATCTACGCCTATTGGGGGCGTGGCAGATCGGGTAAAACTGTATCTTCTAAAGGTGTAAAGCTAGAATGCTGAAATTTGGCGAGTAAGCTAATGTTGCGATTCTATAATGATCGGAAAAAAGCTATATATCCCCTCCCACTGGGGGCGTGACAAATCGTATCTAAATATATAGTGATTTTCCAAATTCTGTTATATTTTGAGCACTATTGATGCTAGCGACTTGAAATTTGGTATGTATACTCGGATTGACTACCAAAGATCAATAAGCTATGGCACAGAGGGCGTGGCAAATTGCAAAAGTTTATATCTCCTACAGTTTTAGAGCTAGAAGCTTAGTTGATAATGTCCTATATTGATGACTTAAAAATAATTGTTACACCTCTTTGGGGGCGTGGCATATCAAAAAATACCCTTTAATATTCACATTTTTTGAGTCTAAGCGTCCAAGTTTTACAATTACGTAGCCTTCAGCTCATTCTAAGAACTGGCCAAATTATGGGTCTACGCCCACTAGGCGCCCAATAGCGAAATTCATATGCGTTTGCCACCTATATATTTAAATATGCTTAATTGATAATACGGAAAGACACTTTTTTAAGAAAATTAAAAAATATAAATTAAATTTTTGTCAGCATTTTCGTCAAAAAATAAAAATAATAATAATAAACGCTTAACATCGGCGGAATTCGAACTGCGGAAATCTGACACAACGTGCACCGTCTCTGCTAACAGCGCCACTGCACTGATCTCACACAATATAACTTTTTTTATTTTATTTTATTTATTTTTATTTTTTTGTATACCTTGAACCCATTGAAAATGGGAAATCAGGGTATAATGGTTTTGTTAAAAGTATGTAACAGGCAGAAGGAGGCGTGGCAGACCCCATAAAGTATATATATTCTTGATCAGGGCGACGAGCTGAGTCGATTTAGCCCTGTCCGTCTGTCTGTCTGTCTGTCCGTCTGTCCGTATGTTTGAACGCGTCGATTTCAGAAGATATAGGAGCTAGAGACTTGAAATTTGAAACTGTAGGTCCGTATATTGCACGCGCAGATCAAGTTTATTTCTAAAAATCGATAACTGCTTCTGTTTTTTTGTTATCGATAAAAAACCTTATCGAAAAACAGTTATAAAATTATATCTTATACACCTTTGAAGATAGAGTCTCCAAATTTTAAATGTAGACTCATATGTATTTTTAAGAATTTCGGTTTTTGTCATCTTTATCCCCCCACCCCTCATAACAACCCCTTCCCTACAAGTTTGCAAAAACCGTATTTCAAATACTAGAGACTTGTGAGTTGGTACATACACACATTTTAATGTCATTATCACGGCCTGAAAGTTTTATCTAAATTGTCTGTCTACAAAAAAAGTTATTAAACAATTAAGTTCCCAATGTAAGCCCACATGGCAGCCCATGCCTGTTTATGCGTGCGTGCGTATGTTTGTATGTGTGTGTGCATGTGTTAGTAGAAGTGAAGCGACGAATTATTGAAATATTAGTTCCTGGAAGGGTTCAGGGGATCTCGTAGTCGAGCAGTCCCGACTAGAGCTTTCTTACTTGTTTAATTTTATTTAAGTGTAGAATCTTTACAATGCAAATATAGTAGTATAACAACACATTTCTAACATAAAATAAGAAGCCTAACCTTCTGATATGTACAGGAGGACATATAAATATTCAAATATTAGTGCATTAAAGAGGTCTAATATTTTTGGCAAACCCTAAGCGTTTTAGCCGCCTTAGTGGCCTTGCAGGGAGCAATCGTCTGGCCAGTCTGCTGCGGTGTCTAACCAATCTGTCAGCATATCTGCTCGTGTGTCTCCCAATCTGTTCCTCCACAGTATGCAGTTCCAGATCTCTATGCAGGGTAGAGTCGCGGACATACCATGGGCAATTTGTAATTTGACGCCATGCTCGATTTTGCAGGACCTGTATGCGCTTATAGTTGGATTTGGCGCATATTCCCCAAATCTGCACACCGTAGAGCCAAATCGGGGCTATGCAGTGGATATAGACCGCTCTCTTAGCCTTAAGTGACATAGTGCTACGTCTATTAATCAGCCACCGCAGCTGTTGCATGCGTTGCCCACATCTCTTGACCGTAGCCTTTAAGTGAGGGCCAAATGTTAGGCGTTTGTCAAGGGTGATGCCAAGATACTTTGCCTGCGAAGGTTGTTCCAGTATAACACCATCTAATCGTATAGGCGGGGTGTGTCTGATAAGTTTTTTTAGAGTAAAGCATGGATTGGTGATCTTCCGTGGGTTTACCTTCATATTCCATCTTTTACACCAAGCTGTCAGAGTATTCAGATATCTTTCCACTCCGTTTGCTGCCTCAGTGCGGCATTTCGAACTGTAGAGTACTGCAATGTCGTCTGTATATGTAGCGAGAAGAGCTTTGCTAGGAGTTTCCATGTGGTGCACGCTAGGGGAGGGTAAGTAAGCTGTATATATGGAGTAGAGCAACGACCCTGTGGAACTCCAGCTCTCATCTGGCAAGGAGTCGAGTAGATGCTCCGTACTCTGACCATAATCTGTCGGCCATCCAGGTACGATCGTAAGATCCCGAAATAAGACGCTGGGAAGAGTTTTTTTATTTTGCTTAGAAGTCCTATATGCTAGACCCTATCAAATGCTTGCTGCATTGCAATATTCCAGATCATCAAAGGCCTGAAGAATGTGCTTCGTCAGCCTGTGAAACTGCTCCACAGTTCCATGTCCTTCCCGAAAGCCAAACTGGTGTTCCGGTAAAATGTGACATTCCCTGATTATACTACCAAGTCGATTGGCAATAAGTCTCTCCCATACTTTGGATAATGACGACAGGAGACTTATTGGGCGGTACGACTCAGGGTCATCCTCTGGCTTTCCTGGTTTATGGATCATTAGAATAGCTGCCATCTTCCACTGCTTAGGAAAGAATTGCTCCCTCAGCATGGCATTAAATATTATACCTATAAAGATGATCGCCCGAGTAGGGAGTGCTTTTAGCGTTGAATTACATATTCTGTCACAACCAGGTGCTTTCTTCATCGGCAGGGACTTTATGACTTCAGCAATGTCCTCAACCCTTACTGCTTTAATGGGTAGGGACATTTGTAGAGGTGTCTGCAGACTATTAGTGGTCTCTTGGAGCTGATCATCAGTGGCAAATTCGAAGGGCGTGAACCTGGCCTCTAAATGCTTCGCAAACGAATTCGCTTGCTCGTCTTCGTTCCTAGCAAGATCACCGCTAGGACACCGGATTGGTACCTGTCTAAACGGCTGTCTCTTAAGTTACTTAGTGCACTTCCAAAGCGTGTATCCAGCATCAACTGTATAATTAAGCGAAGACAGCTTCTGCGCAAAGAAGTTGCTTCGAAGTTCTCTCAACACATTTCGTAGTTGCTTAGCAGCCCGGTTCCATAAAATTCGGTACCATGGGTCCTACGATCTGATTGCGCGTCTTCGAAGTGTTCTTTTCTGCGACAAAAGCTCCCTCGCCTCTCTTGTAAGTGGAATTCCATAAGGGGAACCTACCTGGGGCTCAGAAGGTGTTGATGCAGCAGCAGCCGTATAAATGCTCTCAGTGAAGCTATTGATAGCCATCTCAATGTCTTCACCAGAGTTTAGAGTGGTATTCAGCTGGATTGAGGTCTCTAGCTGTTGCCTAAAAACGAGCAGGTTTGTGTGCTTGGTGATTAGAGGACGGCTTGTGTTAGCGTTTATACCTTCTGTCTCAATACTAATGACTAGGGCCAGATGATCAGAGTCCAGATCCCAGCTCTGAGTTATGGTTGCTCGAGAATCCGGTATTCCATGGTACAGGGCAAAGTCTATGCAAGAAGGTGTGTGGTGAAGCACATATGGGTACCTAGTTGGTGATCCGGTAGCAAGGATTCTATAGCCAGTAAGTGAGATGGCTTCTGCTAGTTCTCGTCCCCTAGGTGAGTTGTAAGTGTCTCCCCACAACCAATGACGGGCATTCCAATCGCCACCGACTACATACCTTTGGCCGCAAGCACGAAGTGTGTTGATGAATTGCGTTTCCACAATCCTGACTCTTGGAGGGCAGTAAATGGCGCTGAACGCCACGTCTCCCAGGGCCGTAGCTACTTTTACTGATGACATTTGTATGTTACGGGTCTCAATGACTCTTTGAGGGAAATGACGAAGAGTGGTCCTCACCAATACCGCCGCTCCGCCAACGCTGTTATTATTTCGTGATGGTCTGAAAGCTGGATAGCAGGCATATCCATATATATTTATAGTGTCTCCACGCTTAATCCTGATTTCCGTCAAAAGAAGAATGTCGACGCTGTTATTATGTGCGAAAAGCTCAACTTCTTTTGCTTTTGATGAAATGCCGTTAGCATTCCAGATAAGAACCTTTAGTGGGTTCATTGCGAAACTGCAACGTTGCTTTGAGACTGAAGATTTGGTCTTTCCCCAGCCCAATCTTTAATCGTATTGGTCAGCTCAAGTACTATACTCTCAAGCTTTCCAATACGTTGATTTACTTGCCTGTTATGTTGCTGCTGTTCCTGTTGCTGCTGCTGCAACCACACAAGACACTGTTATTGTTGTTGTTGATGGAGCTGCTGTTGCCACTGCTGAAACTGTTCCTGCTGCTGTTGCAGCACTGCCTGGAATTCATAAGGGCTCTGTTGCAAATTATTCACTCCATGTTGCAGAGGAGCTTGATGCGCTTGAGGATTGTGGAGACGATGCTGAGCCGGTCCATCCTTACAACGTGTTGCCATAGCATTTCTTTTTACAATGGCAGCATAAGAGATTTCTGTATTGCCTCCAGTGCCTATCAACGGCTGAAGTTGAGTCAGCTGCGGCTGTTGCTGTGTTGTCTGCCTGTTAGCCCTTTGTTTACGGCCAGACCTCAAGATAAGAAATTGCTGATGCGCTGCGGGAGAGTCAGCAGAATCCTTCTGTGCATTTAAGGGAACGTGTCTTGGCCTATTTGGATTATTTTCCCTCCTTGTAGGCCCCATAGATCGGCGAAGATATTCCTGATACCATTCACATCCTTTATAATTAGCCATGTGGCTGCCAGAGCAGTGTATGCATTTTGCCTGTGCATCTAGGGGCCGTGTGCATTGTATTGTTTGGTGGTTTTCACCACATCGGGCACAATTGTGCTGTCGTTGGCAGTATTTAGCAGTGCGGCCGTAATCCTGGCATCTACGACATTGTGCAATTTCACTAGTTTTTCGCATTCTTTACATTCTAATTTTTTGGCGGCATAGAGTCTTAATTTGATAAATATCGTTAACTTTTGTACATGGCTTAATATTAACGAAAAAAATATAAAGTTTCTCATCTTTATTTATTCTTGAGCTTGGGTTATGGATATGGAGAACCTCAAAGCCCAGCCTTTTAAAATCGGCAGTGATATCTTTATTTAAAGTGCTGTTGTGTAGATCTCTTACAACTATTCTGTATGGCTTTTCTGACCGCATTTAATGTGTGGAATTCGATTCCAGTTTCTTCCAGTCGATTCACAATGGCTCTGTAGGTGTCACTGTCATTAGGGAAGATTTTGACCGTTTCCCCTTGATTAGTTTTGACAATAACGTTATTCAAACTTGCCACTTCGCTTATGAGCTCGAAAAGATCATTTAAGTTGCTAATATTGAGAACAATTTGAGGTAATTTTGAGGGTCTCCTAAGTTGGTTATCACTGGTGGGCTCTTCTGGCTGAGTATTAAGTGTCTGATGTTCATTTGTATGATTGTTACCGCTAGCAACTGCGCCTACATGTAACGTGTCTACCTCTTCCTCTTCATCGCTTGAGATGTCCATGTCGAGAGTGGCAAATCTATTATTGGAGTTTGCTTGTCGGCTTGTAATAGGGAGAGCGTGCCGAATTCGATCAGCACTCAATCGCTTGGAGTTGGAAATTAGTGACATGGGCTTGTCATTTTTTCTTTTACTTGATCGGCTTTTGGGCGTTCAACAATCTTTCAACAGCGTTAGAAGTTTTTGCTATAGCGTCATTATTACTTATTGTATGGCATGTACTACTAGTTGTAGTAGTTGTCATTGTGTATTTGGGGATTCTGGAGGCAGTGGTAAATGTTACAGTTGTTGTTGTTGTGCAGTCGCTTTGGGTTACGGTGTGTGATGATCGTTGCAGTTCTGAGCAGCACTCAGATCGAATCACAGAAGGTGGTTTTCCTGCTATTAAAAGCATTTTCTCATGATCAATCGACTTATTACTAAGTCGAGAGCCAGAGTGAACATTTTCATTCATTGTTTTAAATTATACTACAATTACTTAAATCGTAGTATGCAGTATATAATTTATGCACCAAAATGTCTTTGAAACAGTGCACAGAATATCAACTTTACTGATAAGAAAAGTTTTTTATATTGCACACACGTAAAAAACGCTGGCATACTGAACTTGTGTGTGCAGACGAATACATACATACATAAGCATTTGTGGGTTATTATAGCAAAAATAAAATTAAACATATGTACATATGTATAAAAACCATAGCTCGCAAATAACTGTCGACCGTTTTTCTTCTTACGCTGTCGTTGCGAGCAAAACCGAAAAAGTTCGTACTCTATCGCTCCCGCTCTGAGCCAGAGACTCTTGCTGTCTCCAACCGCTGTCGGGTTTTCGACGAGCAGTGCGTAAAGAACAGAACGAGAAACGCTCGCACAATGGGGGTCAGCAAAAGAACATTTGACCGAAAAGCTCAACGCAAACGGTCTTCAAATTTATTTTTTTTTATATAGAATTGGTGCACTTTTTTATTCAATTCTCTTTCCATTTTGCACAACAAATATTTAACAATTTCACACTTTCAACTCACGACAGCAATTAATATATTTCGTCTGAAAAACAGACGCTTTACGATGAACTTGTCTATGCGTATGAATGTACACCAATACAAATGCAAAAGACCATTTGCTTTATTTAACACGACGAAATGTTCTTGGAACAACCAGAACAAAACAGAATAGAAAAAACGGTTTCGCTCATTCATTTAAGAACCGGTAAATTGGCTGCTCGCTGAATATTTTCGTAAAGGGTCAAGGAAAGACACATATTTGCAGACAACGAGAAACGGTCGACAGTTATTTGCAAACTATGATAAAAACTTATAAAAATTGTAATTTTCCCAATAAAATAACTAATTTATAAAAAGACATTTAAAAAACTTGACATCAGCGAGATTAGAGCCCGCGCTATTCTAGCGCAGCTTGCATAGCATTTACCATCAACGCCACTGCAACATAAGATCAGACGGTAGCTAATACGAAATAGCTTCACTTCGTGAGCGTCATCTGACAAAAGTAAGCTAAAGTAACGGCTGGATATTTAATGAATCAATTCTTAGAATATGCTAGAAGACACGCTTTTATATGCATGTACATACATATGTATATACATACGTATAGGAAAAACGCTATGCTCCGCTGCCAGCTTGCTGCTTGCAGGTGCGTTTGCTAATTGGTCAAATATTTTGTTCATTAGATATGATCTATTCTATTGAATTTTTATCATTTCATAAGAAATACCAACTCATGCACATTGCTATGTACATTTGCATTAAAGGGGGAATTCGGTAAAATTGGAGCCGATATTCAGAATATAAAAAAAATCAAAATTATATAAAATAAACATGCATCTATATGCAAAATTTGGAGAATAATTCACTATGGTTCCCCACTTTTAATGGGTTCAGGCCCTGCCTTATGTTGATACAATTAGCACTAGAGACTTGAAATTTGAAATATACTCGGATTGACAACCCAAAATCAATTGGATATGTATGTAAGGCAGCGTTGGGACTATGAATGAATATTCCGCCCGGCTGCAACGTTCTGACTTGTTTTAATTTAAAAGAATACATACTTTACTTATTACTTTATTTATTCATTTTGTTCATGTCTACGTTTATGCCTACGATGGTCCCGAAGAGTTTGAAGTATGTCGATTTGAGTATTCAATATAGCGCCAATTGTATAGATTCTTTCCTGTTTATATTTAAATTCCTCAAGTTCCTCATTGTTATCAATTGTACTTATTGTGTGTTCTACAAGAAATTCTTTGTTGATGGTAACCTCCCATCTACTCCTCTTTTTTCTAATCGATTGTATTTCCCGCATTATGTTTTCAGAAACAGTTCGGTTCTTTCGACGATAACGCTTGCGAAAGATTCGCAACTGCTTCAGCCATAAAATATAAAAGATCATTTCGGCATACAGGAATTGAAATATGTTTATGCGACGGGCAGGTATCATATCCCTCTGATGTTTTGCAGTGCAAACGAAGTCATTAATTATTGATACGAACATATTTACCAAAATCACCGAATTAACGAATACTAAGATCGAAAAGAAAATAGCACCAACGAACTGGCCGCCATGAAATAGTTCTTCCGGACTGACGCCATTGGTATAGCCGAATGTGAAGCATGTGCATGTGACCATACTCTGGCGAAATTGAGAGAAGTTGAAGCTGTTGTTGCCATTAAATGTAGATACCGCAATGGTTATGCCCAACATTAATACGACAATGACCATAGCGACAGACGCCACCGCTTTCCAAGACATATACAGAGTTTGTGTGAAGAGCTGGAACACATTCGAGAATTCGAGAGCCTTCCACAAACGAAGAGTTATCAAGAACAAGAGAAAACCTATAGTTATAGTGGTAAACCTATGCCAGCGAGTTGCTTCCATCACTTGTACGAATTCCATTTTACTGTCGTTGGCAAGGTGGTGAAAAATGGTCGAGATTTTCGACTCACGTATGAATATCATGATTATTATGATGATATTAAGCAAAAATATTCCAATATCGACTTTGTTCCATGTTCTTCGAATTTCTGCTGGCTCAAACCACAATTTAACCGCAAGTCCCTTAACGAAGTGTACAAACGTTATGATATACATAATTATACAAAACAATGCCAGATATGTGTAAGCTGTTCAAGATTTTCAAATGAAGTTAGGGTATTCACTTTCACATAGGGAATCGTGGTGCCAAAGGGTGTTTGCTCCAGACGCAATGCGCATACAGTTAACAATTTTGCATCAGTGCTGTACAGTGCAAATTCCATAAATAAAACCGAAGTTTGTAGTTGAGCCACTTGTTTTGGCGTAGAAATTCTACGATCACGTAACTATTCTGTTGACTGCGCGCAAGTAGCGATACGTATCCACGTAGGTTGGGATACGAGCGAAGATATCCTATATGATTTGGATTTATAAACAATTTTGTATTCAAGGTGTGATCTGTGAGTATCCACGGATCGTAGATGCGCCAATAGACTTTATCGTAAGGAAACCGCCAATATGGCCAAATCTGCACACCGTAGAGCCAAATCGGGGCTATGCAGTGGATATAGACCGCTCTCTTAGCCTTAAGTGACATAGTGCTACGTCTATTAATCAGCCACCGCAGCTGTTGCATGCGTTGCCCACATCTCTTGACCGTAGCCTTTAAGTGAGGGCCAAATGTTAGGCGTTTGTCAAGGGTGATGCCAAGATACTTTGCCTGCGAAGGTTGTTCCAGTATAACACCATCTAACCGTATAGGCGGGGTGTGTCTGATAAGTTTTTTTAGAGTAAAGCATGGATTGGTGATCTTCCGTGGGTTTACCTTCATATTCCATCTTTTACACCAAGCTGTCAGAGTATTCAGATATCTTTCCACTCCGTTTGCTGCCTCAGTGCGGCATTTCGAACTGTAGAGTACTGCAATGTCGTCTGTATATGTAGCGAGAAGAGCTTTGCTAGGAGTTTCCATGTGGTGCACGCTAGGGGAGGGTAAGTAAGCTGTATATATGGAGTAGAGCAACGGCCCTAATACGCTACCCTGTGGAACTCCAGCTCTCATCTGGCAAGGAGTCGAGTAGATGCTCCGTACTCTGACCATAATCTGTCGGCCATCCAGGTACGATCGTAAGATCCCGAAATAAGACGCTGGGAAGAGTTTTTTTATTTTGCTTAGAAGTCCTATATGCCAGACCCTATCAAATGCTTGCTGCATTGCAATATTCCAGATCATCAAAGGCCTGAAGAATGTGCTTCGTCAGCCTGTGAAACTGCTCCACAGTTCCATGTCCTTCCCGAAAGCCAAACTGGTGTTCCGGTAAAATGTGACATTCCCTGATTATACTACCAAGTCGATTGGCAATAAGTCTCTCCCATACTTTGGATAATGACGACAGGAGACTTATTGGGCGGTACGACTCAGGGTCATCCTCTGGCTTTCCTGGTTTATGGATCATTAGAATAGCTGCCATCTTCCACTGCTTAGGAAAGAATTGCTCCCTCAGCATGGCATTAAATATTATACCTATAAAGATGATCGCCCGAGTAGGGAGTGCTTTTAGCGTTGAATTACATATTCTGTCACAACCAGGTGCTTTCTTCATCGGCAGGGACTTTATGACTTCAGCAATGTCCTCAACCCTTACTGCTTTAATGGGTAGGGACATTTGTAGAGGTGTCTGCAGACTATTAGTGGTCTCTTGGAGCTGATCATCAGTGGCAAATTCGAAGGGCGTGAACCTGGCCTCTAAATGCTTCGCAAACGAATTCGCTTGCTCGTCTTCGTTCCTAGCAAGATCACCGCTAGGACACCGGATTGGTACCTGTCTAAACGGCTGTCTCTTAAGTTACTTAGTGCACTTCCAAAGCGTGTATCCAGCATCAACTGTATAATTAAGCGAAGACAGCTTCTGCGCAAAGAAGTTGCTTCGAAGTTCTCTCAACACATTTCGTAGTTGCTTAGCAGCTCGGTTCCATAAAATTCGGTCCCATGGGTCCTACGATCTGATTGCGCGTCTTCGAAGTGTTCTTTTCTGCGACAAAAGCTCCCTCGCCTCTCTTGTAAGTGGAATTCCATAAGGGGAACCTACCTGGGGCTCAGAAGGTGTTGATGCAGCAGCAGCCGTATAAATGCTCTCAGTGAAGCTATTGATAGCCATCTCAATGTCTTCACCAGAGTTTAGAGTGGTATTCAGCTGGATTGAGGTCTCTAGCTGTTGCCTAAAAACGAGCAGGTTTGTGTGCTTGGTGATTAGAGGACGGCTTGTGTTAGCGTTTATACCTTCTGTCTCAATACTAATGACTAGGGCCAGATGATCAGAGTCCAGATCCCAGCTCTGAGTTATGGTTGCTCGAGAATCCGGTATTCCATGGTACAGGGCAAAGTCTATGCAAGAAGGTGTGTGGTGAAGCACATATGGGTACCTAGTTGGTGATCCGGTAGCAAGGATTCTAGAGCCAGTAAGTGAGATGGCTTCTGCTAGTTCTCGTCCCCTAGGTGAGTTGTAAGTGTCTCCCCACAACCAATGACGGGCATTCCAATCGCCACCGACTACATACCTTTGGCCGCAAGCACGAAGTGTGTTGATGAATTGCGTTTCCACAATCCTGACTCTTGGAGGGCAGTAAATGGCGCTGAACGCCACGTCTCCCAGGGCCGTAGCTACTTTTACTGATGACATTTGTATGTTACGGGTCTCAATGACTCTTTGAGGGAAATGACGAAGAGTGGTCCTCACCAATACCGCCGCTCCGCCAACGCTGTTATTATTTCGTGATGGTCTGAAAGCTGGATAGCAGGCATATCCATATATATTTATAGTGTCTCCACGCTTAATCCTGATTTCCGTCAAAAGAAGAATGTCGACGCTGTTATTATGTGCGAAAAGCTCAACTTCTTTTGCTTTTGATGAAATGCCGTTAGCATTCCAGATAAGAACCTTTAGTGGGTTCATTGCGAAACTGCAACGTTGCTTTGAGACTGAAGATTTGGTCTTTCCCCAGCCCAATCTTTAATCGTATTGGTCAGCTCAAGTACTATACTCTCAAGCTTTCCAATACGTTGATTTACTTGCCTGTTATGTTGCTGCTGTTCCTGTTGCTGCTGCTGCAACCACACAAGACACTGTTATTGTTGTTGTTGATGGAGCTGCTGTTGCCACTGCTGAAACTGTTCCTGCTGCTGTTGCAGCACTGCCTGGAATTCATAAGGGCTCTGTTGCAAATTATTCACTCCATGTTGCAGAGGAGCTTGATGCGCTTGAGGATTGTGGAGACGATGCTGAGCCGGTCCATCCTTACAACGTGTTGCCATAGCATTTCTTTTTACAATGGCAGCATAAGAGATTTCTGTATTGCCTCCAGTGCCTATCAACGGCTGAAGTTGAGTCAGCTGCGGCTGTTGCTGTGTTGTCTGCCTGTTAGCCCTTTGTTTACGGCCAGACCTCAAGATAAGAAATTGCTGATGCGCTGCGGGAGAGTCAGCAGAATCCTTCTGTGCATTTAAGGGAACGTGTCTTGGCCTATTTGGATTATTTTCCCTCCTTGTAGGCCCCATAGATCGGCGAAGATATTCCTGATACCATTCACATCCTTTATAATTAGCCATGTGGCTGCCAGAGCAGTGTATGCATTTTGGCTGTGCATCTAGGGGCCGTGTGCATTGTATTGTTTGGTGGTTTTCACCACATCGGGCACAATTGTGCTGTCGTTGGCAGTATTTAGCAGTGCGGCCGTAATCCTGGCATCTACGACATTGTGCAATTTCACTAGTTTTTCGCATTCTTTACATTCTAATTTTTTGGCGGCATAGAGTCTTAATTTGATAAATATCGTTAACTTTTGTACATGGCTTAATATTAACGAAAAAAATATAAAGTTTCTCATCTTTATTTATTCTTGAGCTTGGGTTATGGATATGGAGAACCTCAAAGCCCAGCCTTTTAAAATCGGCAGTGATATCTTTATTTAAAGTGCTGTTGTGTAGATCTCTTACAACTATTCTGTATGGCTTTTCTGACCGCATTTGATGTGTGGAATTCGATTCCAGTTTCTTCCAGTCGATTCACAATGGCTCTGTAGGTGTCACTGTCATTAGGGAAGATTCTGACCGTTTCCCCTTGATTAGTTTTGACAATAACGTTATTCAAACTTGCCACTTCGCTTATGAGCTCGAAAAGATCATTTAAGTTGCTAATATTGAGAACAATTTGAGGTAATTTTGAGGGTCCCCTAAGTTGGTTATCACTGGTGGGCTCTTCTGGCTGAGTATTAAGTGTCTGATGTTCATTTGTATGATTGTTACCGCTAGCAACTGCGCCTACATGTAACGTGTCTACCTCTTCCTCTTCATCGCTTGAGATGTCCATGTCGAGAGTGGCAAATCTATTATTGGAGTTTGCTTGTCGGCTTGTAATAGGGAGAGCGTGCCGAATTCGATCAGCACTCAATCGCTTGGAGTTGGAAATTAGTGACATGGGCTTGTCATTTTTTCTTTTACTTGATCGGCTTTTGGGCGTTCAACAATCTTTCAACAGCGTTAGAAGTTTTTGCTATAGCGTCATTATTACTTATTGTATGGCATGTACTACTAGTTGTAGTAGTTGTCATTGTGTATTTGGGGATTCTGGAGGCAGTGGTAAATGTTACAGTTGTTGTTGTTGTGCAGTCGCTTTGGGTTACGGTGTGTGATGATCGTTGCAGTTCTGAGCAGCACTCAGATCGAATCACAGAAGGTGGTTTTCCTGCTATTAAAAGCATTTTCTCATGATCAATCGACTTATTACTAAGTCGAGAGCCAGAGTGAACATTTTCATTCATTGTTTTAAATTATACTACAATTACTTAAATCGTAGTATGCAGTATATAATTTATGCACCAAAATGTCTTTGAAACAGTGCACAGAATATCAACTTTACTGATAAGAAAAGTTTTTTATATTGCACACACGTAAAAAACGCTGGCATACTGAACTTGTGTGTGCAGACGAATACATACATACATAAGCATTTGTGGGTTATTATAGCAAAAATAAAATTAAACATATGTACATATGTATAAAAACCATAGCTCGCAAATAACTGTCGACCGTTTTTCTTCTTACGCTGTCGTTGCGAGCAAAACCGAAAAAGTTCGTACTCTATCGCTCCCGCTCTGAGCCAGAGACTCTTGCTGTCTCCAACCGCTGTCGGGTTTTCGACGAGCAGTGCGTAAAGAACAGAACGAGAAACGCTCGCACAATGGGGGTCAGCAAAAGAACATTTGACCGAAAAGCTCAACGCAAACGGTCTTCAAATTTATTTTTTTTTATATAGAATTGGTGCACTTTTTTATTCAATTCTCTTTCCATTTTGCACAACAAATATTTAACAATTTCACACTTTCAACTCACGACAGCAATTAATATATTTCGTCTGAAAAACAGACGCTTTACGATGAACTTGTCTATGCGTATGAATGTACACCAATACAAATGCAAAAGACCATTTGCTTTATTTAACACGACGAAATGTTCTTGGAACAACCAGAACAAAACAGAATAGAAAAAACGGTTTCGCTCATTCATTTAAGAACCGGTAAATTGGCTGCTCGCTGAATATTTTCGTAAAGGGTCAAGGAAAGACACATATTTGCAGACAACGAGAAACGGTCGACAGTTATTTGCAAACTATGATAAAAACTTATAAAAATTGTAATTTTCCCAATAAAATAACTAATTTATAAAAAGACATTTAAAAAACTTGACATCAGCGAGATTAGAGCCCGCGCTATTCTAGCGCAGCTTGCATAGCATTTACCATCAACGCCACTGCAACATAAGATCAGACGGTAGCTAATACGAAATAGCTTCACTTCGTGAGCGTCATCTGACAAAAGTAAGCTAAAGTAACGGCTGGATATTTAATGAATCAATTCTTAGAATATGCTAGAAGACACGCTTTTATATGCATGTACATACATATGTATATACATACGTATAGGAAAAACGCTATGCTCCGCTGCCAGCTTGCTGCTTGCAGGTGCGTTTGCTAATTGGTCAAATATTTTGTTCATTAGATATGATCTATTCTATTGAATTTTTATCATTTCATAAGAAATACCAACTCATGCACATTGCTATGTACATTTGCATTAAAGGGGGAATTCGGTAAAATTGGAGCCGATATTCAGAATATAAAAAAAATCAAAATTATATAAAATAAACATGCATCTATATGCAAAATTTGGAGAATAATTCACTATGGTTCCTCACTTTTAATGGGTTCAGGCCCTGCCTTATGTTGATACAATTAGCACTAGAGACTTGAAATTTGAAATATACTCGGATTGACAACCCAAAATCAATTGGATATGTATGTAAGGCAGCGTTGGGACTATGAATGAATATTCCGCCCGGCTGCAACGTTCTGACTTGTTTTAATTTAAAAGAATACATACTTTACTTATTACTTTATTTATTCATTTTGTTCATGTCTACGTTTATGCCTATGATGGTCCCGAAGAGTTTGAAGTATGTCGATTTGAGTATTCAATATAGCGCCAATTGTATAGATTCTTTCCTGTTTATATTTAAATTCCTCAAGTTCCTCATTGTTATCAATTGTACTTATTGTGTGTTCTACAAGAAATTCTTTGTTGATGGTAACCTCCCATCTACTCCTCTTTTTTCTAATCGATTGTATTTCCCGCATTATGTTTTCAGAAACAGTTCGGTTCTTTCGACGATAACGCTTGCGAAAGATTCGCAACTGCTTCAGCCATAAAATATAAAAGATCATTTCGGCATACAGGAATTGAAATATGTTTATGCGACGGGCAGGTATCATATCCCTCTGATGTTTTGCAGTGCAAACGAAGTCATTAATTATTGATACGAACATATTTACCAAAATCACCGAATTAACGAATACTAAGATCGAAAAGAAAATAGCACCAACGAACTGGCCGCCATGAAATAGTTCTTCCGGACTGACGCCATTGGTATAGCCGAATGTGAAGCATGTGCATGTGACCATACTCTGGCGAAATTGAGAGAAGTTGAAGCTGTTGTTGCCATTAAATGTAGATACCGCAATGGCTATGCCCAACATTAATACGACAATGACCATAGCGACAGACGCCACCGCTTTCCAAGACATATACAGAGTTTGTGTGAAGAGCTGGAACACATTCGAGAATTCGAGAGCCTTCCACAAACGAAGAGTTATCAAGAACAAGAGAAAAACTATAGTTATAGTGGTAAACCTATGCCAGCGAGTTGCTTCCATCACTTGTACGAATTCCATTTTACTGTCGTTGGCAAGGTGGTGAAAAATGGTCGAGATTTTCGACTCACGTATGAATATCATGATTATTATGATGATATTAAGCAAAAATATTCCAATATCGACTTTGTTCCATGTTCTTCGAATTTCTGCTGGCTCAAACCACAATTTAACCGCAAGTCCCTTAACGAAGTGTACAAACGTTATGATATACATAATTATACAAAACAATGCCAGATACGTAAGCTGTTCAAGATTTTCAAATGAAGTTAGGGTATTCACTTTCACATAGGGAATCGTGGTGCCAAAGGGTGTTTGCTCCAGACGCAAGGCGCATACAGTTAACAATTTTGCATCAGTGCTGTACAGTGCAAATTCCATAAATAAAACCGAAGTATTGTAGTTGAGCCACTTGTTTTGGCGTAGAAATTCTACGATCACGTAACTATTCTGTTGACTGCGCGCAAGTAGCGATACGTATCCACGTAGGTTGGGATACGAGCGAAGATATCCTATATGATTTGGATTTATAAACAATTTTGTATTCAAGGTGTGATCTGTGAGTATCCACGGATCGTAGATGCGCCAATAGACTTTATCGTAAGGAAACCGCCAATATGGCCAAATCTGCACACCGTAGAGCCAAATCGGGGCTATGCAGTGGATATAGACCGCTCTCTTAGCCTTAAGTGACATAGTGCTACGTCTATTAATCAGCCACCGCAGCTGTTGCATGCGTTGCCCACATCTCTTGACCGTAGCCTTTAAGTGAGGGCCAAATGTTAGGCGTTTGTCAAGGGTGATGCCAAGATACTTTGCCTGCGAAGGTTGTTCCAGTATAACACCATCTAACCGTATAGGCGGGGTGTGTCTGATAAGTTTTTTTAGAGTAAAGCATGGATTGGTGATCTTCCGTGGGTTTACCTTCATATTCCATCTTTTACACCAAGCTGTCAGAGTATTCAGATATCTTTCCACTCCGTTTGCTGCCTCAGTGCGGCATTTCGAACTGTAGAGTACTGCAATGTCGT
Organism: Drosophila hamatofila; assembly: GCA_035045345.1. Lineage (NCBI taxonomy): Eukaryota > Metazoa > Arthropoda > Insecta > Diptera > Drosophilidae > Drosophila > Drosophila hamatofila. The sequence goes on from JAWNPA010000042.1 coordinate 147,875, forward strand.
CTGTATATGTAGCGAGAAGAGCTTTGCTAGGAGTTTCCATGTGGTGCACGCTAGGGGAGGGTAAGTAAGCTGTATATATGGAGTAGAGCAACGGCCCTAATACGCTACCCTGTGGAACTCCAGCTCTCATCTGGCAAGGAGTCGAGTAGATGCTCCGTACTCTGACCATAATCTGTCGGCCATCCAGGTACGATCGTAAGATCCCGAAATAAGACGCTGGGAAGAGTTTTTTTATTTTGCTTAGAAGTCCTATATGCCAGACCCTATCAAATGCTTGCTGCATTGCAATATTCCAGATCATCAAAGGCCTGAAGAATGTGCTTCGTCAGCCTGTGAAACTGCTCCACAGTTTCATGTCCTTCCCGAAAGCCAAACTGGTGTTCCGGTAAAATGTGACATTCCCTGATTATACTACCAAGTCGATTGGCAATAAGTCTCTCCCATACTTTGGATAATGACGACAGGAGACTTATTGGGCGGTACGACTCAGGGTCATCCTCTGGCTTTCCTGGTTTATGGATCATTAGAATAGCTGCCATCTTCCACTGCTTAGGAAAGAATTGCTCCCTCAGCATGGCATTAAATATTATACCTATAAAGATGATCGCCCGAGTAGGGAGTGCTTTTAGCGTTGAATTACATATTCTGTCACAACCAGGTGCTTTCTTCATCGGCAGGGACTTTATGACTTCAGCAATGTCCTCAACCCTTACTGCTTTAATGGGTAGGGACATTTGTAGAGGTGTCTGCAGACTATTAGTGGTCTCTTGGAGCTGATCATCAGTGGCAAATTCGAAGGGCGTGAACCTGGCCTCTAAATGCTTCGCAAACGAATTCGCTTGCTCGTCTTCGTTCCTAGCAAGATCACCGCTAGGACACCGGATTGGTACCTGTCTAAACGGCTGTCTCTTAAGTTACTTAGTGCACTTCCAAAGCGTGTATCCAGCACCAACTGTATAATTAAGCGAAGACAGCTTCTGCGCAAAGAAGTTGCTTCGAAGTTCTCTCAACACATTTCGTAGTTGCTTAGCAGCCCGGTTCCATAAAATTCGGTCCCATGGGTCCTACGATCTGATTGCGCGTCTTCGAAGTGTTCTTTTCTGCGACAAAAGCTCCCTCGCCTCTCTTGTAAGTGGAATTCCATAAGGGGAACCTACCTGGGGCTCAGAAGGTGTTGATGCAGCAGCAGCCGTATAAATGCTCTCAGTGAAGCTATTGATAGCCATCTCAATGTCTTCACCAGAGTTTAGAGTGGTATTCAGCTGGATTGAGGTCTCTAGCTGTTGCCTAAAAACGAGCAGGTTTGTGTGCTTGGTGATTAGACGACGGCTTGTGTTAGCGTTTATACCTTCTGTCTCAATACTAATGACTAGGGCCAGATGATCAGAGTCCAGATCCCAGCTCTGAGTTATGGTTGCTCGAGAATCCGGTATTCCATGGTACAGGGCAAAGTCTATGCAAGAAGGTGTGTGGTGAAGCACATATGGGTACCTAGTTGGTGATCCGGTAGCAAGGATTCTAGAGCCAGTAAGTGAGATGGCTTCTGCTAGTTCTCGTCCCCTAGGTGAGTTGTAAGTGTCTCCCCACAACCAATGACGGGCATTCCAATCGCCACCGACTACATACCTTTGGCCGCAAGCACGAAGTGTGTTGATGAATTGCGTTTCCACAATCCTGACTCTTGGAGGGCAGTAAATGGCGCTGAACGCCACGTCTCCCAGGGCCGTAGCTACTTTTACTGATGACATTTGTATGTTACGGGTCTCAATGACTCTTTGAGGGAAATGACGAAGAGTGGTCCTCACCAATACCGCCGCTCCGCCAACGCTGTTATTATTTCGTGATGGTCTGAAAGCTGGATAGCAGGCATATCCATATATATTTATAGTGTCTCCACGCTTAATCCTGATTTCCGTCAAAAGAAGAATGTCGACGCTGTTATTATGTGCGAAAAGCTCAACTTCTTTTGCTTTTGATGAAATGCCGTTAGCATTCCAGATAAGAACCTTTAGTGGGTTCATTGCGAAACTGCAACGTTGCTTTGAGACTGAAGATTTGGTCTTTCCCCAGCCCAATCTTTAATCGTATTGGTCAGCTCAAGTACTATACTCTCAAGCTTTCCAATACGTTGATTTACTTGCCTGTTATGTTGCTGCTGTTCCTGTTGCTGCTGCTGCAACCACACAAGACACTGTTATTGTTGTTGTTGATGGAGCTGCTGTTGCCACTGCTGAAACTGTTCCTGCTGCTGTTGCAGCACTGCCTGGAATTCATAAGGGCTCTGTTGCAAATTATTCACTCCATGTTGCAGAGGAGCTTGATGCGCTTGAGGATTGTGGAGACGATGCTGAGCCGGTCCATCCTTACAACGTGTTGCCATAGCATTTCTTTTTACAATGGCAGCATAAGAGATTTCTGTATTGCCTCCAGTGCCTATCAACGGCTGAAGTTGAGTCAGCTGCGGCTGTTGCTGTGTTGTCTGCCTGTTAGCCCTTTGTTTACGGCCAGACCTCAAGATAAGAAATTGCTGATGCGCTGCGGGAGAGTCAGCAGAATCCTTCTGTGCATTTAAGGGAACGTGTCTTGGCCTATTTGGATTATTTTCCCTCCTTGTAGGCCCCATAGATCGGCGAAGATATTCCTGATACCATTCACATCCTTTATAATTAGCCATGTGGCTGCCAGAGCAGTGTATGCATTTTGCCTGTGCATCTAGGGGCCGTGTGCATTGTATTGTTTGGTGGTTTTCACCACATCGGGCACAATTGTGCTGTCGTTGGCAGTATTTAGCAGTGCGGCCGTAATCCTGGCATCTACGACATTGTGCAATTTCACTAGTTTTTCGCATTCTTTACATTCTAATTTTTTGGCGGCATAGAGTCTTAATTTGATAAATATCGTTAACTTTTGTACATGGCTTAATATTAACGACAAAAATATAAAGTTTCTCATCTTTATTTATTCTTGAGCTTGGGTTATGGATATGGAGAACCTCAAAGCCCAGCCTTTTAAAATCGGCAGTGATATCTTTATTTAAAGTGCTGTTGTGTAGATCTCTTACAACTATTCTGTATGGCTTTTCTGACCGCATTTGATGTGTGGAATTCGATTCCAGTTTCTTCCAGTCGATTCACAATGGCTCTGTAGGTGTCACTGTCATTAGGGAAGATTCTGACCGTTTCCCCTTGATTAGTTTTGACAATAACGTTATTCAAACTTGCCACTTCGCTTATGAGCTCGAAAAGATCATTTAAGTTGCTAATATTGAGAACAATTTGAGGTAATTTTGAGGGTCCCCTAAGTTGGTTATCACTGGTGGGCTCTTCTGGCTGAGTATTAAGTGTCTGATGTTCATTTGTATGATTGTTACCGCTAGCAACTGCGCCTACATGTAACGTGTCTACCTCTTCCTCTTCATCGCTTGAGATGTCCATGTCGAGAGTGGCAAATCTATTATTGGAGTTTGCTTGTCGGCTTGTAATAGGGAGAGCGTGCCGAATTCGATCAGCACTCAATCGCTTGGAGTTGGAAATTAGTGGCATGGGCTTGTCATTTTTTCTTTTACTTGATCGGCTTTTGGGCGTTCAACAATCTTTCAACAGCGTTAGAAGTTTTTGCTATAGCGTCATTATTACTTATTGTATGGCATGTACTACTAGTTGTAGTAGTTGTCATTGTGTATTTGGGGATTCTGGAGGCAGTGGTAAATGTTACAGTTGTTGTTGTTGTGCAGTCGCTTTGGGTTACGGTGTGTGATGATCGTTGCAGTTCTGAGCAGCACTCAGATCGAATCACAGAAGGTGGTTTTCCTGCTATTAAAAGCATTTTCTCATGATCAATCGACTTATTACTAAGTCGAGAGCCAGAGTGAACATTTTCATTCATTGTTTTAAATTATACTACAATTACTTAAATCGTAGTATGCAGTATATAATTTATGCACCAAAATGTCTTTGAAACAGTGCACAGAATATCAACTTTACTGATAAGAAAAGTTTTTTATATTGCACACACGTAAAAAACGCTGGCATACTGAACTTGTGTGTGCAGACGAATACATACATACATAAGCATTTGTGGGTTATTATAGCAAAAATAAAATTAAACATATGTACATATGTATAAAAACCATAGCTCGCAAATAACTGTCGACCGTTTTTCTTCTTACGCTGTCGTTGCGAGCAAAACCGAAAAAGTTCGTACTCTATCGCTCCCGCTCTGAGCCAGAGACTCTTGCTGTCTCCAACCGCTGTCGGGTTTTCGACGAGCAGTGCGTAAAGAACAGAACGAGAATCGCTCGCACAATGGGGGTCAGCAAAAGAACATTTGACCGAAAAGCTCAACGCAAACGGTCTTCAAATTTATTTTTTTTTATATAGAATTGGTGCACTTTTTTATTCAATTCTCTTTCCATTTTGCACAACAAATATTTAACAATTTCACACTTTCAACTCACGACAGCAATTAATATATTTCGTCTGAAAAACAGACGCTTTACGATGAACTTGTCTATGCGTATGAATGTACACCAATACAAATGCAAAAGACCATTTGCTTTATTTAACACGACGAAATGTTCTTGGAACAACCAGAACAAAACAGAATAGAAAAAACGGTTTCGCTCATTCATTTAAGAACCGGTAAATTGGCTGCTCGCTGAATATTTTCGTAAAGGGTCAAGGAAAGACACATATTTGCAGACAACGAGAAACGGTCGACAGTTATTTGCAAACTATGATAAAAACTTATAAAAATTGTAATTTTCCCAATAAAATAACTAATTTATAAAAAGACATTTAAAAAACTTGACATCAGCGAGATTAGAGCCCGCGCTATTCTAGCGCAGCTTGCATAGCATTTACCATCAACGCCACTGCAACATAAGATCAGACGGTAGCTAATACGAAATAGCTTCACTTCGTGAGCGTCATCTGACAAAAGTAAGCTAAAGTAACGGCTGGATATTTAATGAATCAATTCTTAGAATATGCTAGAAGACACGCTTTTATATGCATGTACATACATATGTATATACATACGTATAGGAAAAACGCTATGCTCCGCTGCCAGCTTGCTGCTTGCAGGTGCGTTTGCTAATTGGTCAAATATTTTGTTCATTAGATATGATCTATTCTATTGAATTTTTATCATTTCATAAGAAATACCAACTCATGCACATTGCTATGTACATTTGCATTAAAGGGGGAATTCGGTAAAATTGGAGCCGATATTCAGAATATAAAAAAAATCAAAATTATATAAAATAAACATGCATCTATATGCAAAATTTGGAGAATAATTCTCTATGGTTCCCCACTTTTAATGGGTTCAGGCCCTGCCTTATGTTGATCCAATTAGCACTAGAGACTTGAAATTTGAAATATACTCGGATTGACAACCCAAAATCAATTGGATATGTATGTAAGGCAGCGTTGGGACTATGAATGAATATTCCGCCCGGCTGCAACGTTCTGACTTGTTTTAATTTAAAAGAATACATACTTTACTTATTACTTTATTTATTCATTTTGTTCATGTCTACGTTTATGCCTACGATGGTCCCGAAGAGTTTGAAGTATGTCGATTTGAGTATTCAATATAGCGCCAATTGTATAGATTCTTTCCTGTTTATATTTAAATTCCTCAAGTTCCTCATTGTTATCAATTGTACTTATTGTGTGTTCTACAAGAAATTCTTTGTTGATGGTAACCTCCCATCTACTCCTCTTTTTTCTAATCGATTGTATTTCCCGCATTATGTTTTCAGAAACAGTTCGGTTCTTTCGACGATAACGCTTGCGAAAGATTCGCAACTGCTTCAGCCATAAAATATAAAAGATCATTTCGGCATACAGGAATTGAAATATGTTTATGCGACGGGCAGGTATCATATCCCTCTGATGTTTTGCAGTGCAAACGAAGTCATTAATTATTGATACGAACATATTTACCAAAATCACCGAATTAACGAATACTAAGATCGAAAAGAAAATAGCACCAACGAACTGGCCGCCATGAAATAGTTCTTCCGGACTGACGCCATTGGTATAGCCGAATGTGAAGCATGTGCATGTGACCATACTCTGGCGAAATTGAGAGAAGTTGAAGCTGTTGTTGCCATTAAATGTAGATACCGCAATGGCTATGCCCAACATTAATACGACAATGACCATAGCGACAGACGCCACCGCTTTCCAAGACATATACAGAGTTTGTGTGAAGAGCTGGAACACATTCGAGAATTCGAGAGCCTTCCACAAACGAAGAGTTATCAAGAACAAGAGAAAACCTATAGTTATAGTGGTAAACCTATGCCAGCGAGTTGCTTCCATCACTTGTACGAATTCCATTTTACTGTCGTTGGCAAGGTGGTGAAAAATGGTCGAGATTTTCGACTCGCGTATGAATATCATGATTATTATGATGATATTAAGCAAAAATATTCCAATATCGACTTTGTTCCATGTTCTTCGAATTTCTGCTGGCTCAAACCACAATTTAACCGCAAGTCCCTTAACGAAGTGTACAAACGTTATGATATACATAATTATACAAAACAATGCCAGATATGTAAGCTGTTCAAGATTTTCAAATGAAGTTAGGGTATTCACTTTCACATAGGGAATCGTGGTGCCAAAGGGTGTTTGCTCCAGACGCAAGGCGCATACAGTTAACAATTTTGCATCAGTGCTGTACAGTGCAAATTCCATAAATAAAACCGAAGTATTGTAGTTGAGCCACTTGTTTTGGCGTAGAAATTCTACGATCACGTAACTATTCTGTTGACTGCGCGCAAGTAGCGATACGTATCCACGTAGGTTGGGATACGAGCGAAGATATCCTATATGATTTGGATTTATAAACAATTTTGTATTCAAGGTGTGATCTGTGAGTATCCACGGATCGTAGATGCGCCAATAGACTTTATCGTAAGGAAACCGCCAATATGGCAATTTCCATCCAGGCAAATATGATTCCTCTGAGAATGGAGGATCAATCACTCTATCATGCCTCACATCGGTCACACGCGATTGACGTAGTCGAATGACTCCAATCAACGCAGTCTGCTCGCTATGTACCCATGATTTTCGCAATTCGTTTCCATCAGCATTAAAGTCATTAATTAGCGAAGATGTTATGAAATCATAGGTACTTGTTATATCGTCCACGTCGAACAAACCGTAATAATTGGAATGATTGTAGCCGAAGAGTCGCTTAATGTGACTTTGTGTGTAATACGTAGTCCCATCGGCTGTGGACAGTACTAGACACATTATAAACACGAAGTACTTTCCAAACAACCATAAATCATTTACTATCTCCCTGTACTCGGAATTCAGTTTTTCGTCACGATGTTTTTCCGGTATTAAGAGATGGGCCCGTAAGCTCTTTAATCGCAAATTCAAATAATCTAACCGGTTTTGATAGCCAACTTCTGCATCTGTTGCATACTTTAGGTTGCTCGGACTCCAAAAAGCGTCTAAGATAGAGAGTAATAGAAATCTGATGGGATCTCCGAGTAGATAGTGGCACATCAACACAATAAGCAAGGTTACCAACATTGATCTGAATTTTCCCGCTGAGTGATTAAATCCAGAGAATACTGCAATCGTTGTCATACAAACTAATAAGGTAAATACTGTGGTCCACACGAAAAAGATATTGGTCCGCTTTGCCATATCCTGTGAGACGTTTTTAAAATGGGAAACTAATAATATTGCTTGTTACTACAATGAATACTTTTTACAATATGTACAAGTTTTATTTGGCAGCCTGAGCAAAACTGCTTGACTGCGAGCTTAATAGTTTGATATTCATTTCTGGTAAAGTTTATAAAAACGATTATACATTGACTTAATTTTGTGGAGCTTTGTTCAATCTGCTTTTGCAGACATTTTGCAAAAACATAGTTGTTTTTTGCTACGGTATCTAGCAAACAGAATGTAGTAAAGCAGAATGCAGCGACAATATAACTATATTCATTCACGAAAGTGAAATGAGTATATTGGTTTTGTACAATGTGAGGCTTGCTGTCCGTCCGTCTCTCCGTATTATTGCAAACTATTTAAGTGCTATTCAAGCTAGAGACTTGAAGTTTGGACCCTATACACGTGGAACATATACACTTTTACCCCGAATTATAAAGTGCCTAGATTTTCCCGATCCGTTGACAACACAAATTCAAAAAGATATGGCCGATATATCTACGCCAATTTAATGGCACGGGAATCACGGTTACTACCATATAAAGAACCATCTAAAAATGATATTTAGACAAAGTCTTATATATGTTGTGCAATATTAATACTAGCGACTTGAAATTTAGAATAAATAATCGGGCTGAAAACCCAAGACCAATAAAAAATCTTTTTGTAGTGGGACTATCTTCATCAAGAACGTGATAATAACATTAACATGTGTGTGTATGCCAAAGCACAAAATTCTAGTACTTGATATACGTTTTTTTCAAAATTGGGGCGAAGGGGGCGTGGTATCCAAAATCAGCAAACTACAAAATCTTTGTTTTTATCACATACATCTACACAGTAAATCTGAAATCTCTAGGTCTAACAGTATTCAAATCAGGCTTAAAAAACAAAGTCCGATTTTCGATTATTATTGATAAAAAAGAAATGGAATGAGTTGTCGAAAAAGTATGATAAACTCGTACTGCGTATGGTATACACGAGTATACATGTAAAATTTCAAGTCTCTAGCACTTGTAGTTTAGGAGATTTCTGCATTCATACGGACGAACGGACGGACAGAGATTTCTGGCTTATTATTTTATGTGGCGTGTACTCCGTTAGATGTTTACTACCACAGGCATCGAATTTCCCACCGAAATGGGAAATATGCCATGAGTTTGGAGGGCCGCCAAACTAACGTTCCTGCAGGATCCATCCGAAGATATCACCTGCAAGGGTTCCAAATGAATGTATATTGTGAGATATACATTCCCACTTTGGTGGGTGGCGAAGCTAGCGAACTTCTTTCTGTCCATTCGGGAACAGCACCGGTTGTGATCCATGACAAAATGACATCAAATATGGATCGCAACTTGTCGTGATTCAATGCTACATGAACCATAACAAACCACAACCAGCACGAACTCCCACTAGGGGGCCAACCTCAAATTGAGATGGAGAGCTTGGACTCCAAGCTCACCCGTGCTGCCAAGGTTAATCCTATACAAGTATAGGAAGGGGGTTGGTAGCCCCCGTCTATTCTGCACTCACATGCATGGCTATCTAGACTTAACCTTTTGAGGATCTTAGTCGCCTCTTACGACGGACAGACGGACATGGCTAGATCAGCTCAGCCGTCATCGTGATTGTTAATGCCAGATTCCATTAACAGGAATTGCTCCTCCCGCACATCGCCGTGCTATGCTATTAACAGCATTATGTTAATAGCATAACTCCAACACCAGTTCTCCTACTAGTTCTTGGTACTTAGCATTCCGCTGAGCACTGGTATATATACTTTATACACTTCGACACAGCATCTTCCAACAAATAAAGACGAGAAAATTACACACCGGTCTTTTGTACTTATTTTCGACGCCAACCCTACACATTTTGGTCCTTCGAGCCGGAAATCATCCGGATAACTACCCCATATGTGCACAAATTAGTACATACATATTTACATATACTGGCACTTATGATTCGCCATATTTCATTGTGTAAACATATGTACTAATTTTTCAATATATTACACCGTGCCTATATGTATATATCCTTATATATATAGATACATTTGTATAAATCTGTGTTAAAATCCGTACGCAAGCATATGTTCATTTCCCAATTAGCTGTTGCCGCTATTGCATAGGTGCATTTATGTTGGCTACTGTCCACAGGTGATCCGCTTGAGCAGTCATCAAGTATCGACATCCATATAATTGGACATATATTCTTACATATATGCACCTGATATAATATATCATTTATATCACTCCTACTCGCGATCCGATTGTGAAACTAATTTTCAATTTCCATATGTACATATATTGTGAGGAGCAATATAGGTATGCACGTATAAATGTATGTAACATACGTATTTGCTGTATGTTTATATGCATATACGTGCATATGTATGTTGCTCCACACAGCGACGCGAGTACTGTAGGAGCGACCCTCGCGACTGGAAGGGGTCAGAGTCCGCACTATAGGCCGTCTCTGTCGCTCCTACAGATTCAGCAAATGTCTCGCGTCGCTCACACGACGATCATCGGGGGCCGTTAGCCGAGGTGCCGTTCGGGACCGAGTGAAAGTAGTGGATGCTTTCACTCGCACGGCCGTAACGGTAGTTCGGCCAATGAGAGGCTGCCACGTATTTTGGCGGGATTTTGGCGTCACCCCAGATCACGCGATAGTGCCGTTATTTGGACACGAGTGGCAGACAGGCCCCGCTCCAGAGCCGAGCAGGCCCCGTTACAGCGCGAAGCAGGGCCTGTGGCTGCCCTATAAAAGGGCGCCTGCCGCTCCATACTGGATAGTAAAAATATACAGAGAAAAGTGAACGAGATAGTGAAAGTGAACCAGGCAACATCAAGACACTCAAGGACCTCGAAGGACAACGCCATCAAAGGACTTGAGTCAGCAAGGACATCGAGGACATACAACATATCCAAGGAGGATATTCGGGACGCCTATACAGGACTATAGGCAAACCAGGAGCACCGGCGGCCACTAACAAGGACATTGGTGCACGGAAAGCAGCGGCAGCAGGTTGGCGAAACCTGCGAAACCGGAGTGAGTGAGTTCGCGTAGCTGTGCGTACGAGTGGCGCATTGTGCGTTAAGCAAAGCTAGGTGTGCCAAGAGTTAGTCCAGTTGCAGGAGTGGCCATTGTGCATCCGAGCGAACCGCCGGAGTCCACAGACCAGCATCCTGCGTTCTCTGGAGCGCTTGGGCGAAACCTAGCGTGTCTTAGCACAATCGCCTTCCCAGCCAGAGTACGCCGAGCCACACTCTTAGATCCTGTGTGCAGGTGTGCCAAGTCAGCGGCCGTGCAGAGGCGAGTTGTTCTAAGAGTAGCTTAAGTGAAGTGTGAAATTATACTCAAATTCAAGAAAATATATCTTATTTCTCAAACTAAAATCACAAGTGGCTAATAATTATCGCAGGGGCTTCGACAAATAAATTTGTTGGCACGAACACACAGTCGGCTGAAACTAGCCCAGCTTAGACTCGGAATAAACCGAAGGTTCGTTACAATATCTAAATACTCCACACCCAAATATTCATTTAATAAAAACACCAATATTCTTTGTGGTTCTTTATTAAATTTATTTTTCAATTTATAATTATTTTAACACATCCACTAAGTGTAATATTTTATATTTGTTTTTACTTTACAATTAGCACATAATAATTGTGTCCCCGCTTGCCTCTGTTCACGCAAACATACGCTCATCCGTACTTATGCATATATGTATCCACATGAATGCACAAGCGGCGCAGCAACCCAATTAACATATAAACTTACAGTAAAATATTCCACGTTCGATAACTTTTACCGGCCGCCACAATTCCGTACCGATAGTACATAATCGTAATTCATTGGTGACTTGTTTTTTATACCCTGAACCCATTGGAAATGGGAAATCAGGGTATAATGGTTTTGTTAAAAGTATGTAACAGGCAGAAGGAGGCGTGGCAGACCCCATAGTATATACATTCTTGATCAGGGCGACGAACTAAGTTGATTTAGCCCTGTCCGTCTGTCTGTCTGTCCGTCTGTCCGTATGTATGAACGCGTCGATCTCAGAAGATATAAGAGCTAGAGATTTGAAATTTTTTTTCATAGGTCCGTATATATAGCGCGCATATCAAGTTTGTTTTCAAAAATCGATCACTGCTCCCAATATTTTGTTATCGATTAAAAACCTTATCGAAAACCAGTAAAAAAATTATATTTAATACACCTTTAGAGCTAGAATTTCCAAAAATGTGTATTCATATGTATTTTTAAGAGTTTCGGTTTTTGTCATATTTTACTTCCCACCCCTCGAAACACCACCTTCCCTACAAGTTTGCAAAACCCGTATTTCAAATACTAGAGACTTGAGCGTAGTCACACACACATTTTAATGTTATAATCACGGTCTAAAAGTTTTATCAAGATTGTCCGTCTACAAAAAAAGATATTAAACAATTAAGTTCCCAATGTAAGCCCACATGGCAGCCCATGCCTGTTTATGCGTGCGTGCGTATGTTTGTATGTGTGTGTGCATGTGTTAGTAGAAGTGAAGCGACGAATTATTGAAATATTAGTTCCTGGAAGGGTTCAGGGGATCTCGTAGTCGAGCAGTCTCGACTAGAGCTTTCTTACTTGTTTTAAATTCTACTTATGCCAAGTAAACAAATTTTTAATTCAACTTAATTTATTCTAATTAGGTTAATTAAATATTTTCTTTCCTCTGTTTGTTTACTTTTTTTACTAAATAAACTAACATAATAAATAATCAATTTATCCTAATTGAACTATTTAAATTTCTTCCATTTGTTGTCTATTTATTCAAAACAAACAAATTTTCGGCAAACTTTATTTATCCTAATTAAGTTAATTCGAGGTTAATTTATTATAATTAAGTCCATTTAATTCAAACTTAACTTATTCTAATTAAGTTTTTTCTGGCCGTTTGTTTTTTCCAAACGTTATTTTTCGGCAAACTTAATTTATCCTAATAAAGTTAATAAAATTTTTTTTAATCCAATTGACATCCAGTTCATTCCAACAGAACAAAGTGTGTTCCAGAGCACTGAGCCAGGGGGTTGGCAGTGGCGAAATTGAGTCCATGGAGGCCAAGTTCGACCACTGCTATACTGTTTACGAGCGGTGTACAACCCAATTGGGTATACAGATCGACGCCCCTTTCCGCGTCGAGAGCACCGCCCGCTTCTATGTCCGCTCCTTTTGCCTCTTCTGGAGGTTGTCGCCTCCCACCTGTGGACACAGAAGTGTTCCACGGCGACTACTTGTGCTGGCCAACAATCCGTGATCTCTTCACAGCCATTTATATTCAAAAGCCGCGCTTGACTCCAGTGCAAAAAATTAATCCACCTTAATGCCAAAACAGCAGGCGATGCAAACGCCTTAGTCACTTCCTTAGCGAGCGAGCTCTTGCTCTCGAGGCTATGGAAAGTGATCGTTCTGTTGAAACAGTTCCAATCTCAGTTCCGAGATCCGAGAACACTGCCCATCCCGAACGAGTCAATTCCTTCACAACGCAAGTGGCAACGAAGAGCACAATGTGCGATCTGTGTTTAAAAGAGAACCATCCAATCCGATGTTGCCCTCGATTTCTCCAACTATCTATCCATGAACGAGAGGTATACATAAAATCCAAGAAGCTTTGCCTAAACTGCTTCGCTAAGGGTCACCAGTTACAAGAGTGTACCAGTACTCACAACTGCTTTAAGTGCAATGGTCGACATAACACTCTACTCCATAGGCACAATAGTCCTCAGAGTGCTGCTGCATCCGCAACAGCTAAAGCACCGATTCAGACTCAAGTTATGTCCAACGTCCAAACGTATCTGGCTGCCAACACGCGAGGTGTCCTCCTCGGCACGGCGGCGATCAATATATGCCATTTCGGAGCAATCTATTCCGCCCGTGCTTTAGTCGACTCAGGGTCCGAAGCAACCTTTATTTTTGAGCGACTATTCCGCAAAGTCAAGTTGCCCTTAAAATCCGTGCGTACTCAAATTTCAAGCTTGAATCAAGCAGTTACAGCTCATGCACAAAAGCTATGCAACTTTGACATTGGTTTCTCCTTTGAAACATAGACTACGCATCGAAGCTTCTGCTCTCGTCCTTCCAAATCTTGCCGGTAAACTCCCTTCGTCTCCAATTCCGCAGCTCTTAGTGAACCAGCTTCCGAACATTCAGCTAGCTGATCCCGAGTTCTACAAGAGTTCGGAAATTGATGTCGTTATAGGCGCGGATATCCTTCCGACTATTATTCAGGGAGGTTACCACCCTAATATTTGTGGATCTCTTCTAGGTCTAGAGACTGTTTTCGGTTGGGTACTGACAGGCCCACTGTCACAAACATCACCGGAAATGGTCTCCTCCTTCACAACTCAAGTTTCCGTTCCGGATGAGGCGAGACTTGAGTTTCCGACAACCTTGTCACTTACGGAAACTCTTACATCTCGAGTTCCCGACAGCACCACTACGAAAGTGAGGGTCGGTTTCAATGCGCTCTGTCCAGCATTGAATAATAAGAGCCTGATTGATGGTTTTCATTCAGGCCCAACCGAACCCCCGTGCTCCGTGTGCTGTCCAACTAACTTCCGTGTTGTGTTCTGACGAGCAAGCAATTCACCATCTCACTCATTTGTTCTTCCAGGTAAAGATGCCGTCATCAGACAGCAGCAAGCCAATCGGTACGAATTCCTTCCAGTGCCGCGTGTTCAGAGAAGCCCACGGTCTCCGAAAATGCCGGCGCTTTCTGGGCCTTCCAAAAGAGAAACGGATGCGTGCGGTACTTATACATAAGTACTGCACGAGCTGCTTGGCTCACGAGCACTCCGGGCAATCCTGCCGCAGCAAGGGACGGTGCAAAACGTGTGGTCAGGATCACCAGTTCTCCTACTAGTTCTTGGTACTTAGCATTCCGCTGAGCACTGACATATATACTTTATACACTTCCACACAACATCTTCCAACAAGTAAAGACGAGGAAATTACAATCCGGTCTTTTATACTTATTTTCGACGCCAACCCTACACACTGATCAAGAATATATATACTTTATGGGGTCTGCCACGCCTCCTTCTGTCTGTTACACTTTCACAAAAACATTATACCCTGATTTCCCATTTTCAATGGGTTCAGGGTATAACAAGTAAGAGGGCTCTAGTCGAGACTGCTCGACTAGGAGATACCCTGAACCCTGCAAAGTACTGATTCCAATCATTCTACACTTCTTTCATGCACATATACAAAAACACATACACACACCCGTACGCATGCATCCATACGAACGCATACACAATTGCTCTGCTAACTGCGCAGTTACTGCGCTTGGGCTGCCGTGTGGGCTATATTACGAAAATTTGTTTGTTGAATAAATCTTTTTGAAGTGGGACTATCTTCATAAAATTTTCAGAACGTGATAATAACATTCAAATGTGTGTATATGCTTAAGCACAAGGCTCTAGTACTTGATATACGTTTTTTTCAAGTTTGGGGCGAAGGGGGCGTGGCATCCAAAATCTGTAAATAACAAAATCTTTGTATTCATCACATAAATCTACACAGTAAATCTGAAATCTCTAGGTCTAACAGTATTCAAACTAGGCTTTAAAAACAAAGTCAGATTTTCGATTGTTATCGATAAACAAGTAAAAAAGCTCTAGTCGAGACTGCTCGACTACGAGATCCCCTGAACCCTTCCAGGAACTAATATTTTAATAATTCGTCGTTCCACTTCTACTTACACATGCACACACACATACACACATAAGCACGCACGTATAAACAGGCATGGGCTGCCATGTGAGCTTACTTTGAGAACTTAATTGTTAAATAACTTTTGTATGTAGACGGACAATCTTGATAAAACTTTCAGACCGTGATAATAACATTAAAATGTGTGTATGTATCAACTCACAAGTCTCTAGTATTTGAAATACGGTTTTTGCAAACTTGTAGGAAAGGGGGTGTTATGAGGGGTGGGGGGTGAAATATGACAAAAACCGAAAATCTTAAAAATACACATGATTCTACATTTTAAATTTGGAGACTATATCTTCAAAGGTGTAGAAGATATAACTTTATAACTGATTTTCGATAAGGTTTTTTATCGATAACAAAAAAACAGAAGCAGTTATCGATTTTTAAAAATAAACTTGATCTGCGCGTGCAATATACGGACCTACAGTTTCAAATTTCAAGTCTCTAGCTCCTATATCTTCTGAAATCGACGCGTTCAAACATACGGACAGACGGACAGACGGACAGACAGACAGACAGACGGACAGGGCTAGATCAACTTTTTTTGTCGCCCTGATCAAGAATATATATACTTTATGGGGTCTGCCACGCCTCCTTCTGCCTGTTACATACTTTTAACAAAACCATTATACCCTGATTTCCCATTTTTAATGGGTTCAGGGTATAAAAAGAAGTGGGATGAGTTATCGAAAAAATATGATAAACTCGTACTGCGTATGGTATACACGAGTATACATATAAAATTTCAAGTCTCTAGCACTTGCAGTTTAGGAGATCTCTGCGTTCCTACGGACGGACAGACGGACGGACGGACGGACGGACGGACAGACGGACAGGGCTAGATCAACTCAGCTCGTCATCCTGATCAAGAATATATATACTTTATGGGGTCTGCCATGCCTCCTTCTGCCTGTTACATACATTTTCAGAAAAACATTATACCATATGAAAGGTTGCAAACGGTTCTAGAAATTTTGTCGAAAGCGGGGTTTTTTTTTCAATATCTCTAAATGTTCGTTCTTAAGGACCTCCATTGCCTACCTAGGTTATGAGATCTCGGGTGGTGAGATTAGACCCAATAAACGAAAGATAGCAGCTCTCGTGGGACTACCCCCATCGCGATCAGTTACACAAGTGAGACAGTTTATAGGACTTGCCTCTTACTTTCGTCAATTCATAATAAAGTTCTCAGAAATAATGAAGCCCCTGTTTCAACTTCTCACTAAAAATAGTGCATTTGTATGGAATGACCAACACGAAGAAATTAGACAACGAATCATTTCAATTTTAACAAGTAAGCCTGTACTAACTATATTCGACCCTCAACATCCAATTGAATTGCATACAGATAGATGCCAGTATTGACGGGTATGGTGCAATTCTACTGCACAAAATCGATCATAAGCGGCACGTAGTCGAGTATTTTAGTAAAAGAACTTCTCCTGCTGAGTCGAAGTATCACTCTTACGAGTTGGAGACATTGGCAGTGTTCAATGCAGTAAAGCATTTCCGCCATTACTTACTTGGCAATGATTTTGTACTATTCACGGACTGCAATTCGTTAAAGGCAAGTTTCAACAAATTAAATCTATCTCCAAGAGTCCACAGGTGGTGGATATATCTACAGGCTTTCCAGTTCGAAATAGAATATCGAAAAGGGGAGCGAATGTCTGACGTAGATTTCTTTTCTCAAAATTTGATTCCAGATAGCGTTCGGCCATTAGAGAAAGTTACGAAAAAGCGCATTAATTTGGCTGAGATTTCTGAACACTGGCTCCTCGCTGAACAACAGCGGGATCAGGAGTTGTCTGCTATTGTAACAAAACTACGCGAGGGTGATATGAGCATGGAAGAAAATACATATGAAATTAGAGCGGGCGTCTTGTTTAGAAAAAATCAAAGGAACGGCAGAAACTTATGTCTACCCATAATACCTAGAGCATTCAGGTGGTCGGTAAAAACCACGTGCATGAAGCAATAATGCATTTGGGATGGCAAAAGACGTTAGAGAAAACATATTGCCATTATTGGTTTAACAATATGTCGAAAATTTGTTGAAAATTGCATTACTTGCAAATTATCCAAATCAAAGTCTGGAAAAATCCAATCAGAACAAGTAAGAACGTTGCAGTCGGGCGTTACCGACTGCGGAATATTCATTCACAGTCCCAACGCTGCCATACATATCTCATTGATTTTGGGTGGTCAACCCGAGTATATTTTAAATTTCAAGTCTCTAGCGCTAATAGTAATCAATATAAAACAGGGCCTGAACTAATTAAAAGTGGGGAATCATAGAGAACTATTCCCGTTTATATCTCGTACATCTTTAGAGCTAGACTCTCAAAATTTTGCATATAGATACATGGGTATTTTATATAATTTTGATTTTTGTTATATTTTGAATATCGACTCAAAAATTTACCGAATTCTCCTGTTAATTTGAGTTGCAAATGTAGCAATGTGAATGAGCTGGTATTTCTTAAGAAATGACCAAAATTCAATGGAAATGTAGATCATATTTAATAAACAAAATATTTGGCTAATTAGCAAACGCACCTGCAAGCAGCAAGCTAGCAGCGGAGCAGAGCGTTTTTCCTATACGTGTGCACATACATATATATACATACATATAAAAGCGTGTCTTCTAGCATATTCTAAGAATTGATTCAGGAAATTCCAGCCGTTACTTTAGCTTACTTTTGTCAGATGACGCTCTCGAAGTGAAGCTATTTCGTTTTAGCTACCGTCTGATTGTATGTTGCAGTGGCGTTGATGGTAAATGCTATGCAAGTTGCGCTGAATTAGCGCGGGTTCTAATCTCGCTAATGCCAAGTTTCTTAAATGTCTTTTTATAAATTAGTTATTTTATTGGGAAAATGATAGCTTATATGACAAACACATAACATTTTTGTTATTAGTGAAATATTTTTATAAGTTTTTATAAGTTAAATTTTATTTTTGCTAAAATAACCCACAAATGCTTATACTTACATACATATTTACAAATGTATGTATTCGTCTGCACACACAATTTCAGTATGCCAGCGTTTTTTACGCGTGTGCAAATGTGTATGTATGTATGTATATTCAAATGCGTATTCGAGCAATTCTAAGAATCTCAATTGTCTTTGAATTTTCAGCCGCTACTTTGGTTTTTGTTTACTTAGGTGCTGTAGCTGTAAAGTTTTGTGTTAGTTATATTGCGTAAGGTCGGTGCAGTGGCGCTGTTAGCAGAGACTCTGCGCGTTGTGTCAGAAGTCCGCGGTTCGAATCTCTCTTTTATTTTTTGACAAAGAATGTTTTTTTAAATCGAAATTTATATTGTTATAATATATTTTATATTTTTTAAATTTCTTAAAAATATTTCGTTTTGTCTTATTAATGCCTATTAAGCTTATATACATATATATGTGAGTGACACACGCATATGAATTTTGCATTTGGCCGCTGCAAATGTCGATTTGGCACGCCCCTAGTGGGCGTAGATTGAGGTGCAGGTGCAGGTTCGAACCCCGCGGAAAACTTTTTCGTTTTAATTTAATTTATATTTTTTAATTTTCTTAAAAATGTTTCTTTCCTTATTATCAATACCTATTAAGCATATTTATATATATAGGTGGCATACGCATATGAATTTCGCTATTGGGCGTCTAAAATCCGTTTTGCCACGCCCCCAGTGGTCGTAGACCCATAATTTTTGGCCAGTTCTTAGAATGAGCTGAAGGCTACGTAACTGTAAAGTTTAGACTCAAAAAATGTAAAAATTACAGGGTATTTTTTGATATGCCACGCCCCCAAAGAGGCGTAACAATTATTTTTGGGTCATCGATAGAGGAGATTATCAGTAACTTAACTATCCAAATTTTAAGCTTCTAGCTCTAAAACTGTAAGAGATATAAACTTTTGCGGTTTGCCACGCCCCCTATGGGCGTAGATATATCCGCCATAGCTTATTGATCTTGGGTCGTCAACCCGAGTATACATACCAAATTTCAAGTCGCTAACATCAATAGTGCTCAAAATATAGAAGAATTTGGAAAATCAATATATATTTAGATCCGATTTGCCACGCCCCCAGTGGGCGGGGATATATAGTTTTTTCTTCTGTCTTTATAGAATTGTAACATTAACTTACGTGCCAAATTTCAGCATTCTAGCTTTACAACTTTAGAAGATACAGTTTTACTCGATTTGCCACGCCCCCAATGGGCGTAGATATATCCGCCATATCTTTTTGATCTTGGGTGATCAACACGAATCTACATTTTAAATTTCAGCTCTCTAGCTCTTCAACTAATATGATTTCTGGCATACAGGAAAATGCATTTTCCGATTTGCCACGCCCCTAGTGGGCGTATATGGAAAATTTTTACACTTTATAAATCGGAGACATATACGAGTATATGTTCCAAGTTTCAAGTCTCTAGCTTCAATAGCCGCGAAAAATATTGCATTCATAAGGACAGACGGACAGACGGACGGACAGCAAGACGGACATTGCACAAAACCAATATATTCATATCACTTCGTGAATGAATATAATTACATTCGAGAATTGTAGCTGAGGCATTAGAGATGTGAATGCCAGAGAATTTTAGCTGAGGCATCAGAGATGTGAATGCCAGAGAATTTTAGCTGAGGCATCAGAGATGTGAATGCCAGAGAATTTGTGTTGCTGAGGCATCAGAGATGTGAATGCCAGAAAGTTGAATCCCTAAGTGTATGGCCGTGTCGGAGAATTATTTGAATATAGATATCGATAGGCAACATCGATAGTTAAATGCTGTGAGTGGCAACACTGACCATACAACACATAGATAGTAGAGGTGGGAAACTATCGATAGCACTATCGCCGCTATCGAAATTGGAGCACTATCGAGTCGGTATACTATCGATCGTGCCGCGCTGACGATAGTGCGATATTGCAATCGATAGTTATGTTTAAACATCACTAATAAATGGCGCGCTTTATTATATTCATTCACGAAGTGATATGAATATATTGGTTTTGTGCAATGTCCGTCTTGCTGTCCGTCCGTCTGTCCGTCTGTCCGTCTGTCCGTATGAATGCAATATTTTTCGCGGCTATTGAAGCTAGAGACTTGAAACTTGGAACATATACTCGTATATGTCTCCGATTTATAAAGTGTAAAAATTTTCCATATACGCCCACTAGGGGCGTGGCAAATCGGAAAATGCATTTTCCTGTATGCCAGAAATCATATTAGTTGAAGAGCTAGAGAGCTGAAATTTAAAATGTAGATTCGTGTTGATCACCCAAGATCAAAAAGATATGGCGGATATATCTACGCCCATTGGGGGCGTGGCAAATCGAGTAAAACTGTATCTTCTAAAGTTGTAAAGCTAGAATGCTGAAATTTGGCACGTAAGTTAATGTTACAATTCTATAAAGACAGAAGAAAAAACTATATATCCCCGCCCACTGGGGGCGTGGCAAATCGGATCTAAATATATATTGATTTTCCAAATTCTTCTATATTTTGAGCACTATTGATGTTAGCGACTTGAAATTTGGTATGTATACTCGGGTTGACGACCCAAGATCAATAAGCTATGGCGGATATATCTACGCCCATAGGGGGCGTGGCAAACCGCAAAAGTTTATATCTCTTACAGTTTTAGAGCTAGAAGCTTAAAATTTGGATAGTTAATTACTGTATTCTCATGATGACCAAAAATATTGTTACGCCTCTTTGGGGGCGTGGCATATCAAAAAATACCCTGTAATTTTTACATTTTTTGAGTCTAAACTTTACAGTTACGTAGCCTTCAGCTCATTCTAAGAACTGGCAAAAATTATGGGTCTACGACCACTGGGGGCGTGGCAAAACGGATTTTAGACGCCCAATAGCGAAATTCATATGCGTATGCCACCTATATATATAAATATGCTTAATAGGTATTGATAATAAGGAAAGAAACATTTTTAAGAAAATTAAAAAATATAAATTAAATTAAAACGAAAAAGTTTTCCGCGGGGTTCGAACCTGCACCTGCACCTCAATCTACGCCCACTAGGGGCGTGCCAAATCGACATTTGCAGCGGCCAAATGCAAAATTCATATGCGTGTGTCACTCACATATATATGTATATAAGCTTAATAGGCATTAATAAGACAAAACGAAATATTTTTAAGAAATTTAAAAAATATAAAATATATTATAACAATATAAATTTCGATTTAAAAAAACATTCTTTGTCAAAAAATAAAAGAGAGATTCGAACCGCGGACTTCTGACACAAGCGCAGAGTCTCTGCTAACAGCGCCACTGCACCGATCTTACGCAATATAACTAACACAAAACTTTACAGCTACAGACCTAAGTAAACAAAAACCAAAGTAGCGGTGAAAATCAAAGAAATTGAGATTCTTAGAATTGCTCGAATACGCATTTGAATATACATACATACATACACATTTGCACACGCGTAAAAAACGCTGGATACTGAAATTGGGTGTGCAGACGAATACATACATTTGTAAATATGTATGTAAGTATGTACGTATAAGCATTTGTGGGTTATTTTAGAAAAATAAAATTTAACTTATAAAAACTTATAAAAATATTTTAATAACAAAATTTATTGTTGTATATAACTATTTTCCCAATAAAATAATAATTATAAAAAGAATTTAAAAAACTTGGCTTTTGCGAGATTAGAACCCGCGCTAATTCAGCGCAACTTGCATAGCATTTACCATCAACGCCACTTCAATACACGATAGGCGGAGCTAACAAATAGTTCTTCCAAGGTTGCAGTGAGTAACGTGAATTTATCATTCTAGAATATGTAGAAGACACGCTTTTATATGTATGTATATAATAATAATATGATATGATGTATGCATAGAATAAACGTATATTATTGCACGTATAGGCTTTGGTTTGTATTGCAATTTTTTTTTTATTTTACTTCTTGAATTTTTGTATTCCTAAGATCCAGTTGAATAAAATTAAAAGGAGATTCGTATTGAGCTATTAAAATATACAAAAATCAAAATATATAAATATATTATTGATTTGAAGTTAGTAAAGATGTAGAGATAAAACGGGAATAGTTTTTGATTCCCAATTAATGGGTTCAGGCCCTGCTTATATGTTACTATTAGGTAGAGATTGATTTTTATCGGGTTGACCACCCAAAATAATGAGATATGTATGGCAGCGTTGGGACTGTGAATGAATATTCCGCAGTCGGTAACGCCCGACTGCAACGTTCTTACTTGTTTTTCATTTGTGAGAAACTAATTGTTAACTGCAGTGAGAATATTGTTTAATTGAAGGGTGTTAACCATAATTAAAAAAATAAAAATAAAATAGATCGATTTTTCCAAAAAGGTAATTAACAACGCACTGTTAAAGCAATTTAAATTAATTTTATTAAAAATTTTGTATAACATAAGGTAAACGCCGCAATTCTAAGGAAACCTCTGATTGTAACACAACAGATTCGGACAAGAATTTTATGTCTGTAGCAAGTAGGATATTAAAAAAGAAAAACAAGATATCGGACGTATGGAAATACTTTAAAAAATCAGACGACAAAAATTTAGCAAAGTGCCTGACGTGTGGAAAGGAGTACAAAACGAGCGGCAATACTTCGAATTTGCATGACCATTTAAAAAGACGGCATACCCTCTTCAAGCAGCAGCTGCAGATCCAGCATGCGATCAATAGATTCATATATACAAAAATCTCTATTATATGATTCTAGTGCACCGCGAAAAAAGTTAATTGATCGGGCATTAACAGAAATGATTTGCTTAGATGTCCAACCGTACAGCATTGTAGAAGATCCCTGTTTTATAAATTACAGCAAAATACTAGATTGTCGGTATAAGCTGCCAAGTCGCCGACATTTAAAAAATGTGTTATTGCTAGACTTGTTTAAAGAAACTTCGGAAAAGCTTAAAACCATTTTTGAAGCAATTTCCGACATTGCTGTAACGTGCGATTTATGGACATCCCGTGCTAACATATGTTTCTTAACAGTAACAGGTCACTTTGTTTATGGATACAGCCTAAAAACGGCATCATTAGCGACCAGGAAACTTTGTGATAGTACAAACCATTCGGCACAAAACATCGCAGATACTTTGCAAGAAGTTCTGGCGTCTTGGGGTGTACTGGAAAAAACGGTGTGTCTTGTCACGGACAATGCCAGTTCGATGGTTAAAGATTGCGAACTTTTAAAAATTAGAAATATTCCTTGCTTTGCTCACACGCTCAATTTAGTTGTTCAAGATGGACTAAAATTTAAGGATGATGCAACTAACGCGTTAATTCAAAAGTGCAAGTCAGTCGTCAGATTTTTTAAGAAAAGCTCAATCGCAAATGAAAAGTTTAAAATTGCGCAAGAAAACTTTAAGTACACTTTGTTGCAAGAAACGCAAACTCGATGGAATAGCTTCTTCTTGCACCGCTACCGTTTCATGCGGAAGAGATAAATGTTTTAAAGGACATGAAAGAAATACTATCGCTTTTCCAACAAGTCAGCGAAAAAATATCAGGAGGACAATATGTTACGATATCTCTTATAATTCCACTAACATATGGACTTACTCGAAAAATCCAAAATATTTCTTCTAATTTGCGAACTGATGTTGGGAAAAACATGATAACTGTTTTGTTAGATTCCATTGAAAAGCGTTTATCTCCATATGAAAAAAGTATTGTGACGAGAATGGCGACAATTTTAGATCCGAGATTCAAAAAGGTTGGTTTTCAGCATAGCACAAATGCTGAGCAAGCTGAAATTTGTTTTCAAGACGAATTGGCGACCTTAAGCAACTTGGAAAATCCAGGTAGCTTGAATTTGGAAGTCATTCCAACTAGTGGGGACTCATTTTTTGAGTTTTTGGGGCAAGATGCCAGTTGTGGACGAGGAAACGGGCGATCCAACGCAATTATTATTATGAGACAGTTTTTGGAAAGGGCCATTGTGCCGCAGGAAGTGGATCCCTTATTATGGATAGAGGTAAAATTATAAAATAAATAAATAACATACCTTAAAATTAATCTTTTTTACATTAAACTCTATTTCAGGTTAACCAGATGGATTTTCCTGCCATAAAAACTCTTATGTTTAAATATTTTTGTATTCCTGCTACGTCTGTCGAATCAGAGCGTGTCTTCAGCAAGGCAGGCCAAATCGTGTCAGACCGCAGAACTCGTTTGAAAGAGGAAAATGTAAACATATTGATTTTCCGCAATCAAAATCTTTGGATAAACTCGAGCTCCTGAGAAAGTATTAACTTAGTATGGCAATCAAAAGCCTAATAGCCACAATTTCATTGTTATCATTTTCTATTCCACAATTTTTATTTTACTTCATTGAACTAAGTAAAATAAATGATTTTTTATGTTATTTTATATTAACCACATTTTAAAGAGTTTAAATTATTTAAAACATCGAATAGGTCACGCTTTTAAATACTTAATTACAGTTGTTTTATATTGGGGACTATCGAGGAACTATCGACGATACTATTGACCGCTATCGATGGCTTCGAATTTACAATCGCCCATCATCGATGGTGCCCACTATCGATAGTTTCCCACCTCTAATAGATAGGCCAACTAGAACAAATTTTTTCAACGCCGAAAAAGGCAGTCGAAATATTAGCGACCAGTCGTATTTGCTCGGCTCGGTCTCTTGGGGTTCGGGCATTGAAAATATAGTACGACAAAGTTAATGCGCTGCGAGCGCTCAAACGAAACGGACACATGCTTCAGCACGGCTATGTGCTATTTTTCCTTACTCTCTCTCTCTCCCTCTCTTTATGCTCTCTCTCTCTCTCTCTATGGTCTCTCAAATAGCAGCAGCGCACAAAAATTGAAATTTGTCCGCGACGATCCCATGTCTTTCCTTCCGCGGAAAGAGTATACCGAATTCTTAAAACGGTTTGCCATGCTCATACAAAATATTAGCGTTTTCATGATTATTTCTAGGAAGGGTATGAAAGCGTTGATGCTCATAAAGAATATGGTTTCGCGACGAGCATGCACACACACACTCACATGTACTCACATGTACTCATGTATGAGCATATGCATATGTGTGTGCCTGTGTGCGAAACTCTTGCTGCCTGTAGAAATTGTGAAGCTCAACATGTTGTATGGTCAGTGGTGGCAATTAGGGTTATTAAATGTCCTAATAATGCCCTAATTGCTGAGTGTAGTCCGTGTACGTAGTGTTGCGAAGTGGCAACTGGTGGAGTTGCCACATCTTGGGAAGAAGCCTCGTGGGCAGTTGAACAGCAACATTCAAAATGAGTAAACGTATACGGAATTCACTAAACTCCAGTACTAGAGGGAATAGGGCCACAGGTTCGGCTACAAATGTGACGCCACATGCGACAAATAGTGAGCAAACATATTGTACTATATAAGTATTAAAAAATATAAAAAATTTAAGCACTTTATACAAATTTTAATTCATACTTTAAAATTAAACTGCGGGGGGATAAATTTTATTTTAAGAGGGAAAATTTCTATATATCATTTTAACAAATATTTTTTTGTTTTATATAATTTTTATTTTATTTTTTGTTTTTTTTTTTTAATTTTTTTTTCTTTAAAATTATTTTTCTATTTTTTTCCTTCTACTTTATTTGTTTTATTTCATAATATATATTAGGGCATCATAAGGATTGTGTGTCCAACGATGAAAGGCCTTTTAGCAACAATTGTAATTTCTTATGAATATTGCATCGGCCACTTGGCGCGTTGCAATTGGTCGATTATGCTTTGTAGTATGGAAAAGTCCCGTTTTAGCGAGGCGACAGCGTCTGTAGCTGTCGTGGATTTTTTTTTTTTTTTTGTATTTTTATTTCTACTAGTTCTTATTTAAAAATTAGTTCTTTTGGGCACTTAATTTAATTTTTTCTTTGTTTATGCAATACAATTTTTCCCGGTGTACATGCAGTCAGCAATTTCATATATGCCTATGCACTATTTTCGGTGTTCTTTTTTATATGCACTATTGAATCGCTTCTTTGATTCTTTTTTTTTCAGCAACTAGTAAATTATATTGTTAAACATTTTTTTTTAACGTCTATTCGATTTTTTCACTAGAACTGCACTATCAGCTGTCCCTCGCCGCTCTTGCTCTTCATTTGTCGTCTGCGCAAATTAACCATAACCTCTGCACAGCTCGTGCAAGTGACCTTTGCTGGCCGAGAGGTTAGGGATATAAGATGGACTGAAGTCCACCGAAAAATGGAAAAGCCGAACTTAGTCTCCATCAAACTAAGTTTTTTTCTTTTACTATTTTTAACACATAGCTGGTTTTTTTTCCACGCACTTTTAATTGCGGCTGCGCAAAGCAATAAAACAACTGATCAGCTGCGCCGTCAGTACCGTGGGCAAAACTTATTCGTTTTCTTTAATAAAATGTTTCTTATATAAATTTTTAAAACATTTTTTTTTCTTATTGAAGTACCTTTTACTGAACGACGTTGATGTCGTTTCAAAAAAAGATGCGACCGGAAAAGACCGAGCTGGGCAAAATGGCTGCGTTTTATAAGCCCACATTCCAGTGTTCTAGTCGCCAACGTTTCGCTCTTTTGGGAAGCTGAGAGAATCGACTTGAACTTGGGCGCATTTCTCTCACTGTCTCCCAAAGCTTTCGAGATAACTTTTCCTGTTCTTGCTGACCATTTGCATGCTCTGTACGAACATATAATAAGTTTCCGACCACTTTGAGATCAGGAAATCTAGACTTTTGTTCGGAATACTTTTTTATGAAGTCTAAATAAGAATCCTCTAAAAAGGCGTTCGATGTGAGGTCTATTATTGGGTTCATATCCAGCGACTTAATTTCTTCGACATAAATGCGATTGGCTTTTCATCATTTGTGTCAGAGAGTTGCACAAGTACGACCCCAATACCAAAATCGCTGGCATCGCAATGTAAGTAAAATTTTTTTCTAAAATCTGGGTTAGCAGTAGTTAATACTTGCTTCATCTTATCCATAGCCACCTGTGCTTCGGAGGGCCATACAAATTTGGACTTCGTAGAGAGGACATCAGTAATTGGACAAGTAAGATTTGCAAAGTTATGTATGAATCGTCTGTACCACCCACATACTCCGAGGAATCCATGAACTTGCTTCAAGTTCTTGGGCGGTGACCAATTAACAATGCAAGATACTTTTGAGGGATCTGGGCTAATACCTCCGCTTCCTAAGTAGTTAATACTTGTGACACAAAAGTGACTTTGGTCTATATATTGATCCGCCAGGCAAACTAAAACCGACAAATGAGATGGAAAGTCTTCCGAGACAACACAAAGGTCATCTAAGTATCCAAATACGCAGTACTTAAGATCTGGCGGAATTAGCTGATCCATTAAACGACACATGGTAGAGGGAGCATTGCATAAGCCAAAGGGCATAACTTTAAATTGGTATAGCGGGCGACCTAGGACTGTGAATGCAGTCAACTGTTTAGACTCCTCAGTGAGTTTAATTTGCCAGAAAGCATCCTTCAAATCTAATTTTGAAATAAGGCTTACTTTAGGCAATCGAGAAAATATTCCATCAATGCTGGGCAAAGGATACGCGTCCTTTTTAGTAGCATCGTTGAGTCTGCGTGCATCTAAACATAAACGAACCTTATTCGGCTTTACTACAAAGCGCCTGGGTGAACTCCAAGGGCTAACAGAAGGTTCAATCACATCCAATTGAAGCATGCGATCAATTTCCTTATACAAAAGCTTTTCTACAGCAGGACTGACTGGAAAAAACCTTTGTTTCACTGGCTTAGCGGGTCCAATGTCTATGTGGTGCTCTATAAGGGACGTACGCCCCAAACTGTGAGACGCATTTAGAAATAATTCTTTCACTAGCTATAGTTGTTGGATCTCTGTTTTGGTTAAGGGATACACATTTTCGCTGGGATCATTATTGCTTGTACCAGATATCTCTATAGCGCTAATAATGTTTGGTGCAAGACGAAAGGATTTCCAGATATCATGTCCCAAAATAAGGTTCTGCTTTAAGCTAGGAATAATATATAATTTCATTGGCTTTGTGACATAGTATATGTCAGTTCAACATCTAAAAATCCAATAATAGCTTGACTTTCTCCACCGGCTGTTTTTGCTTTCGATTTTATATGCTCTGACAACTTCGAGAAATCTTGTGTTGTTAACTTCGAGCCTATACAAATAGTATAAGTCAAGAATGACACTTCAGCATAGCTACGAAGGTCAGTTACATTATTGAAAATCGTAGATATTTGCAAGTTCCGGTTTCTCTTTATCTCTCTATAATATGTCTTTAATCTTTGAGTTCGCTTGCTAACAGCAGGCGGATTATCTTGAAATATTCGATTTCGAACCTCTAAATAATTTTGTAGACGTTCTTCGTAGGGACGAAAACGAATATCTGTTTCTATCTTTTTGGGCTCTACAATTTCGTGGGCATCCGACTGTTGACGGATGCCTTGTGCCGGTTTTCCGAAGGCAAACTTTGTCTATGAAGGCAAACTTTGCATTGTGGCTTATAAACATTGGGCTGTCCACAACCGTAGCAGTAAATGCGACGTTTAGACAGACAATTTTCCCATATATGGCCTATATCTTCGCAATTCCAACAACGAAGTTTTTGATGGGAGGCGCGTATGGCTGCCAGCTCTGCATCCAGTAACTCACCTTCTTCACTTGTTTCTTCAATAGCATAAACTTGTCTACGCTGTACTACTGGTTTAGACTTTGCCTGATTAACACGACAGCTAGTTTCGTACGACAAATTTTCGCTCATTTGTACTAACCGGCGTAAATGTCCTACCGAATGAACTGGCTGATATAATAACTTCTCGCGTATTTCAGGGAGTAAGTTCTTCTTC
Organism: Drosophila hamatofila; assembly: GCA_035045345.1. NCBI lineage: Eukaryota > Metazoa > Arthropoda > Insecta > Diptera > Drosophilidae > Drosophila > Drosophila hamatofila. The sequence continues at coordinate 177,228 of JAWNPA010000042.1, forward strand.
AATATCTCTATTAATTCTTCTTCCGCTACCTTGAGTGAAGATTTATCGATAAGAGACGCTACGGATTCATAAAAAGTTGAAAAAGACTCTCCTGGTTTTTTTTTCCAAGCTCTGATCATTTCCATCTTCATAAAACTTGACCGATAGTCATCATACTGTTGACGAAGGGATGAACAAAGGTCTGACCAAATAATATGGTCAACTTGCTTGTGGTATCTCCAATACCATGATCGAGCCTTTCCACTAAACAACACATGCATATTCTTGCACATGCCTGTAAAATCGCTGTCTAATGTCTCATCTGTTAACGATTTAACGCGATAGATGAATTCATTGACCCCTAATCCATCTGATGAACCATCGAATTGAACTCCCCACTTTTGCATTATATCAACAATCCTACGACTATTCAAGGAGCAGGCACCTATTGATGGGGACTCGCGACTATTCGTTACCGGCAGAGGTTCGATTAGTGAAGGGCGACCATTTATTGATAGCGAGGACATAACCCTAGTAACTGTTTCTTCAATCATGTTCTGAATAACATTGTAATCCGGTTGCTGCGATCTTGGAGGATTCGAGCCACGGGATGGTGAGCTGCTCTGGGTCCCTGGTCGTTCTGGGTCGCGCAGCTTCAGCCTGGCTCAGGCTTTGACTCGCATCTAAAGCTGTTGACGTGCGCTACTAACATTCAACAAAGGAGCTTCTTGTACATTAGCTAGATTGTTCGATTCTGCTAATGCTTAAGTCCTGGCAAGATTTCTGGCTGTAACTCGACGAGTTACTGGAGCTGGTGGCGGAGCTGTCTCATGCCTCCGAGAGGGAGAGCAATTGCCGACTACCAGCTTCATGTGCTGCCTATCTATTGGTGTCTGGCAAGTATAACAGACGGTATTTCCTGTTAGCCACGCCTCCACGCAGTTCTTGTGAAAGATATGCTGACAAGCTAATAAATAGCAAGGGTATGTATTGTCCATTTCTGTCGCGCATAGGGCGCATTTGTTCTCTATACCTACAGATGCGGCATGTGGCGGTGTATTTATAACTGGCATAGTTAAAAGTATTGTTAGATTTGACTATTGTTGGCATAGAGAGAGAGAATCGAAGTATTTTTATAAGTTATAACTGTTCCGATTTATTCCATTTTGGGCTATTGTAACTAAATATAGCAGGTATTTACAACTATACTATAGCAGGTATATAAACTATACTATTCGGCAAGGGAATGCACAGGCAGCATATCTCCGAGTTGCAGACAATAGCACACTTAAGGACGCAACGACAACAACTTATCAACACACAACTAGTATTGCTTAAGGCTTCTACCATTCTTCGGTTAAGTAAAGAATACCCTCCAGGGATAATCAGTATTGGTATCCAAGCCGAATACTCAATATTCTGGAATTATTTAGAGAAGTTTTTCTAGAACTAGCTTGAAATGTGGCTTCATCCACAGCAAACAAAAAACGAGCAACAATTGGGAGGGAAAATGTTCTTTTCATAAGCAGAGATGCTTTAAGTAATTTTAAGTTGAAAGATTCTCCAAGGTGTTTCGGTCTGCGATCCATGCTTGAATGCAGCAGCTTCGTAGGACCTAGGAAAAAATCTATTTCTCTCAGCAGTCGCTGTTGCGTTAGCTAGACCAACTAAGTCTAAGTCTATTTCAGCAATACAGGCTACTGAGACAACTATTATTCTCACAAAAGGGGTGCTTTGCATAACTATTACTCCAGGTAGAAGAAATGGCTATACAAAAAAATCGGTATACTGCAAGCATATTTTCACTAACGACTAATACTCACAGTGCCCCACGTTGGGCGCCAAAAATTTATGTTATGTTATATGAAGAAGCTACTACCAAGTAAACTCAAAAAAAAATTCCATGATTTTTACATTTATTATAGATAATGATCTATCGTCTAGCTTATATACAAAAAAATTAATCTATTTTCTATTTCATGGCTTATATATAATCACTTAGTTTACTAATGTTATTTATAAATTCGTTTTTCTTGTTTTATTTATCTTATATTTTCTTCATGTATTTCTCTTATTATTTTACTTTATTATATATATATATATATATTATATTTGAAAATATGTTGAGAGTTGTATATATATTATTTAAAATAGATATAATATAAAAATATTTAAGCACTATATAAAAACTTTAATTCATACTTTAAAATTCAACTGCGGGGGGATATATTTTATTTTAAGAGGAAAAATTTCTATATATCATTTTTCTAATTTTTTTTTGTTTTATATAATTTTCGATTAATTTATTCATTTATCTAATTTTTTTATTTCTTTAAAATTTTTTTTCTATTCTTTTCCTTGTACTTTATTTGTTTTATTTCATAATATATATTAGGGCTTCATAAGGAAAGGAGAGGGAACAAAGCGGGGTTTAATCACTCACAGTTTTTTTTTAGTGTGTCCAACGATGAAAGGCCTTTCTTCGTGGTTGACTGCTGCTGCTGGGTGGACGTTATTATTTTGGAATATATATATTACATTATTATATTATAATTTCATTTTAGTTTTTTTTTTATTTATTTATTTTTTTTTATTTAAAATATTTTTTTTTTTTTTTTTTTTTTTTTTTTTTTTTTTTTTTTTTTTTTTTATATATATATATATGTATATATATATATTTTTATTCAGTTTTATTTTTATACTCATTTTATATTCATAGCATTTTAATATTCATAGCATTTTTTTTATATAGCTATATCCATATATATATATAATTATTATTAGATATGTCGGAGGTAAACTGTTAGAGGATAGTAGCTTAACAATACGCGCCAATACTCAAAAGGTTCCGTTGAGTGATCAGTGTTGCTCTATGTGTGATCTGATTAAGATAATGCAACACTAAACTGGTGTGACGTCAGTAAATGCTGATATCGAGTGTGGCTCAGAGTTGTGTTGGGTAAGAAAGACGATGATTGTTATCGATGTTGAAGAAAGGAATATCGTCTCTGGAAAAACGATGAATGTGCGCGTCACTTTTGATTCGAGCGGTGAACCCAAAAGAACTCTCTGAGACTCGCTACACAGCTACACACCAAAACGGTGGTGCAATGGAGAGCAGTAATCGGGACGAGTCTGATTTGCCTGAGGAGTTAAATAGATCGCCGATATCAGAAGTGGGATCAAACTCTCGACCAACAGTGGCTGAAGATCAATTTCGTGTTTTATTAGAACAACAAAATCAGAACTTTCTGGAACTTGCAAAAAGTCTGCAAGCGTCGTCTAAGCAACCGTTACACAATGGCGGCATTGTCTTGCCGAAATTCAATTCTGATGTTGCTGGCGCCGATGTAAAACAGTGGTGTGCTACTGTAGACATCTTACTGTAGACATCTTACGAAAAACCAATTTTTGGGAGTGAATTAATTTTGGCGCTGACAAAATGCTTGGATGGAAGCGCGTCTCAGTGGCTATCGCAGATTTGTTATCCAGGCATTACTTGGCCTCAGTTCAGACAACTGTTTGAGCAAACGTATCACAGTGCGGAGACGCCAGCGGCATCTTTCTTAAATCTACTGAATAGTCGTCCAAATGCTGACGAGTGCCTTGCTGTGTATGCCAGTCGGAAAATTACATCACTAGTGACCAAATGGCCAGACATGGATATCGAGGGAATAGCTACGTCTGTTGTGCTTGGTCATCTGGCAAATCATGACGAAAGGTTGCAACACATTGCCTACACTGGAAACATTCTTAACAGACGAGATTTGCAGTCTGAGTTACAAGTGTTTTCGTTCGGCAGAAAGCGATCTAATTTCACAGAGGAGGAATCTTCAAGCAAGCGTCCCAAGATATTTCAAGTTAAATGTCACTCATGTGGGAAGCTTGGACATAAGAAGGCAGACTGCAGAGTAAAGAAACAATCGCCTTCAGGAGAAGACCATCGAGCGGAGCGAACGTCGTCGCAGCGTGCTAAGACAGTTACGTGTTATCGCTGTCATGAGCTGGGACACATTTCCACGCAATGTCCGAGGAATTCGTCAGGAAGAGATGCAGGGTCTCGAGTACAAAAGAGAGTGGAACTGTGTGTCGCCGACGAGCCAAAAACAATGATGCAACATCGAGGTGAGAAGTATCAGATCATTTTTGACTCCGGCTCGGAGTGCTCTCTAGTTAAGCTGTGTCTATCACACAGGTTACCCGGTAAAAGAACAAAAAATGTTGTATCACTAAATGGAATCGGTAATACTAGTATCATTTGTACGATTCAGATAACAAGTAACGTAATGATTAATGGAAATTGTATTGAAATAGTGTTTCATGTAATTGAGTATGAATGTATGAAAAATAGTATCGTAATTGGTCGCGAAATATTAGCTCAAGGTTATACAGCTATAGTATCATGTACAGGTGTCGAATTTATCAAAGACAAAACAGTTAACATTTGTTCAGTTAAAGCCCATGAATATGATTTTGAAAATTTAAGCACAGATTTATGTGGACAAGAGTAAAATCAATTGCTTGAGTTATTGAAAAAGTATAGAAAACAATTTATTCAGGGAACACCTTGTACTCGTGTAAATACAGGGGAAATGTCTATCCGCTTAATCGAACCAACCAAGACTGTACAAAGCCGACCTTATCGATTTAGTCCTAACGAACGCGAATTACTTCGAAGTAAAGTTCAGGAGTTGTTAGAGTATAACGTAATAAGGCCAAGCAGTTCGCCTTTTGCGAGTCCAGCACTTCTGGTAAAAAAGAAAAATGGTTCAGTTCGGCTCTGTGTTGATTATAGGGAACTGAATGCTAATACAGTGGCCGATAAATTTCCGCTAATTTCCGATCAAATAGCTAGACTGAGAGGAGCCAAGTATTTCACTTGTCTGGATATGGCCTGTGGATACTATCAGGTGCAATTACATAAAGATTCAATTGAATACACGGCCTTTGTCACCCCTGATGGGCAATTCGAATTTACCGCCATGCCGTTTGGGTTAAAGAACGCACCCTCGGTATTTCAGAGAGCGGTAATGAAAGCTTTAGGTGATCTTGCCTACAGTTATGTTATCGTCTATATGGACGATATAATGATCGTTGCTCCAACAAAGAAGGATGCGTTTGAGAGACTAGAAACAGTTTTGAATGTATTGTCTAATGCGGGCTTTTCATTTAATGGTGAAAAATGTTCATTTTTAAAAAACTCTATTCAGTATCTGGTATATGAAGTACGAGCAGGTGAAATCTGCCCCAACTTACGTAAAATTAAGGCACTGAGCGAATTGCCACCGCCTAAGTCAATCACAAGTTTGAGACAATTTATTGGTTTGGCTTCGTACTTTCGGCAATTTGTGCCAGGTTTTTCTCAGATAATGAAGCCACTTTATTCACTAACTTGTGATAAAACTAACTTTAGTTGGAAAAAGGAGCATGAATTAGTTCGCAAACAAATTGTTACGATTCTTACTAACAAACCAGTTTTAACAATATTTGATCCAAAATAGCCAGTGGAACTGCATACTGACGCAATTTCAATCGGATATGGAGCTATACTCTTGCATAGAATAGAGAATAAACCATATGTCATCGAATATTATAGTAAGACTACCACTACATGTGAATCTAAATACTCGTCCTATGAGTTGGAAACTCTAGAGTAGTTAAGACAGTAAAGCACTTTAGACATTATTTGCTAGGAGTTAAGTTTGTTCTATTTACGGATTGTAATTCTTTAAAGGCGTCTAGAACGAAAATTGAACTAACACCCAGAGTATATCGATGGTGGGCATTTCTACAATCCTTTGACTTCAACATACAGTATCGGGAAGGGAAGCGTATGGCCCACGTAGATTTTCTCTCTAGAAATCTTTTGCCTAATAAGAAAGATATGTTACAGAATAAAGTCATTGAAAAGCGCGTTGAAATTATGACAGTTTCTGAAAGCTGGATACAAGCTGAGCAGCAACGCGACCCAGATATTTCTGATATAATTCGCAAATTGATTGAGGGCGAGCTTTCGAATGATTTAGCATTCACATACGAAATTAGAGCTAAAGTATTGAATAAAAAGATTCAACGCAATGGTAAGAGTCGTAGTTTACCAGTGATCCCACGTGCGTTCCGTTGGTCGATAATAAATCAAGTCCACGAATCAATATTTCATCTTGGGTGGGAAAAGACCTTGGACAAAGTATACGAACACTATTGGTTTGAGGGAATGACAAAGTATGTCCGTAAATTCGTAGCGAACTGTATCACTTGTAGAGTGACAAAGTCAACCTCAGGAAAGGTTCAAGCGGAATTACACCCAATCCCTAAAGTGAGCATACCTTGGCATACATTGCATTTAGACATCACTGGAAAGCTAAGTGGAAAGAATGATCGAAAAGACTATATAATAGTGCAAATTGATGGCTTTACGAAATACGTGCATCTGTATCACACACTTAAGCTTGATGTTAATAGCTTTATTAATGCATTAAAATCGTCAATTGCTATATTTGGGGTGCCAACTCGAATAATAGCTGATCAAGGTAGAAGCTTTTCGGGTGTGAAATTTGCAGAATTTTGTGCTTCTCAGAAAATCCATCTCCATTTGATAGCTACAGGTGCGAGTAGGGCCAACGGGCAGGTCGAAAGAGTGATGAGCACTTTGAAGAATTTGTTAACAGTCGTAGAGGCTAGTGATCGAGTATGGCAGGATGTTTTGGGAGAGGTGCAGTTATCACTAAATAGTACAATTAACAGAATAACTAAATCAAGTCCGTTAGAGCTTTTAATTGGCAAGTGTGCCAGACCTTTGGGTTTAGTTCCCATTGATGAAAATGAATCTCAAGTCAATTTGGCAGAACTACGATCGCAAGCGATTAAAAACATAGAGAAAGCAGCTCAATATGATAAAGTTAGATTTGATAAAAATAAAGCCAAGGTTATAAAGTTTGGTGTTGGCGATTATGTTTTAATTAAAAACAACGAACGTTTACAAACTAAGTTGGATCCAAAATTTCGTGGACCTTTTGTAATCACAGAAGTCTTAGAAGGAGATAGATACAAACTGATATCTTTGAGAAACAATCGACAGTACAAATATGCACACGACAGTTTACGAAGAATGCCGGAGGGGCAAGTACCAAGCGAGCTGGAAATCGATGAAGATGAAATGAGTTCATCTGATGAAACGGGTGAAATAGACCGTGGTAGCACAGTAGATGGAGGCTGTGGTGAAAACGGGTGAAACAGACCGTATGGAAACAGTGGAAGGACTGTAGTGACACAGTGAGAGTTGACTGTGTGGAGACGGGGGAGAGATGCCGTCTGATTGTTGTTGATTATGTTGTTGTCGATGGCTACGTGGTGGTACTTTGCCTAGGATTCTTGAGACGTAAACATGACGAGAAAAATGACCGATTACGTAAGAATAGGATTCTTGGAAAGTAACGGAAATGTACGGAAAAGAGAATGTTAATGAAAATTATATGTTATGTTAAAAATTTGAATTGAGACATAAGCGTTGTAAGAAACAACTGATTAAAAAATAAATGCATTCTTGAAATGTATGTAATAGAAATGTAATGAAAACACAAAGATAATGAAATTGAAAAGTTGTGTAAAAAAAAGTTATGTAAATTTGGAAACTTAAATTAATACAAAACCTTTGAGTAATAGGTTTTAAGAATATTGTTTGGATTAATAAAGTTTGCAATAATAAAACGAGTAGACAAGAAACTGTTGCCTACACGTGGACGTGTAGTTTGTCAGGTTGTCCGTGTCGGAGGTAAACTGTTAGAGTATAGTAGCTTAACAATACGCGCCAATACTCAAAAGGTTCCGTTGAGTGATCAGTGTTGCTCTATGTGTGATCTGATTAAGATAATGCAACACTAAACTGGTGTGACGTCAGTAAATGCTGATATCGAGTGTGGCTTAGAGTTGTGTTGGGTAAGAGAGACGATGATTGTTATCGATGTTGAAGAAGAAAGGAATATCGTCTCTGGAAAAACGATGAATGTGCGCGTCACTTTTGATTCGAGCGGTGAACCCAAAAGAACTCTCTGAGACTCGCTACACAGTTTTGGTGGTGCAATGGAGAGCAGTAATCGGGACGAGTCTGATTTGCCTGAGGAGTTAAATAGATCGCCGATATATATATATATATATGTCGGAGCTTCGTTATCGATTTCGTTACAATCCATCACTGGACGCTTTCTGAGCCGCGACATGTTCTCTCGTTAGACTTTCTTACAAGACTGCTCTCACTCAGCTTTAACAACTCTCTGCTCTTCTCAGTGCACTCACACACATTCGCGCTCACACATATTGTAGTTGTTATTCTAGTCTCGCTCTAACTTACTGTCGGGCTCAGACTGCGTCAGACAGAGACGTCTGCCAGGTTAGGATAATTCAACGGAAGAGAAACGAATGGAACTGAGACAACAGCAGGCGTATAGATACACTCAATATTAGGAATTATTGCGAAATAGATCTGACTCGTTCCAGTTTAGGCTTTTATTCTTAGAATATAGTAATGACACGATACTTATAATATAGTGACGCCACGACACGGCCATTCTGACGTTCACACGTCCTCGTGTGCTACAAAGTATAAATGAATAATACAAACTAAATAGCAATATGCATAGCTCAAGTTAAAAGACAAATCAATCCAAACTTATTATTTTAAATTAAAAATCTAGGTAATGTAATTTACTCAAGTAAGTCGTTCCGTTGACAGAGTCTCCAAAATAAAACAATTAAATAAAGCAATCGTGATGTATCCGGTAGCAAAAGGATTTCCATTAGTTAACTATTCGTAGATCAGCAGGACATCAACCCACTCAAAATCCTACTATCAGTGACTACCAGCGACTCAATAGGATAACACATTAACTCGTGTCCCTAATAGCTTTAGTAGATCGATCTGATTGATAATGAATCTGATGTCCACCAATGCATCTCACATGTTAGGTTCCACTAACATATCATTGACGTCTCTTTTAACGTCTTCACTGACGTCTCTTTCAACGCCTTCACTGACGTCTCTTTCAACGCCTTCACTGACGTCTCTTTCAACGCCTTCACTGGCGTCTCTTTCAACGCCTTTACTACACATGTCCAACTCAATGGGAATCCCCTCCGCCGGCATACATCTCAACGACTCGTGCGAATACTTATAAGTTCGCTTTTTAGCCAGACTTTAAAACATATCGGTCTCCATCGAGAACATCTGTCACTAGGAATGGACCCTTAAATTTGGGATCTAACTTAGTTTGGTGTCTCGCCTCATTCTTGAGCAGTGCATAATCGCCGACCTTAAATCTTACAACTTTTTTGACTTATTTTTGATCGAAGCTCATAAGTTTTGGCTATGCCTTCCTCAAGCTCATCATTTTGAAGTTTTGAAACTATCAGAGAAGTCTCTGGATCTCTCTGTTGCTCCGCCAAAAGCCAGTTATTCGAAATCTCAGCTAGCTGTATCCGCTTGATAGGTACTTGGTTACTCATTTCATTGGGTAAATGATTTCTAGAAAAGAAGTCTACATGCGCTATTTTACTACCAGGCCTACATTGTATGTCAAAGTTGAAAGATTGCATAAACGTCCACCATCGATGGTTTCCTGGCGTAAGATCAGCCTTTAAACGTGAAGCTTTCAAAGAATTGCAGTCTGTATAAACTAAAAAATGTTTGCCCTGTAAGTAGTGGCGAAAATGCTTTATTGAGTTGAAAAGGGCTAAAGTCTCTAATTCGTACGAATGGTATCGGGACTCGGCTGAAGAAGTTCGTTTACTATAATATTCGACCACGCGAGGCTTACCGTATCCATCCATACTGGCATCAGTACGCAGTTCAATTGGATAATCCGGATTGAATATAGTAAGGACAGGTTCATCTGTCAATGCTTTAAAAAATTTTTGACGAATTTCCTCATGCTCCAATCTTCATTCAAATATTAAGGTGAACTACGTTATTGATTAGTTGGCTAGAAAACATTAGAGACACAGCTTCTTTTACGAGAGAGCACTCAGCTCCAGAATTAAAACAAAATGGGTACGACTCACCGGATTGTATTAAAGTACCAAGAGGATCTTTTATATGACATATGCTTACACGTTTTGTTCTACTCTATTTTTAACTGGTGCTGATGATCCTCCAGGGCAAGCCGATTGAATGTGTCCAGCTTCTCCGCACTTAAAACAGATGATTGTTGAACTTTTCCTCCTCTCTAATGGACGTGCATCACGCTGGGTAGACTCAGGTTGATATTTTTCTTGGACTCGTCTTGCATGACAATCAGCCACTTTATGACCCTGCTTGCCACAAAAGTGACACTTCGAAATGCTTGCAGAGTTTTCGAGGACCGAGTTGCTCTTCCTCTTGCCAAAATCAAACGCACTGAGTTCGTTGCGCATCTCATTGAAAGTTTTAATGTTTGTTGTAAAAATGGTTCGTTGTAATTTTGGCTCTATTTTAGCTGCATGCGCCAACACAACTGATACAGCGATTTGTTCGATGCTCACATCCTTCCTACTGTAAAAACAGATCCTTGAACTGCATCCATGTCATTCCAGCAAGCGATATTTGGGACAGCCAATTAGCTGCGTCGCCCTCCAAAGATTTACTAAGTGCCAAGACAAGGGCAGAGCTTTCCAAAGGGTTTTCAGTCAGTATGAAGTCGACTATAGCGCACCAAGCTGCTGCACTCGATCCCGTAGCATTGGGGTTGAATTTTGGCCACTTTTTACTGTGTTTATAACTTCGAGCAAGATCGCGCACAAACGGTCATCAGGATTAGTTTGGGGTGGATCTGATCCCACTTCTGATGTCGGAGATTCGTTATCGATATCGTTACAATCCATCACCGGACGCTTTCTGAGCCGCGACATGTTCTCTCGTTAGACTTTCTTACAAGACTGCTCTCACTCAGCTTTAACAACTCTCTGCTCTTCTCAGTGCACTCACACACATTCGCGCTCACACATAGTAGTTGTTATTCTAGTCTCGCTCTAACTTACTGTCGGGCTCAGACTGCGTCAGACAGAGACGTCTGCCAGGTTAGGATAATTCAACGGAAGAGAAACGAATGGAACTGAGACAACAGCAGCCGTATAGATACACTCAATATTAGGAATTATTGCGAAATAGATCTGACTCGTTCCAGTTTAGGCTTTTATTCTTAGAATATAGTAATGACACGATACTTATAATATAGTGACGCCACGACATATATAATTTTTTCCACTTAACTTATTATACCCTGAACCCATTGAAAATGGGAAATCAGGGTATAATGTTTTTGTGAAAACGTATGTAACAGGCAGAAGGAGGCGTGGCAGACCCCATAAAGTATATATATTCTTGATCAGGATGACGAGCTGAGCTGATCTAGCCATGTCCGTCTGTCCGTCCGTCTGTCCGTCCGTCCGTCCGTCCGTCCGTCCGTCCGTCCGTCCGTACTAACGCAGAGATCTCCTAAACTACAAGTGCTAGAGAAAGTGAAATTTTACATGTATACTCGTGTATACCATACGCAGTACGAGTTTATCATATTTTTTCGATAACTCATCCCATTTCTTTTTTATCGATAACAATCGAAAATCTGACTTGTTTTTTAAAGCCTAGTTTGAATACTGTTAGACCTAGAGACTTCAGATTTACTGTGTAGATTAAAGTGATGAATACAAAGATTTTGTCATTTACAGATTTTAGATGCCACGCCCCCTTCGCCCCAAATTTGAAAAAAACGTATATCAAGTACTAGAGACTTGTGCTTTGGCAAATACACACATTTGAGTGTTTTTATCATGTTCTAAAAGTTTGATGAAGATAGTCCCACTACAAAAGAATTTATTCAACAAATAAGTTCTTTAAGTATAGCCCATATTGCAGCTCAAGCGCAGTCGCTGCTAACTGCGCAGTTGCCACAGCGCGTGCCTATATGGGCGTGTATATAAAGTGTCTAATATAATGCGAAATCTCCACAGTTTTGCATCTATTAAGTATTTTTGCGAAATACCCTACACGCAAGACTAGGAAATTTAAATTATACTAATTTTTTTATTATTTTATTATTATACCCTGAACCCATTGAAAATGGGATTTTTTTATGACCTGTAGCATGTTTCCAAAAGCGTCAGCAGGTAGTCAAAATATATTCCATGCACGCCCTTTTAGTTGCGTTTTTATTATACCCTGAACCCATTGAAAATGGGAAATCTGGGTATAATGTTTTCATATCCTCAATGAAATGTTTACATACTCTGTATACTCATATTCATTGACAGTCCACCGTTACGGCAGGTACATATGTTCATTTATGACAATATAACCCAATGTAACGTTTTTTGTCAAACTGTTAGGCGAATAGGGTTTTTTGGACCGATATTTAACCTAAAATTGTTGATAAATTTAAGTTATTTAAGGGACCACTTTCCCGCACTTCCTCTTTAGTAATTATTAAACTGTAAACAAGTGAGCAACGCGTAAATTGTACTCCGTCAAGAAGTGAAAAGTGTATGTGAAAGTTCTTTTCGGCTATAATTTAGTGCGTTAAATTGTTGACAAGTTTAAGAACTACTTTCACGTAGTACCTCTTTGGTAATAGTTAAACTGTAAAGAAGTGAACAACGCGTAAATTTTAATCCGTGAAGAAGTGAAAAGTATATGTGATAGTTCTTTTCGGTTATAATTTAGTGCGTTGCGATCATTTACGTGTTCAACGATTACTGCTGGTACTTTGAATGTAAGTGAAGTTTATAAATTATACATAGTTAACATAGATCTCACAGTCTTTTTCAAGACTTCTTAGATTATTTTCTAAAATTTTATATATTATTTTAAATTAGCAAATATTTAGTTAGTTTCTAGTTAAATAATTTTTTCTAAATTTAAACAATATTATTTATTTATCATAAAATTGTGAAGATGCCTAGAACAAAGAAGAGTTCTGCTGCAGTCAGATCTCTGAGGCAAAGAGTTAGGTACCAATTGAATATGTCGAATCCCGATAATTTAGATAGGCAAAGAGAATATTCCAGACTTTCTCAAAGACAACGTAGGAAAAATGTTGAATATAGTCAAGCCGAGCAGCTTAACAATACTGAGCGTCGTCAGACTCGTAGGAATAATGTAAGAGTTAGAAATTTGGAGCAGACAGAAAACTCTGTTAATCGTGCCATGCATCGGTTAAATTCTCCAGTTAGGGCACAGGAGCAAATTGCCAATACTTCGCGTCGATTGAGACGCAGGCAAGATCCTGTATACAGGGCTGTAGAGCAGGAGCAAAATACTGCTGAGCACGTTAGCCGTCGTAGTGATCCTCTTATTAGGGCACAGGAGCAAATTGCCAATACTTCGCGTCGATTGAGACGCAGGCAAGATCCTGTATACAGGGCTGTAGAGCAGGAGCAAAATACTGCTGAGCACGTTAGCCGTCGAAGTGATCCTCATATTAGGGCACAGGAGCAAATTGCCAATACTTCGCGTCGATTGAGACGCAGGCAAGATCCTGTATACAGGGCTGTAGAGCAGGAGCAAAATACTGCTGAGCACGTTAGCCGTCGAAGTGATCCTCATATTAGGGCACAGGAGCAAATTGCCAATACTTCGCGTCGATTGAGACGCAGGCAAGATCCTGTATACAGGGCTGTAGAGCAGGAGCAAAATACTGCTGAGCACGTTAGCCGTCGAAGTGATCGTCATATTAGGGCACAGGAGCAAATTGCCAATACTTCGCGTCGATTGAGACGCAGGCAAGATCCTGTATACAGGGCTGTAGAGCAGGAGCAAAATACTGCTGAGCACGTTAGCCGTCGAAGTGATCGTCATATTAGGGCACAGGAGCAAATTGCCAATACTTCGCGTCGATTGAGACGCAGGCAAGATCCTGTATACAGGGCTGTAGAGCAGGAGCAAAATACTGCTGAGCACGTTAGCCGTCGAAGTGATCCTCTTATTAGGGCACAGGAGCAAATTGCCAATACTTCGCGTCGATTGAGACGCAGGCAAGATCCTGTATACAGGGCTGTAGAGCAGGAGCAAAATACTGCTCAGCACGTTAGCCGTCGAAGTGATCGTCATATTAGGGCACAGGAGCAAATTGCCAATACTTCGCGTCGATTGAGACGCAGGCAAGATCCTGTATACAGGGCTGTAGAGCAGGAGCAAAATACTGCTGAGCACGTTAGCCGTCGAAGTGATCCCCATATTAGGGCACAGGAGCAAATTGCCAATACTTCGCGTCGATTGAGACGCAGGCAAGATCCTGTATACAGGGCTGTAGAGCAGGAGCAAAATACTGCTGAGCACGTTAGCCGTCGAAGTGATCGTCATATTAGGGCACAGGAGCAAATTGCCAATACTTCGCGTCGATTGAGACGCAGGCAAGATCCTGTATACAGGGCTGTAGAGCAGGAGCAAAATACTGCTGAGCACGTTAGCCGTCGAAGTGATCCTCTTATTAGGGCACAGGAGCAAATTGCCAATACTTCGCGTCGATTGAGACGCAGGTAAGATCCTGTATACAGGGCTGTAGAGCAGGAGCAAAATACTGCTCAGCACTATCAAACTAGACTTAATTTTGAACGAAGACTTTTAGAAGGGACAAGGGACAGAATTTTAAGGTCTCGGGCAAGAGATAATTCTATTCGGCGCCGTATAGAACAGGCTCGCAATACGAGTGCAAGGCGAACTGCGCGTTTGGAAGCTCGTCAAGAGGCATTTGATGCAAATAGAAGTTTGTCCCAAAGGGTCACACAATTCAGGCAAATAATAGAAAATAGAATAGTTGAAAATCAGCGAAATGCTGCTCGTAATAGACAGGTGCGGGCAGAAATTAGGCCAGAGAATAGAGAATTGCAAAGGGGAAACACTGCTTTATCTGGATGTATAAATAGCTATAATATACTTGTTAAGCAGGGTCCAGATCAGGTTTGCATTTGCTGTAAGGGGTTGTGGTTTCCACATCAAGTCGTCAAAATTGCTCGAGATTTCGTCGAAAGTAAATGTAGTGTAGAAGACAGTGAAGACATTTTAAGTTTATCTTCAGTTTTCCCAGCCTCCAATAATAAATACATTTTTTGCAAAACATGTAGTGCAAGTGTAAAATTGGGCAAAAAACCAAAGTCAGCCATTTCAAATGGTCTAGATTTTCCGCAGCTCCCTGAATGCTTAAGGGACTTAACGCCCTTAGAAGAAAGGCTTGTTGCGCCCCGTCTTCCTTTCATGATAATAAAATCATTAGGTTATGGTCGTCAAAATGCTATCAAAGGAGCTGTGGTCAACGTTCCCATTCCGGTTGGCAATGTGGTAACATCACTTCCAAGGGCGTTTCATGAAGCAGAGGTCGTTCAGATACATCTTAAGCGAAGAATGGAATATAGTCATGATTTTATGGCAGAAACCATTAGGCCTTCTAAAATTATAGCTGCTATTAGGTATTTGATTAATACAGAGCTTTATAGGAAACATCAAATTACTGTCAACGAACAGTGGATGTCCTCCTTTTCTTCCGATATCGTACCATTCGTAGCATCAACTGATGATAGAGATTTAGTTTCGCAACTTTTAGAGCAGACAAATCAAGCTGGTGTACAACGGCGAAATGAATTACAAGAGGAAATACTAAATCCTGGAGGCCAGGAAACATTGCTAGAAAATGTTCCTGTTGAAAATATTGACATGCAGAGAATTGTTATAGCACCTGGGGAAGGTCAACGACCTTTAGATATGATTCAGGATAGTGATTCTGAAGAGTTGTCCTTCCCAACAATCTTTGCTGGTATCAAAAGGAAATGTAAGGAAAGCTTTACAACTATTGTCAGGTCTGAGCTTAGGAACTTTGATAGAAGAGGCTGTAGGAGTGATAAATTATTTCTTAACTACAAAAAGTTAGAAATGATAAATATTAGGAATAATACCTCCATTTGCTTAAGCATAGCGCAAATCAAGGTATTTCTGCTGCAAATGCTCTCAATGAGGACCATATAAATAATTTGATTCGCCACGATGATGGCTATAGGGTATTAAAGGGTATTAGAACCTCTCCTGCTCATTGGGAAGCAGAGAAAAAGAAAGTTATGACAATGATAAGGCAGTTTGGTCTACCGACTTTTTTCATAACCTTTTCAGCAGCTGAGACCAGATGGACAGAGCTTTTAGTTTTATTGTCTAAAAATGTAGACAGTCTAATAATTTCAGAAGAGCAAGCAGCTAATTTAAGTTTTGACGATAAAGCTCGTCTTATTAGATCTGACCCGGTTACATGTGCTAGATATTTTGATTTTCGCTATAGGCATGTTTTGAAAATAATGAAAATGGAAGGTGGCATTTTCGGCCTCCACTACGTCATTAGGTTTTACTGGCGGGTAGAGTTTCAGCAGAGAGGCTCTCCCCACATTCATGGAATGTTTTGGCTGAAAGATGCCCCAAAGTTAGATTTAGCTACTGAGTCAAGCATTCCTGCAGTAAAGGCTTTTGTTGATCAGTTTATTACAACTGAAGTGAATAACCCAGATGTGGCTCCATTTTTGGAATACCAAATCCACAATCACGGGCACTCATGTAGGCGTGAAGTTAGGGCACAGAAAATATGTAGATTTGGTATTCCGTATCCACCAATGCCCCAAACTGAAATTCTTTTTCCATTAGAAGAAGATGCTCAAAATTTAGATTTACATCACAGAAATTTTGAAAAAATTCAGTGCATGTTAGAGTATTCTTTTGATCGTGAAACTATTGAATTCCTTTGCGATTTCAACAGTTTTTTGTCTCATGATCAGCTTAACATCTCCTATGAATGCTATTTGAATGCACTTAGGTCGACTTTAAAAAAACCAAAAATATTTTTAAAGCGATCATTTGCAGCTATTAAGCTTAACGCATATAATAGTCACTTGCTTCAATTACAGCGAGCAAATATTGACATTCAATTTATACTAGACCCATACGCCTGCTGCAGTTATGTTGTAAATTATATTAACAAGTCCCAGAGGGGATCTCTAAGTTAATGCGTGAAGCAGTAAGTGAGATCAGCAGGGGAAATGTCACTATTAAACAAAAGTTGCAGCATATAGGTCATAAGTTTATTTCGGGTACAGAAATATCGGCCCAAGAAGCTGTTTACTGCTGTTTAGGTATGCATTTGTCCGAAAGCAGTAACGCTGAAGTGTATATCAATACTTCGTTACCAGAACATCGCGTTAGAATACTGAAGTCTAGGCAACAGTTGGAAAATTTACCCGATGATTCAACTGATATATTTTTATTGGGTCTTATAGAGCATTATGTTCAACGTCCAGACGCTCTAGAAAATGTATGCTTAGCCGATTTTGCGGCTCTTTATACATTTAGCAAAAAACGAATTGAAACTCGACAAAATCGGGAGGATTTTGATAATCTCGATTTACCCAGTGTTTCACAATCAAGAATTTTCACCCTACGCGATGGCAGTGGCTTTCTTAGAAAAAAACAAAATCCAAGCATAATTAGATATAGAAGATTTAATATAAATACTGATAGGTGTAACTACTTTAGAGAGCTTGTAATGCTATATTTCCCTTGGAGAAATGAGCACACAGAACTTGTTATAAGGGATTGTGAAACGTTTTGTAGTCAAAACTATGAAGTTATTAATATCAATCGTAGAAAGTACAATTGTTTAGATGATGACGAACTTCAAAATGCTCTTGACAATGTAGTTCAGGGCGAAAATGAGGAAAGTGTTGAAAATCAAGTCGTAGACGATAGATTTAGAGTATTGGGATTGCCTGAGATTAATCCACAATTAAATGTTCTAAACATTAATGAAAGTGATGATAATCCAGACCTAGGAGATAATTCTGTACGGGTAATTAAACTTCCTCCTTTAGTTTCGCCTGAAAGACTGGCCGATATTGTCAGGTCGCTTAATTTGAAGCAAAAGACATATTTTAATCATGTTTTGCACAATGCCAAAAACAATTCTATATTTTATGAATTTGTTGGAGGTGGTGCAGGTGTGGGAAAAAGTCGGCTTATATTAGCTATATATCAGTCGTTAACAGTAATGTACAATAGCAAGCCAGGAAGTCACCCAACAATTAAGATTTTACTGTGTGCCCCCACAGGTAAAGCTGCTTTTGGGATAGGCGGATCAACCTTGCATTCCATGTTTTCACTTCCAGTGAATCAATCTGGTTCAAGTTTAAAGCCCCTAAGTAACGATTTAGTGAACACCTTACATTCAAGGTTGATTGACCTCAAAATTATTATTATTGATGAAATTTCAATGGTGGGGTCAAAAATGTTTTCTCAGTTGGACTCACGATTAAGGCAGATTTTCAAAAATACTTCTCCTTTTGGTGGTATTTCTGTAATAGTTTTCGGAGACTTACGACAACTTTCACCAGTAGGCGATCGTTGGATTTTTGAATCCAATTCTAATGATCCCTACAGTTTAATTTATGCTTCATCCCTATGGGACCTCTTCAAATATTTTGAACTTACAGAAATTATGAGACAACGGGAAGACCAATCCTTCGCTATTGCTTTGAATAATATGGCATCGGGAACCATGACAACCGATGATATAACTTTAATTCGCTCTCGCATATGTCAGCCATCAGAGGTTCCCGATGATGCGATTCATTTATTTAACACCAATGCAGCGACTGATAGCTTTAATATTACAAAACTTAATATGATTCCGACTGATTCATTTTATTCTACCGCTATTGATTTTGTAAAAGCAACCCATTTGACCACTGCTAATAGGCAAAGAATATTAGAAGCCGTTAGTAATTTTAAGTGCTCGGAAACACAGGGCTTATGTATGTCTCTTCATTTAAAAGCCACTGCAAAGTATATGATAACTGTTAATATAGATACTGCAGATGGTTTAGTTAACGGAGCAACAGGCATATTAATGCAAATAGATTTGGATTCTTCCAGTAGTCCAAATACGTTATGGATGAAATTCGCTGACGATAGTATAGGGTTACTTGCTCGATCAAAGTTTACACATCGTACAGAAAGCTTATGGACTCCTGTTCAAAAGGTAGTTAAAAGCTTTCAGTATCGACGAAATGAACAAGTTTCTATAGATCGCAAGCAGTTTCCAGTGGTACCTGCAGAAGGAATAACTATCCACAAAAGTCAGGGAGCCACATACAGCAAAGTGGTGGTCCACACTTGCCCTAGAATGCACCGCGCTTCAATATACGTAGCCTGTAGTAGAGCAACAACTGCATCGGGGCTATTTATTATAGGAGATTTTGTGCCTCCTAAAACTCCTAGAAATGAGGACAAAGTGCAAAATCAAATTTAACAATTGCGTAGTGTGAAGCTACTTCGATCACATTATGATCATTTAGTTAATAATTCAACCCTTGACATATTTTTTTATAATACTGAGAGCATTCATTGTCATATTCAAGACATTCGGTCCGACATGCTAATGCTTAAGTCGTCAATCTTATGTTTCGTAGAAACAGCGACGTATGCTAATGAAAATGTTGACATTCCAGGATTCAGTATTATAGTTCGTCTTGATTGCGACATAGTACCGAATGCTGTTCGAACCAAAAGGGGAGTAATAATTTATGTTAGAAATGAAATTTTAAATAACATTTCTAGCTGCTTCAGCGGTAGAAAAATATGTGGGGCAGCAGTTTTCGAATATGCAGTATTTCGATATAAGTCGTTAAGCTTTATTGTAGCTTACAAAAGTCCCTCGTTTTCATTACCACAGTTTAAAACTGAGTTTGAGGAACTGTTTCTTCAACATCCATTTTTGACTGAAAACTGTGTAATTGTAGGAGATTTTAACTTATGTTTGAGCAGGCTCGAAACAGCTAGAAGTTTTTATAATAATTTGATTGGAAAAAGCTTTAGAAGCTTGCTAGATTTGAAAACGTCTACAACCAATTCTGGTTCACATATTGATTGGGCGTTTTCAAATCTATCTAGTGAGGTAATTACCGCTAGGACATTTGAAACTATTTATAGTTACCACAGTGGTATTTCCATAAGTGTTGAGGATAGTGCTTAAAGGTTTTTTTTGTTCTTTTTTTTTTTTTATATGTGTATATAGTTAGATTAGATATTGTATATGATAGTTATGATATTAAGGAATATTTTAAATTTTAATATAGTATTAATAAGTTTGTTAAATGAAATAATAAATAAATTACGAAGAAAAAAAAAACAATATTATTAATTCCTAGGGTTCAGGGTATTTTCTAGTCGAGCAATCTCGACTAGAGTTTTCTTACTTATTTTTTTTCAGTCACTAGTAAATTATATTGTTAAAAATTTTTTTGATCGTATTTGCGATTTTTTCACTAGAACTGCACTATCAGCTGTCCCTCGCCGCTCTTGCTCTTCATTTGTGGTCTGCGCAAATTAACCATAACCTGAAGTGCCTTACTGAACGACGTTGATGTCGTTTGAAAAAAAGATGCGACCAGAAAAGACCGAGCTGGGC
Organism: Drosophila hamatofila; assembly: GCA_035045345.1. Lineage (NCBI taxonomy): Eukaryota > Metazoa > Arthropoda > Insecta > Diptera > Drosophilidae > Drosophila > Drosophila hamatofila. The sequence continues at coordinate 197,660 of JAWNPA010000042.1, forward strand.
AATATGGCTGCGTTTTATACGCCCACATTCCAGTGTTCTAGTCGCCAACGTTTCGCTCTTTTGGGAAGCTGAGAGAATGGACTTGAACTTGGGCGCATTTCTCTTACTTTTTCCCAAAGCTTTTGGGCCTAGCGAAAGCTCGATCGCTAAAGCTTTGGTCATCCTAAGCTATATTTTTAATGTATGCGCAGCAAATATCGGGCTTGCATTCACACGGGCGGACGTACTAAGATAACTAGATCCACTAAATTTGTCTGCCTGATCATTATGGGGTCTACCACGCCGCCTTGTGGCTGTTAAATACATTTTCTCATTTAAATCCAATTTTTATTGGGTGCAAGGTTAAAACCCATAGTTGTCCTAAATTCACATTTTTATTTGGTTTTGAGTGTAAAAAGTAGGCTACCATATATATAATATGTAATATTTCTCATATAATTAGCTGGGAAGTAATTTTTTTTAAATGTTTATGTGCGACTGCAAGGCATTTCGTACGTGTTTCTCTAGCTCAGCGTGCACTGTTTGGGGCACCAATTCGCTTGCCAATGGTATGATCTCGGCGGAAACTTCCTTCTCATTAACTGTGTATTCACCCCGTGCATTCAGAATGTCGTGTATTCTCTTGAGAATATCATCTTGCCAGCCGGATTCTTGAAGTAGCTTATGCATCAAACTCCTTAAATGTATTAATTCGTCGTTGCTTAGGAGAGGCTCGCTTCCGGTCAAAATGACATTAGGTTTACTGTTATTGTTCCCGCTGCTGTTGGTGTCGCTATTTTTATTGCTGCTGTTTTCCATAATTTTATAAATATTTATTTCAAATTATTTATTTTTTATTCATTCTCAATACGATAGCTTCAAAGTAAATAATATTTTAACACTATTTATGATATATGTAAAATAGATACGTGATTAGATTTACTATGCCTTATGTGTTTCACATAAATTTGATCAAACGTAGTGCTTTCAGTGGCCTTTCAGTGTTTAAATAGAATCAACAGAATCTATAAAACTAGAGCTTCCAAAGCACTGAACTTCCACACTCAGCTGAAGTTTTTAATATTTGTTTAATGAAACACAGACACAGAGTCATTGGCGAGGCTACAGATCCTTCACTGGCAATTCACTGGCTCAGGGCAATTCATAAGAATGGTCAAGCTAATCTCCTTGATATGTTCAATAACCATCGTTTATTAACATATCAGATTGACAATGAGTCAAGTAAATAGGCGTAATGGTGTGAATAGCATTATTGAAAAAATTTGAAGAATTTTGATTTAAGAGCAATTTTGATGTACCACGCTCTCAAAGAGGATCATCGATAGTAGGAGGTTAAGTAGGTCAACAGTTACTCAATTATCAAATTTTCTATTTTGATTTTAAGTTTTTAGGAGATAAAAACTTTCATTTTGTGAATGATCTATTTCATTATAGACATTGTTAGAGCATTAATAAAAACAAGCTCCATATTTGACGAATTCAAGATCAAAACTAAAGTGAACTGTTTATTGCTTAAAATCCTAGTTCTTACAGACCTAACATGAGAATCTTAAACTATTTCCAGTCACTGGAAGGATACATTTTCCATGTTAAGTGTCTCTTTTTTAGATTCTTGAGCCGTTGTCTAGGCTCACGTTACATTTTTATGAGCCGCTGCGCTGGTCGCTGCAACTAAAGGATGACTTGGCGTCAGATAATACGCAGGTTATCGAATATTATGTAGAGATATGATTTTGCAACTTTTCTAGAAAAGAAATCAAATCAATTCAGTTGAGCAGCACTGTATATTATCTAAAAAATCTTCAGAGTAAATCTTGTGGAGAGAAGTTTTATAAGTTATATTTATATATGTTTCTCGCCATGACAAAATCTGCCCATTAATATATATTGACTATTTATTATAGGAGATTTTGTGCCTCCTAAAACTCCTAGAAATGAGGACAAAGTGCAAAATCAAATTTAACAATTGCGTAGTGTGAAGCTACTTTGATCACATTATGATCATTTAGTTAATAATTCAACCCTTGACATATTTTTTTATAATACTGAGAGCATTCATTGTCATATTCAAGACATTCGGTCCGACATGCTAATGCTTAAGTCGTCAATCTTATGTTTCGTAGAAACAGCGACGTATGCTAATGAAAATGTTGACATTCCAGGATTCAGTATTATAGTTCGTCTTGATTGCGACATAGTACCGAATGCTGTTCGAACCAAAAGGGGAGTAATAATTTATGTTAGAAATGAAATTTTAAATAACATTTCTAGCTGCTTCAGCGGTAGAAAAATATGTGGGGCAGCAGTTTTCGAATATGCAGTATTTCGATATAAGTCGTTAAGCTTTATTGTAGCTTACAAAAGTCCCTCGTTTTCATTACCACAGTTTAAAACTGAGTTTGAGGAACTGTTTCTTCAACATCCATTTTTGACTGAAAACTGTGTAATTGTAGGAGATTTTAACTTATGTTTGAGCAGGCTCGAAACAGCTAGAAGTTTTTATAATAATTTGATTGGAAAAAGCTTTAGAAGCTTGCTAGATTTGAAAACGTCTACAACCAATTCTGGTTCACATATTGATTGGGCGTTTTCAAATCTATCTAGTGAGGTAATTACCGCTAGGACATTTGAAACTATTTATAGTTACCACAGTGGTATTTCCATAAGTGTTGAGGATAGTGCTTAAAGGTTTTTTTTGTTCTTTTTTTTTTTATATGTGTATATAGTTATATTAGATATTGTATATGATAGTTATGATATTAAGGAATATTTTAAATTTTAATATAGTATTAATAAGTTTGTTAAATGAAATAATAAATAAATTACGAAGAAAAAAAAAACAATATTATTAATTCCTAGGGTTCAGGGTATTTTCTAGTCGAGCAATCTCGACTAGAGTTTTCTTACTTATTTTTTTTCAGTCACTAGTAAATTATATTGTTAAAAATTTTTTTGATCGTATTTGCGATTTTTTCACTAGAACTGCACTATCAGCTGTCCCTCGCCGCTCTTGCTCTTCATTTGTGGTCTGCGCAAATTAACCATAACCTGAAGTGCCTTACTGAACGACGTTGATGTCGTTTGAAAAAAAGATGCGACCAGAAAAGACCGAGCTGGGCAATATGGCTGCGTTTTATACGCCCACATTCCAGTGTTCTAGTCGCCAACGTTTCGCTCTTTTGGGAAGCTGAGAGAATGGACTTGAACTTGGGCGCATTTCTCTTACTTTTTCCCAAAGCTTTTGGGCCTAGCGAAAGCTCGATCGCTAAAGCTTTGGTCATCCTAAGCTATATTTGTAATGTATGCGCAGCAAATATCGGGCTTGCATTCACACGGGCGGACGTACTAAGATAACTAGATCCACTAAATTTGTCTGCCTGATCATTATGGGGTCTACCACGCCGCCTTGTGGCTGTTAAATACATTTTCTCATTTAAATCCAATTTTTATTGGGTGCAAGGTTAAAACCCATAGTTGTCCTAAATTCACATTTTTATTTGGTTTTGAGTGTAAAAAGTAGGCTACCATATATATAATATGTAATATTTCTCATATAATTAGCTGGGAAGTAATTTTTTTTAAATGTTTATGTGCGACTGCAAGGCATTTCGTACGTGTTTCTCTAGCTCAGCGTGCACTGTTTGGGGCACCAATTCGCTTGCCAATGGTATGATCTCGGCGGAAACTTCCTTCTCATTAACTGTGTATTCACCCCGTGCATTCAGAATGTCGTGTATTCTCTTGAGAATATCATCTTGCCAGCCGGATTCTTGAAGTAGCTTATGCATCAAACTCCTTAAGTGTATTAATTCGTCGTTGCTTAGGAGAGGCTCGCTTCCGGTCAAAATGACATTAGGTTTACTGTTATTGTTCCCGCTGCTGTTGGTGTCGCTATTTTTATTGCTGCTGTTTTCCATAATTTTATAAATATTTATTTCAAATTATTTATTTTTTATTCATTCTCAATACGATAGCTTCAAAGTAAATAATATTTTAACACTATTTATGATATATGTAAAATAGATACGTGATTAGATTTACTATGCCTTATGTGTTTCACATAAATTTGATCAAACGTAGTGCTTTCAGTGGCCTTTCAGTGTTTAAATAGAATCAACAGAATCTATAAAACTAGAGCTTCCAAAGCACTGAACTTCCACACTCAGCTGAAGTTTTTAATATTTGTTTAATGAAACACAGACACAGAGTCATTGGCGAGGCTACAGATCCTTCACTGGCAATTCACTGGCTCAGGGCAATTCATAAGAATGGTCAAGCTAATCTCCTTGATATGTTCAATAACCATCGTTTATTAACATATCAGATTGACAATGAGTCAAGTAAATAGGCGTAATGGTGTGAATAGCATTATTGAAAAAATTTGAAGAATTTTGATTTAAGAGCAATTTTGATGTACCACGCTCTCAAAGAGGATCATCGATAGTAGGAGGTTAAGTAGGTCAACAGTTACTCAATTATCAAATTTTCTATTTTGATTTTAAGTTTTTAGGAGATAAAAACTTTCATTTTGTGAATGATCTATTTCATTATAGACATTGTTAGAGCATTAATAAAAACAAGCTCCATATTTGACGAATTCAAGATCAAAACTAAAGTGAACTGTTTATTGCTTAAAATCCTAGTTCTTACAGACCTAACATGAGAATCTTAAACTATTTCCAGTCACTGGAAGGATACATTTTCCATGTTAAGTGTCTCTTTTTTAGATTCTTGAGCCGTTGTCTAGGCTCACGTTACATTTTTATGAGCCGCTGCGCTGGTCGCTGCAACTAAAGGATGACTTGGCGTCAGATAATACGCAGGTTATCGAATATTATGTAGAGATATGATTTTGCAACTTTTCTAGAAAAGAAATCAAATCAATTCAGTTGAGCAGCACTGTATATTATCTAAAAAATCTTCAGAGTAAATCTTGTGGAGAGAAGTTTTATAAGTTATATTTATATATGTTTCTCGCCATGACAAAATCTGCCCATTAATATATATTGACAAAAAAAATCTCACCCTTTTAACTATTCTCATAGCGCTTAAGGTATAACAGCTAGCTGTAACAGTCATAGTGTGCGTATTGACTGAAAGCCTTTTATGTTATTGCTGCTATGACATCTGCTGTTAAACGCTAACCGAAAAAGTACAATAAATTATAGGCTGCAAAACCATAATAAATGCTTCTGTTGATAATGGCTTGTTAATAAATCTCCCACATCCACATATTTTCATATATGTATAGTAAAAGCATATAAATTTGTGCTCAGAAGTGAAAGTTAGGTGCTGGAGGATGATGAACTAGCCAAAATACCTTAAGGAACATTTGTGGGATCGTCAAAATTGCCGAGCTAGGATAAATGTTGCTGATAATAACACTCCATCAAAGTCGATGTCATCTTTGTTGTCATCTTAGGTGCTTATTGACCTATTTTATTGTACGCTATATATCCAAGTGACTTATTCATCTAAAGAGTAATATATGCTAGCAGTACATTGATATACATATATGTATATTAAAACAAGTAAGAAAGCTCTAGTCGAGACTGCTCGACTACGAGATCCCCTGAACCCTTCCAGGAACTAATATTTCAATAATTCGTCGTTCCACTTCTACTTACGCATGCAGACACACATACAGACATACGCACGCACGTATAAACAGGCATGGGCTGCCATGTGGGCTTACTTTGGAAACTTCATTGTTTAATAACTTTTTTTTTACATAGACAATGTTCATAAAACTTTCAGATTATAACATTAAAATGTGTGTCTGTGGCAACTCACAAGTCTCTAGTACTTAAAATACGGTTTTTGCAAAGTTGTAGGGAAGGGGGTGTTTTGAGGGGTGGGAGGTGAAATATGACAAAACCCGAAATAAAAATACATATGAATCTACATTTCAAATTTGGAAACTCTAGCTCTGAAGATGTAGGGAATACAATTTTTTAACTGGTTTTCGATCAGGTTTTAAATCGATAACAAAATAGCGGGAGCAGCTATCGATTTTTGAAGAAAAACTTGATATGCGCGCTCTATATACTGACACTGACCATACAACACATAGATAGGCCAACTAGAGCAAATTTTGTACACAAAAGAAATCTGGAGATTACCGACCGCTCGTATTTTTGTGTTGATTCGTATTTGCTCGGCTCGGTCGCTTAAGGCTCGAGTAGTCAAAATATGACACGACAAAGTTAATGCGCTGCGAGCGCTTAAACGAATTGGACACATGCTTCAGCACGGCTATGTGCTATTTTTCCTTACTCTCTCTCTCTCCCTCCCTTTATGCTCTCTCTCTCTCTATGGTCTCTCAAATAGCAGCAGCGCACAAAAATTGAAATTTGTCCGCGACGATCCCATGTCTTTCCTTCCGCGGAAAGAGTATACCGAATTCTTAAAACGGTTTGCCATGCTCATACAAAATATTTGCGTTTTCATGATTATTTTTGGGAAGGGTATGAATGCGTTGATGCGCATAAAGAATATGATTTCGCGACGGGCATGCATGCACACACTTACAGACCATTGCTACATGTATGTGCTTTTTGTTGCCTGTGTGCGAAACACTACTCTTGCTGCCTGAAGAAATTGTAAAGTTCGCTTGTCGGTCTTGTGAAGTGCACACACACATTTGCATGTGTGTGTATGGGATGCGATGATCAGAACTGTCGAGTGCCCGAGTTACCTCACCAGTCAGTGTGTACACATACATGTACACACTGGCAAGTACACATACATGTACACACTGGCGACTACACACTGGAGGTACACACTGGCGAATACACACTGGAGGTACACACTGGCGGGCCGAGAGAACGGCATTCCGATTTCAGCCACTAGATGGTGTGGGTTGTTAGTTTGACTGACACATAGAAAAAACTTAATAAAGAGATTTTTATAACGTTAATACAATCAAGTTATAACTGGCGCAGCCTAACGACTTCAGGGACAGGAAAAAGTGCCCCGAAGGAACCTACTTCTATAAAGATATTACAAAATATAAGTATATATTTATAATTATTAATTAATTAATACAACTATAATAATAACGCATGGGTTGTTGTCTAATCGTGCTAAAGATCATTGAATGCATTAGAAAGCATGATGATGATTAAACCTACTGTATCGGACAGAGCGAATAAGACAATCAACTGAAACACATTTTACATGCACAAAAAAAAAAAAAAGAAAAAATAAAAATAAAAATATATGTACGGCTTGGTGTGCGACTTTGATAGTGAATAATATTATGGTCAATACTATATTTTGTATGCACTTATTTATGTATTTGCATAATCAGTGCACTATATTGGTATTGGTATTTGTTTAAACTACAATTGGACTTGTATACCGTATTTTCAAAAAACAAAATTATTTCATAATCTTGATAAAATATTTCTGTTCCTCGAATTCGGCAATTCCTACTAAATACATACATACATGTAAGTACATAGGAAAAGCGAATTTCTGAATACATTTTGTACTTTTGCGGCTACATCGAGAGCAACACGAAAGCGACGTCACGACTTGTAGGCGCCACTAATTGTCGACGAAAAGAACTAATTCTCAAGAATTATATTATTTCACCATTTGTAGCCTACGCAACATTACGAGACAACAACTCGAAATCACTTTCAGTTTGAATCTCGTTGCGTGTGGACCTCACTGCTCATTAGCAAAAAAAAAAAAAAATAATAAGTAAAAGTTGTAAAAATTATTAAAGTTTACCAAAGTGTTTCACTGAACTAAAACAATATCAAAACATTATCGTGCAAAGGTAAAATAAAGTATAAAACAAATATATAAAATAAAAAAAATGAACAAAACAAAAATTGAAATAAAATAAAATATAAAAAACAAAAGTTTAATTAGTACAAGTTTGATGTCTGTCTTTGGCATGATCACTCGAAATCAGTTTCAGTTGCGTGTGAACCTCACTGCTCATTAACAAAAAAAAATAAATAAATAAAATAAAATAAAAAAGATAATAAGTAAAACTTGTAAAAAATTATTAAAGTTTACCAAAGTGTTTCACTGAACTAAAACAATATCAAAACATTATCGTGCAAAGGTAAATTAAAGTATAAAACAAATATATAAAAAAAAAATAAACAAATAAAATTGAAATAAAATAAAATTTAAAGAAACAAAAGTTTAATTAGTACAAGTTTGATATCTGTCTTTGGCATGATCATTGCAACGCGCAAGAATCATGCCTAGCTTCAGCACAATTAACAAAAGAAGGAATACTATTTATTTATGTAAAAGAAATTATATGAAAAAAAAAAAAAAAAAAAAAAAAAAAAAAAAAAACAAAAACAAAAACAAAACATTCAAAAGCAATTACGTTAAACATGACTGATGTCTGTCCGCCTTTTGGCACGATCATTGCAACGCGCAAGAATCATGCCTAGCTTCAGCACAGTTAACAAAAATACTATTTATTTATATAAAAGAAATTATATGGAAAACATTCATAAGTAATTACGTTAAACATGACTGATGTCTGTCCGCCCTTTGGCATGATTACTGCAACGCGCAAGAATCATACCTATGTAGCTTCAGCACAGTTAAAAAAAAAAAAAAAAAAAAAAAAAAAAAAAAAAAAAAAAAAAAAAAAAAAAAAAAAAACAATATTTATGTGAAACCAATTATATGCAAAATATACGAAAACAATTACTAGTAATAATAATATTTTTCACAGAACAAGGAAAACTGAAGGGAAGACAAAATACGGAAACACAGCTGCAAATCACATCACACATTCATAATCATTTTACAATTGGAGAGATTTTGTTCAAAACACAACATACGCTGTACCTACTCTACCCCAACACTAAAAACAAATAGAAAAAAAAAAAGAAAAAAAAACTTAAAGTAAGAAACATATGTTTTATCCATCTATTTTAATACACATATTATCATCACATATTGTTATACCAATTACACACTAATTACACATACATACAGTTATATAAATAATGTCAAAAGCAACGAAAACAAGAAGTGCAAAATGCACTGCTAACATAGCAGACAGTAGAGAAGAATCTCCAATTTTTGATACTTCATTAACCGAAAACATACCTCTGGCTCAAGAAGTCAATATAGATAGGCAAAATATAATGGGTAACTTTAAAATCTCTGATGTAATAAAAACAATGCCCACTTATGAAGGAAATCCAGAAGAATTAGGAGAATTCATTGCAAATGTTGAAGAAATACTTTCCTTTATGGAACACTCAGAACAAACTCCGACAGGAATATTTATTTTAAGAGCAATAAGAAATAAAATTCAAGGGAAAGCCCACGAAATATTATATCAAACAAAAGTAAAATTACATTGGAACGATATTAAAAATACACTTGTAAGACACTTTTCGGACAAAAGGACAGAATCTGACTTAATCGCCGAACTGGGTATTTTAACAACACAAAGTCACCCTGTAGAAATTCTTTACGAAAAAGTTACCAGCATACAGAGAGCTTTAATAAACATTAGTGATGAAAAGGAAATTAATTTAACAGTGCGGGAGACAAAAAAGGATTTTTTTATAAAACAATGCTTAGCCACATTCCTTAGAGGATTACGAGGACCATTAGGTTCCATTATTCGAGGAAGAAGCCCAACTGATATCATTACAGCATATGAGACAGCAGTAGCTGAAAAAGAAATTTTTAGAAATCAAAGACAAGCTAGATCCTGGAATCAAACAAATCAAAATTCGAATAGATTTAATAATAATTTTAGAGGTCAAGACCAATATAGGACACGAAGTCAGCCAATTAAAGAGCAAGCAAATTACAATAGGAAACCGTATAGCCGGGATAACACTAATAAAGAGCAACCAAGCGGTCAGTTCAAGCGTAATAACAGAGAAACTTACAGCAGACAAACAAGAAATACAAATTTTTCTCAACATTCGAATAAATCGTTCAAATCCAGAGGCGAGGCTAAAGAAAATAATAATCAGGGAGAAATACATAATATAAATGATAACGAAAATTTTCAATTAGCAGCCTCAATAACCAACCAGGGTACATAACAAGACGCAGGCATGGAATTGAACTACCATATGTCTTAATTGAATCCGTGTTTGGTAAGCAATTAAAGTTTCTTATAGATACAGGATCTACAGTATCATTTATCGATCCGTTATTTGTTCCACCAGAACACCATGTAAGACTAAACGAACCAAAAGTAATAAAAACAATAGTAAACTCACATACATTAAATTTATCCTGTACATTGAAGATATTTGAGGAGTTCCAACAACAGGGAACATTTGATTTCCTATTATTCAAATTCCACTCATTTTTTGATGGTCTCATTGGCATTGACATATTAAAACAAGTACGAGCAAAGGTCGATGTAGATAAACTAATTCTACAAACACCAAATACGCAATTGATTATACATACAAAAGAAAATATAACAGGCGAAAGACAAGTTATTGAAGAGGCAACAAGATATGTAGTTCAAATACCTGTAAGTCTAAAGGAAGGTTCTTTCTATTGCCCAGAAATTCGATTGGGTAATGAATTAGTTATTTCAAGTGGATTATATGCGGCAACAAGTAATTTTAGCATGATGGAAATTACTAACTACGCAGATACTGAAAAAGTAATTTACTTTGATCAACCGTTAGTAGTAAATCCATACTTAAAAGAACAATACATCGAGGTGAATTTAGCTTTTCAAAATGACTCAGATACATTAACAAGTTCATTTAATTTTCATGAAAAAATAAGAACCACCCAATTGAACACTGAAGAGATTAAATTTTTAAAGAAACTTTGTTTAGAATTTGCTGAAATATTCTACGATGATAAGAACCAATTAACATTCACCAACAGTGTTAAACACAAGATTCCTACCACAGATGATATTCCTCTTTATACAAGACCATATAGATATGGTTTCAACGAAAGAAAAGAAGTAAAAGCTCAGATAGAAAGACTTCTTAATCAAAGAATAATTAGACATAGTCATTCTCCCTGGAGTGCGCCTGTTTGGTTAGTACAAAAGAAATTAGATGCAACGGGACAAGGAAAATGGAGATTAGTGGTAGATTATAGGAAACTAAATGAAAAAACCATAAAGGATAGGTATCCTATGCCAATAATCACTGAGGTTTTAGACAAATTAGGAAAGGCTAAATATTTTTCATTACTAGACTTAGCCAGTGGCTATCACCAAATCGAGATGCATAAAGATGACATTCAAAAAACAGCATTTTCAGCAGAAGGAGGACATTACGAGTTTGTTAGAATGCCATTCGGACTTACTAACGCCCCGGCAACTTTTCAAAGAGTAATGGACTCCTTATTTGGAGACATACTTGGTATATATTGTCTAATATATTTAGACGATATCATTATATTTTCATCCTCATTACAGGAGCATATTCAACATTTAAGAAATGTCTTTAAAAAAAATTAGAGCAGCAAACCTAAAATTACAAACAGATAAGTCTGAGTTTTTAAGAAAAGAAATTGAGTACTTAGGACATGTTGTTACTTCAGAGGGCATCAAACCAAATCCATCAAAGATTCAAGTAATCAAGAAATTTCCTTTACCTAGGACCCAAAAACAAATCAAATCCTTCTTGGGGTTAATGGGTTATTATAGGAAATTCATAAGAGATTTTGCCAAAATAACTAAACCACTAACTAAGCAATTAAAAGGAAAAGATAAAATTATAATAGATGAAGAGTTTAAATCAACGTTTGAAGTTTGCAAGACTCTTTTATGTAACGACCCTATACTGATATATCCTGATTTTACCATACCGTTCATATTAACAACGGATGCTAGTGATTTTGCTTTAGGGGCAGTATTGTCTCAGGGAACTCTAGGATCAGACAGACCGGTATCATTTGCTAGCAGAACTTTATCCGACACGGAAACAAACTACTCGACGGTTGAAAAAGAGATGCTTGCAATAATTTGGGCTGTAAAACATTTCCGACCTTACCTTTTTGGCCAAAAGTTTAAAATCATAACAGACCACAAACCTCTAACTTGGCTAATGAGTTTTAAGGAACCAAATTCAAAATTAGTAAGGTGGAAATTAAGGCTGTTGGAATATGATTATGAGGTCATATACAAAAAAGGATCGCAGAATGTGGTTGCAGATGCCTTAAGTAGAACAAGAGTAGATGTAAATATAGGTGAGGATAGGTCAATTGAAGCCACCTGCGGAGAAACTATACATTCTGCAAGAGAAAATTGGGAACAAGGTATATTCGTTTCTGAAAAACCACTTAACGACTTTAATATACAGATTATCTTTAAGGAATCCGTTCAATCAAATATTAAAGTAGAAGTACCTTTTAAAAACAAAATAAGGCGTACCATTTTCGAGCCAAGTTTTAACGAAAAAGTAGTGACAAAACTCTTGAAATCCGTTTTAAAACCAAATAAGACTTGCGCAATATTTGCAACAGACACAATATTTAAAATATTAGAACAAGTGTATTTGAAGTACTTTGCTCACAGTCAACTTTACAAGGTTTTAAGGTGTACAGAATTTTTAAGAGAAGTTACAACACCAGATGATCAGCAAAAGGAAATTAGGGAATATCATCTCAAAAACAATCATAGAGGTATCGACGAAACTTGCGCTCATTTAAAGCGATCAATTTATTTCACCCACATGAAACAAAAAATTTCACAAACAATCAATAATTGCGACACATGTCAAACATTGAAGTATGACAGACAACCCCAAAGAGTCCCATTTCAAGAGCCCGAAATACCACAACAACCATTAGATTTAATTCACATGGATATATATTCAATAAACCATAATTATATATTAACAATAATTGACAAACTATCAAGATTCGCTACCGGTTACACCATACCAGCTAGAGACTGTATCAATGTAGTTAAATCAGTGAAACATTTTATTTGTACCTTCGGAACACCGAAGAAAATAATTTGTGACCAAGGACCAGAATTTTCGGGAAATCTTTTTATTGATTTTTGTAAACAATATAATATCAACAGGCATGTGACGTCATTTCAACAATCATCAAGTAATTCAACGGTCGAACGTTTTCACTCATCCCTAACAGAAACTTATAGAATCATATTTGATCTGAAAAAAAGAAAGAGCTTACCTTGCACGCATGAAGAGATATTGTGGGAAGCATTGACTACGTATAATAATGCTATTCACTCAGGCACAGGTTATACACCATTCGAATTATTTTCCGGTAGAACACATATCTTTAATAAAACAGCTAATTTTACCAATGAACACGAATATTTACAAGAACTAAATTTATACCAAAGAAAGTTATACCCAGAAGTAGTTCAGCAATTAACCGACAAAACACAAAAACGCACGAATAATTTAAACAAAGACAAGATTAACCCAGCACAACTTGACAAAGACGAAATTATTTTTCGAAAAGAAAATAGAAGAAATAAATTAACACCACGTTTTACATTACACAAAGTACTAGAAGACAAGGGACCCACTTTTATATCAACAAAGCAGCAAAAAATTCATAAGTCAAAAATAAAACGTATAACTAGAAAACCAAAAAACGCTTAGTCATGTACATATATATATACACATATGTGTTGAATATGTGTATATATATATATATATATATATATATATATATATATATAATATCAATTACTCATCTATATTTTATGAAAAAATAAATAAAATAAAATAAAAAATAAATAAATAAAATAAAAAAAAAAAAAAAAAAAAAAAAAAAAAAAAGAGAAATGAAGTATATATGAAATAAATATTATATAATTATGTTACAAGTTTGAAATATATATATCGTTAAACTTAGGAATTGTTAAACTTATGTTAATAAAATTAGAATTATAATAATTAAAATTATAATAAAAACAACAAAATACACATGAAAGGCGCCTACGTGGGATTAAAGAAGCTGGAAAGGGACGTCAACGGTGGATACTTCAAACCCTTTATGTCTCATTCAGACCATATATTCATTCTGGCCTTCACTTCAATCTAGGAGGGGAGGAGTTACCTCACCAGTCAGTGTGTACACATACATGTACACACTGGCAAGTACACATACATGTACACACTGGCGACTACACACTGGAGGTACACACTGGCGAATACACACTGGAGGTACACACTGGCGGGCCGAGAGAACGGCATTCCGATTTCAGCCACTAGATGGTGTGGGTTGTTAGTTTGACTGACACATAGAAAAAACTTAATAAAGAGATTTTTATAACGTTAATACAATCAAGTTATAACTCCCGCGATTCAGTAGTTTGTCAATTTTGTATGGTTTGAATTGTAGAGTGACTATGAAATGAGCCCTTATGACCGCATCAGTAATTTTGGCAATAAAGAGAATAGTTTGACGCATTAAATAAACCTATTAGTTAATGTATTTCTATAACTTTTTCAGTTTGAAAATGTGTATAAAGTAATTATAATTCATAGTTCTTTTTTTCGATACCAGTAGATATGTACATTCAAAAACGTACATATGTAGATATATTATGAATACATATAGGTACATATGTACATATTTGTGAAAAGGATATGAAAATCAACGAGATCGACTCTACAATTCAAACCATACAAAATTGACAAACTACTGAATCGCGGGCACTCGACAGTTCTGATCATCGCATCCCATACACACACATGCAAATGTGTGTGTGCACTTCACAAGACCGACAAGCGAACTTTACAATTTCTTCAGGCAGCAAGAGTAGTGTTTCGCACACAGGCACAGTGATGTCATTTCAGCTTTTTTCCCGTCAAATCTGACTGTTTTGGAAATGCAATTGCGGGATAAATTTGAAAACAGCGGGCAGCCGGAATTCTAGCCTTTTTAACATATTCAGTTTTTAAATTTTTTATTTTACTTTTTCTCAATTTTTTGAGCATTTTTTAACGCGTTTGACGGTTGAAATGTTATTCTACTGTTAAAGTATCGATATTTACATCTATCGAATAACTCTGCTCAAAAATTCCCACCTCTTAAATTGGCGCGTTTCCATGCCTAACATTGTGAAATTCGTTCGCCAAAGAAAGAATTCAAATTACACACGCAAGATGCCAAAAGAATTTTATAAGCAAAAAGTGCGAGATGTGTGGCTGCAGAGCAACGAATTTAAGGAGTGGCTAAGGAAGGATCCCACTGATTTAACACGGGCGTATTGCAGTTATTGTAAGTGCAACATAACTGCAAAGCGCGTGCACATGGTACTACGAAAAAGCACTTATCTGAAATTTTAGGTATGGACTGCGCCGACAAAACAAGTGCTGTTTCGACTATATATTACCACCCAGCTGTCTATCTACTATAGCACAGCGGGACTATTATCCGAGCGATGAGCCTGACATAACCGATATTTTAAATATTCTATAATTTGTTTTGTTTTAAATATTCTAAGCAACTAAAATACAATTTAATATAATACATAATTAAGGTTAAAAATATAATTAGTTTTGTTCATATGAATATGAATATGTCTTTATTGAAAAAAAAAAAAAACAACATTAATTTATAACAAACAGCCTTTTTTTCAACTTTTTTCCTCGGGTATTCAGCCTTTTTCAGCCTTTCTTTTTCGTCAATCTAGCTGTTTTGGTTCACAGAAAAATGACATCACTGCACAGGCAACAAAAAGCACATACATGTAGCAATGGTCTGTAAGTGTGTGCATGCATGCCCGTCGCGAAATCATATTCTTTATGCGCATCAACGCATTCATACCCTTCCCAAAAATAATCATGAAAACGCAAATATTTTGTATGAGCATGGCAAACCGTTTTAAGAATTCGGTATACTCTTTCCGCGGAAGGAAAGACATGGGATCGTCGCGGACAAATTTCAATTTTTGTGCGCTTCTGCTATTTGAGAGACCATAGAGAGAGAGAGAGAGCATAAAGAGAGGGAGAGAGAGAGAGTAAGGAAAAATAGCACATAGCCGTGCTGAAGCATGTGTCCAATTCGTTTAAGCGCTCGCAGCGCATTAACTTTGTCGTGTCATATTTTGACTACTCGAGCCTTAAGCGACCGAGCCGAGCAAATACGACTGGTCGCTAATATTTCGACTGCCTTTTTCGGCGTTGAAAAAATTTGTTCTAGTTGGCCTATCTATGTGTTGTATGCAGTGTTGCCATTTTAGCTTATTTTAAGCTAGATCTGGATTATTTCAAAATGAAATAGCTTAGAAAGTGCTTAAAATGCTTATAGCTTGAAATCTAGCTTATTTCAAATTTAATTTGGCTTAAAAAATGTAGTACAAAACAATTTTTGATATTTGATTGTGTTGTAGTTTTTGGTCATTTTTATCGAGAAATCGATAATAATTTTGTTTGATCGTGCCATTTTGAGTATAAATGTATGGTAATTTTCGTTTTT
Organism: Drosophila hamatofila; assembly: GCA_035045345.1. Lineage (NCBI taxonomy): Eukaryota > Metazoa > Arthropoda > Insecta > Diptera > Drosophilidae > Drosophila > Drosophila hamatofila. Next base: position 214,064 of record JAWNPA010000042.1, read on the forward strand.
TCGTAACTTTCGGTCACACTTATTTCAGATTTTAAAGCGTTTGTTTAAAAAAAAAAATGCCAAAAGTAAGCTACAAGCAAAATTTCCGCGATTCGTGGACAAAGTGTCCTGAATTTAAGGAGTGGCTACGCAAAGTCTTAACAGACTCCACAAAAGCATATTGCTGCTTTTGCAAAGCCACAATTGGGGCTAAATTATGCGAATTGCGGCAGCATGCCGCTACCAAAAAACATGTCGCGTGCATGCAAGGCAATATTCAAACAAACAAAATAAGTTTTGTTCCAAAATCGTTTAAAACAGAGGAACAAGAGGCTGCGTTGTCTTTATACATTGCCGAGCACTCAGCCATAGCACCGGTGGATCACTTAGCTCAGCTATGCGTCGACCAATTTAAGGCATGCAATGCTGCATTAAATATAAAGTTAAAACGGACAAAGTGCACTCAAATAATTAATAACATATTGGGTGTCCACTTTAAGGAGGATTTACGGATGGATATCGGAACATCAAAATTTAGTTTGCTTCTGGATGAGTCCACCGATATAAGTGTGACGAAATTGCTGGGTAAATATAAATAAGTTATAAGAATTTGTGTAAGTTTATATAGGACATGTTTACATGCAATGTTGGTATCTTTTTTAATATTTAGGCGTCGTTATAAACTACTTTAGTGTGAATAATAAATGTTTAGTTACGACCTTCTTAAGTTTGATACATATTGAGGCTGGCGACGCAGTTACTATTGCAGAGGCTGTTAAAATGGAGCTGGGTAATTTAGACCTTGATGTTGGCAATTTAATTGGGATCGGGACAGATAATGCTAGCGTCATGACTGGAACTAGGCACAGCGTTTACACAGAATTGAAGAAGAGCGTGCCCTCTCTCATATTAATGAAATGTGTCTGCCATTCCATCCAATTGGCTGTAGGCCATTCAACGAAAAAAAATTTTCCAAAGCATTTGGAATTTCTCATTGCCGACACATACTCCTGGTTTGCTAAGAGTTCTCACCGGCAAACAACATACAAAAAAGTATATGAGTGTATAAATAATGGGCAGGTATATATGGATCTATGTTTGTGTATAGTTTCATTGTCAATCGTGTACGTCCAAACAAAATGTTTATATGTAAAACCGTTTAATTTTCATGCTTGTCCCAGTTTTTTGTAAGTAGACTAATCCGTTTGGTTTGTATAACATTGTGTTTTGGTATACTGATATGTTTTTGCATTTATTCAGGCACCCTTAAAAATTCCTAAGGTTTCTGATACAAGGTGGCTTTCCATTGGAACTGCAGTATCGAGGATCGAGGAGCAATGGGACGCACTCAAGTTGCACTTTGCCTTAGCAGCGACAAACGAAAACTGCCACAAGGCACAAATTTTGCACGCATTGTATGAGGAAGACAAAAATAAGGTCTACCTAATATTTTTAAAGCCCATACTAAAAGATATGCAAAATTTAAATAAACTTTTTCAAAGCGAAAAAGTGGACTCGACGAAGCTCCTTAACGAAATCATAGCTGTGATAAATTCGCTGAAGTCAATGATAATTTTACCAGACGAAGATATTGACATTATGAAGGACGATTTGGAAGAAGTCTCTAGACCAGATTTGTTTATGGGATACGCTTTCGAAGCAGAAGTAAAAAATCCTAAATATTTTATGCACATTAATGATATAAGACAACATTGCAAAGATTTTATAATCACATTAATCGTCCAACTGAGAGAGAGGTAAGCTTAAATTTGAATTTATATATATATATATATATATATATAATATATTTTTAATCTACGGTTTAATTTCAGACTTCCTAACAATTTTGATATTTTGAAAAAAATGGAGGTTCTTGCCGTAGACAATATGCTACGTGCAAATAAGAAACCGACTGAGATAATTTCTTTGTTGGAATTTTTAAATTACTCAAATATTGAAGAAATTGTTGCCCAATTTGCAAAAATTCATTTAATAAATTGGGAGGAAAAAGAAAATACTTCCCAGTTTTGGGCCGAGGTCCTTAATTATAAGGATGCTGGAGGGAACAACACTTTTCAGCAGCTATCATTATTTGCTATACATATGCTATCGCTTCCTTGGTCGAATGCTGCTGTTGAACGCGTATTTAGCCAAGTTAATATCGTTAAAACTAAATTGCGAAATCAATTAAATGTTAAAGGTTTGAACGCAATATTACGTATAAGGTTTGTTTTTTAAATGATTAGTTATTTAGTGTATACTTAATATATTCTTTTTAACTTTACAGATATGGATTACGCCGTCATGGCAAATGTTGTTTTAATTATAAAATACCTGTAAAGTACTTATCTTTAATTAAAACCTCTGAAAAATATGAGGAAACAAATAATGAAATTGATGATATAATTTCATTAATATAATTTTAAATATATCAATAAAATTAAAATTTCTTTTAAAAGTTATATATCACGTGTTTTAATAGTTAGCTTATTTTTAAGATTTTTTTTTTTAATTTTTAGCTTATTCTAGCTTATTTTTTCCTTCAATCTAGCTTATGGTGACTTTGAAAATCTGGCAGCACTGGTTGTATGGTCAGTGATACTGAGTAGAGGTGGGAAACTATCGATAGCACTATCGCCGCTATCGAAATTGGAGCACTATCGAGTCGGTATACTATCGATCGTGCCGCGCTGACGATAGTGCGATATTGCAATCGATAGTTATGTTTAAACATCACTAATAAATGGCGCGCTTTATTTTTCATTTGTGAGAAACTAATTGTTAACTGCAGTGAGAATATTGTTTAATTGAAGGGTGTTAACCATAATTAAAAAAATAAAAATAAAATAGATCGATTTTTCCAAAAAGGTAATTAACAACGCACTGTTGAAGCAATTTAAATTAATTTTATTAAAAATTTTGTATAACATAAGGTAAACGCCGCAATTCTAAGGAAACCTCTGATTGTAACACAACAGATTCGGACAAGAATTTTACGTCTGTAGCAAGTAGGATATTAAAAAAGAAAAACAAAATATCGGACGTATGTAAATACTTTAAAAAATCAGACGTGTGGAAAGGAGTACAAAACGAGCGGCAATACTTCGAATTTGCATGACCATTTAAAAAGACGGCATACCCTCTTCAAGCAGCAGCTGCAGATCCAGCATGCGATCAATAGATTCATATATACAAAAATCTCTATTATATGATTCTAGTGCACCGCGAAAAAAGTTAATTGATCGGGCATTAACAGAAATGATTTGCTTAGATGTCCAACCGTACAGCATTGTAGAAGATCCCTGTTTTATAAATTACAGCAAAATACTAGATTGTCGGTATAAGCTGCCAAGTCGCCGACATTTAAAAAATGTGTTATTGCTAGACTTGTTTAAAGAAACTTCGGAAAAGCTTAAAACCATTTTTGAAGCAATTTCCGACATTGCTGTAACGTGCGATTTATGGACATCCCGTGCTAACATATGTTTCTTAACAGTAACAGGTCACTTTGTTTATGGATACAGCCTAAAAACGGCATCATTAGCGACCAGGAAACTTTGTGATAGTACAAACCATTCGGCACAAAACATCGCAGATACTTTGCAAGAAGTTCTGGCGTCTTGGGGTGTACTGGAAAAAACGGTGTGTCTTGTCACGGACAATGCCAGTTCGATGGTTAAAGATTGCGAACTTTTAAAAATTAGAAATATTCCTTGCTTTGCTCACACGCTCAATTTAGTTGTTCAAGATGGACTAAAATTTAAGGATGATGCAACTAACGCGTTAATTCAAAAGTGCAAGTCAGTCGTCAGATTTTTTAAGAAAAGCTCAATCGCAAATGAAAAGTTTAAAATTGCGCAAGAAAACTTTAAGTACACTTTGTTGCAAGAAACGCAAACTCGATGGAATAGCTTCTTCTTGCACCGCTACCGTTTCATGCGGAAGAGATAAATGTTTTAAAGGACATGAAAGAAATACTATCGCTTTTCCAACAAGTCAGCGAAAAAATATCAGGAGGACAATATGTTACGATATCTCTTATAATTCCACTAACATATGGACTTACTCGAAAAATCCAAAATATTTCTTCTAATTTGCGAACTGATGTTGGGAAAAACATGATAACTGTTTTGTTAGATTCCATTGAAAAGCGTTTATCTCCATATGAAAAAAGTATTGTGACGAGAATGGCGACAATTTTAGATCCGAGATTCAAAAAGGTTGGTTTTCAACATAGCACAAATGCTGAGCAAGCTGAAATTTGTTTTCAAGACGAATTGGCGACCTTAAGCAACTTGGAAAATCCAGGTAGCTTGAATTTGGAAGTCATTCCAACTAGTGGGGACTCATTTTTTGAGTTTTTGGGGCAAGATGCCAGTTGTGGACGAGGAAACGGGCGATCCAACGCAATTATTATTATGAGACAGTTTTTGGAAAGGGCCATTGTGCCGCAGGAAGTGGATCCCTTATTATGGATAGAGGTAAAATTATAAAATAAATAAATAACATACCTTAAAATTAATCTTTTTTACATTAAACTCTATTTCAGGTTAACCAGATGGATTTTCCTGCCATAAAAACTCTTATGTTTAAATATTTTTGTATTCCTGCTACGTCTGTCGAATCAGAGCGTGTCTTCAGCAAGGCAGGCCAAATCGTGTCAGACCGCAGAACTCGTTTGAAAGAGGAAAATGTAAACATATTGATTTTCCGCAATCAAAATCTTTGGATAAACTCGAGCTCCTGAGAAAGTATTAACTTAGTATGGCAATCAAAAGCCTAATAGCCACAATTTCATTGTTATCATTTTCTATTCCACAATTTTTATTTTACTTCATTGAACTAAGTAAAATAAATGATTTTTTATGTTATTTTATATTAACCACATTTTAAAGAGTTTAAATTATTTAAAACATCGAATAGGTCACGCTTTTAAATACTTAATTACAGTTGTTTTATATTGGGGACTATCGAGGAACTATCGACGATACTATTGACCGCTATCGATGGCTTCGAATTTACAATCGCCCATCATCGATGGTGCCCACTATCGATAGTTTCCCACCTCTAATACTGAGCTACAAACAAAAATTGCAAGTCTCTAGCTTTTATATCTTCTGAGATCGACGCGTTCATACATACGGACAGACAGACAGACAGACAGACGGACAGGGCTAAATCAACTCGGCTCGTCGCCCTGATCAAGAATATATATACTTTATGGGGTCTGCCACGCCTCCTTCTGCCTGTTACATACTTTTAACAAAACCATTATACCCTGATTTCCCATTTTCAATGGGTTCAGGGTATAAAAATTAAAATCGTAAAAGAACAATTTACAGCAAAGCACCAGTGCCCGTTCTAAAAATAGAATCTACTGATAAACGACTGCAAGCTTGCTGCTGTTAAGCAGCAAACCCTGTCTTTAAACGACGATGCCAACAATTTAACATGGCAAAAAGTGCCCACTAACAGAAGAAATGAAAGTTCTCCAGCTTTAGCGCGAAAAGTCATAGCAAGAAGAAATGAAAGTTCTCTAGCTTTAGCGCGAAAAGTCGTAGCTGTAGAAGGACCCTCGACATCCAAACAAGCTATCCATTTTATCTTACTGGCGTACTCCGACGATGACACCAATTTAAACCCAAAATTAGATGAAGAAATGGAAATAAAGTAAATTACCATACATTTCAGCTTAAGCAAGAAAGGGCATTTAAAGTATCCATTACTCCTCACAAACTGAATCAGTAAAACGCGCTGTTGAAGTACATGGTCATGTAGTTAGAGGGATTCAAAATATCAAAAGTCGTATTACCAAGGAGCCATTACCTATGTTTTGTTTAGACTTAGAGCCAAACAAGAACAATTATTAAATCTATCTATGAATCCGAATCTATAATATGAACCATATAAACAATGCCATTGTCACAATGGAACCGCCAATAAAAGTGAATGATATGGTGCAGTGCTACCGATGTCAAGATAAATAAACGGTATAGGTGCGTTAAATGTGCTGAAAATCACCAAAGCGTCATATGTCCAAAAAAAAACAAGTAAGAAAGCTCTAGTCGAGACTGCTCGACTAATGAGATACCCTGAACCCTTCCAGGAACTAATATTTCAATAATGCGTCGCTTCATTTCTACTTACACATGCTTACTGTGGGAACTTATTTGTTTAATATTTTTTTTTGTAGACGGACAATCTTGATAAAACTTTCAGACCGTGATTATAACATTCAAATGTGTGTATGTGCCACCGCAAAAGTCTATAGTACTTAAAATACGGTTTTTGCAAACTTGTGGGTAAGGTGGTGTTTTGAGGGGTAGGGGGTGAAATATGACAAAAACCGAAATTCTAAAAAATACATATGTATCTACATTTTAATTGGAGACTTTAGCCCTAAAAATGTGGGAAATGCAATTTTTTAACAGGCTTTCGATAAGGTTTTTAATCGATAACAAAATAACGGGAGCAGTAATCGATTTTTGAAAACAAACTTGATATGCGCGCTCTATATACGGACTTACGAAAAAGTTTAAAGTCTCTAGCTCTTATATATTCTGAGATCGACGCGTTCATACATACGGACGAACGGACGGACGGACAGACGGACAGGGCTAAATCAACTCAGCTCGTCGCCCTGATCAAGAATATATACTTTATAGCAGCGTTGGAAAATGCTACGCTACTCCGTAGTGTTTCGTTTTGCTCTGGCTACCGCTCTCATTTATGACGGGATCCGTAGCGGAGCCATAGTCGTACGAAAAAATGTATGAGCTCTGCTCTGCTCTCGTAGCTTGTTGTGTTTAAATCTGTAGCGATAGCAATAGCACAAAACGAAATGAGCGACTACGCTACTGCAGAACGATAGTCGAAAATCGAGAGCGAGATGAGAGCAGAGCAAACGTAATTGATTTGTTTGCTTCGGCTCTTTGTGCCGTTCTTATGCTGCAATTTGGCGTTCGTCTGTTTTTGCTAATTCGAAAAGTTACGTTATATTTTCATTATCACCTTCTCAGTTGTAGCAAAATAATTTTGGCACTTTTCAAATACTTATTCATGAGTAAACATGGAGCCGCAAAACAAATCTCTAAACGTTTTAAATTATTTTGTTGAAAGTGATGAGGAGCATGTTAAATGCAAAAAATGTTTTCGTATACTAAAAAATAATCGTGTTTTTAATTTAAAAAAGCATTTACGATTGCATGACATTAATGTTGAACAAGTAAGAGGGCTCTAGTCGAGACTGCTCGACTAGGAGATACCCTGAACCCTACAAAGTACTGGTTCCAATCATTCTACACTTCTTTCATGCACATATACAAAAACACATACACACACCCGTACGCATGCATCCATATGAACGCATAAACAAATTCTCTGCTAACTGCGCACTTACTGCGCTTGGGCTGCCGTGTGGGCTATATTACGAAAACTTGTTTGTTGAATAAATCTTTTTGTAGTGGGACTATCTTCATCAAATTTTTAAAACGTAATAATAACATTCAAATGTGTGTATATGCCAAAGCAAAAGTCTCTAGTACTTGATATACGTTTTTTTCAAATTTGGGGCGAGGGGGGCGTGGCATCCAAAATCTGTAAATAACAAAATCTTTGTATTCATCACATAAATCTACACAGTAAATCTGAAGTCTCTAGGTCTAACAGTATTCAAACTAGGCTTTAAAAACAAAGTCAGATTTTCGATTGTTATCGATAAAAAAGAAATGGGATGAGTTATCGAAAAAATATGATAAACTCGTACTGCGTATGGTATACACGATGTATATACATGTAAAATTTCAAGTCTCTAGCATTTGTAGTTTAGGAGATCTCTGCGTTCCTACGGACGGACAGACGGACATGGTTAGATCAACTCAGCTCGTCATCCTGATCAAGAATATATATACTTTATGGGGTCTGCCACGCTTCCTTCTTCCTGTTACATATATTTTCACAAAAACATTATACCCTGATTTCCCATTTTCAATGGGTTCAGGGTAAAACAAGTAAGAACGTTGCAGTCGGGCGTTACCGACTGCGGAATATTCATTCACAGTCCCAACGCTGCCATACATATCTAATTGATTTTGGGTGGTCAACCCGAGTATATTTTAAATTTCAAGTCTCTAGCGCTAATAGTAATCAATATAAAGCAGGGCCTGAACTAATTAAAAGTGGGGAATCATAGAGAACTATTCCCGTTTATATCTCGTACATCTTTAGAGCTAGACTCTCCAAATTTTGCATATAGATGCATGGGTATTTTATATAATTTTGATTTTTGTTATATTTTGAATATCGACTCAAAAATTTACCGAATTCTCTTTTTAATTTTAATTGCAAATGTAGCAATGTGAATGAGCTGGTATTTCTTAAGAAATGACCAAAATTCAATAGAAATTTTATTTAATAAACAAAATATTTGGCCAATTAGCAAACGCACCTGCAAGCAGCAAGCTAGCAGCGGAGCAGAGCGTTTTTCCTATACGTATGCACACATTGATCGGTTATTCTATGCATACAGTCATATGCATATGTATGTATGTATATACATACATATAAAAACGTGTCTTCTAGTATATTCTAAGAATTGATTCATGAAATTTTCAGCCGTTACTTTAGCTTACTTTTGTCAGATGACGCTCTCGAAGTGAAGCTATTTCGTATTAGCTACCGTCTGATTGTATGTTGCAGTGGCGTCGATGGTAAATGCTATGCAAGTTGCGCTGGAATAGCGCGGGTTCTAATCTCGCTAATGCCAAGTTTTTTAAATGTTTTTTTTTATAAATTAGTTATTTTATTGGGAAAATTATAGCTTATATGACAAACACATAACATTATTGTTATTATTAAAAAATTTTTATAAGTTAAATTTTATTTTTGCTAAAATAACCCACAAATGCTTATACGTACATACATACATACATACAAATATATGTATTCGTCTGCACACACAATTTCAGTATGCCAGCGTTTTTTACGCGTGTGCAAATGTGTATGTATGTATGTATATTCAAATGCGTATTCGAGCAATTCTAAGAATCTCAATTGCGATTGAATTGTCTTTGAATTGCTTTTGAATTGTCTTTGAATTTTCAGCCGCTACTTTGGTTTTTGTTTACTATTGGTGCTGTAGCTGTAAAGTTCGTTGTTAGTTATACTGCGTATGATGGGTGCAGTGGCGCTGTTAGCAGAGACTCTGCGCGTTGTGTCAGAAGTCCGCGGTTCGAATCTCTTCTTTTATTTTTTTTGCCAAACACGCTGTTTGATTGTGGTGCAGGTTCGAACCCCGTGGAAATTTTTTTTAAAATCGAAATTTATATTGTTATAATATATTTTATATTTTTTAAATTTCTTAAAAATGTTTCGTTTTGTCTTATTAATGCCTATTAAGCTTATATACATATATATGTGAGTGACACACGCATATGAATTTTGCATTTGGCCGCTGCAAATGTCGATTTGGCACGCCCCCAGTGGGCGTTGATTGAGGTGCAGGTTCGAACCCCGCGGAAAACTTTTTCGTTTTAATTTAATTTATATTTTTTAATATTCTTAAAAATGTTTCTTTCCTTATTATCAATACCTATTAAGCATATTTATATATATAGGTGGCATACGCATATGAATTTCGCTATTGGGCGTCTAAAATCCGTTTTGCCACGCCCCCAGTGGTCGTAGACCCATAATTTTTGGCCAGTTCTTAGAATGAGCTGAAGGCTACGTAACTGTAAAATTTGGACGCTTAGACTCAAAAAATGTGAAAATTACAGGGTATTTTTTGATATGCCACGCCCCCAAAGAGGCGTAACAATTATTTTTGGGTCATCGATAGAGGAGATTATCAGTAACTCAACTATCCAAATTTTAAGCTTCTAGCTCTAAAACTGTAGGAGATATAAACTTTTGCGGTTTGCCACGCCCCCTATGGGCGTAGATATATCCGCCATAACTTATTGATCTTGGGTCGTCAACCCGAGTATACATACCAAATTTCAAGTCGCTAACATCAATAGTGCTCAAAATATAGAAGAATTTGGAAAATCAATATATATTTAGATCCGATTTGCCACGCCCCCAGTGGGCGGGGATATATAGTTTTTTCTTCGGTCTTTATAGAATCGTAACATTAACTTACGTGCCAAATTTCAGCATTCTAGCTTTACAACTTTAGAAGATACAGTTTTGCTCGATTTGCCACGCCCCCAATGGGCGTAGATATATCCGCCATATCTTTTTGATCTTGGGTGATCAACACGAATCTACATTTTAAATTTCAGCTCTCTAGCTCTTCAACTAATATGATTTCTGGCATACAGGAAAATGCATTTTCCGATTTGCCACGCCCCTAGTGGGTGTATATGGAAAATTTTTACACTTTATAAATCGGAGACATATACGAGTATATGTTCCAAGTTTCAAGTCTCTAGCTTCAATAGCCGCGAAAAATATTGCATTCATACGGACAGACGGACAGACGGACGGACAGCAAGACGGACATTGCACAAAACCAATATATTCATATCACTTCGTGAATGAATATAAAAAGAAGGAAATAACTTTGCTAGTGCCGCTTCGAAAAATTTAAAAAAATCAACAATTAAAGTTAAAATTAATAAAAAAAATATTAATTCGGTCATACATTGGTCTTGTAACTGAAGAATGCGTTCCATTTCATGTGCTTAACTCTAACAATATTCGAAATATAATTGACCCCATATGTCAGGGTATTGGAGAAAAATGTGGAGTTAACTTCAAGCTAAATGGAAACAAATGTAAGGCTGTATTAAAAAATGTGGCAGCGAATATTAGGCTTTAAATAAAGCAGGAAAGTAAAAATCGCCTTTTATCACTAAAAATTGACAGTGCAACGCGGCTTGGCCGAAATATTTTTGGACTTAGTGCGCAATATATAACGAGAAATGTAGATGGTAGCAATGGTAGAACTTAAAGGAAGTGAGGCAAGTACATCCAAAAATCTGGCTAAGGAAATTTTATCGGTTTTAGAAAAATATGAAATATCACTGAATCAAATTGTGTCCATAACATCGGATAATGGGGCCAATATGATAAAAACGTCAAAAATGTTATCGCAAATTTATAAAACCGATGACGATTTTGATGAAGCGTGCACTGAACACAAGAACATGGAATACACGAAACAAATAGATCATTTCGAAAATACTGAAAATATATATGTCGGGGATCTACAAATATGTCGATGTGCAGCTCACACTGCCCAGCTTTGTGCACTTGACGTAACCAAACATCCAAGTGTAAAGAATTTTTTATTCCAATGCCGCAATCTTACAAAGTATACTCGTAAGCCCTCAAACGGTTACCGCAATTTATTTGAATTACGCAAGTTCAAATTACCTCAATTGGATTGTCCTACTAGATGGGGATCAACTTTCAACATGATTGACGACCTTCACAAAGCAAAAAGTATATTGAGTCTTATTGAAACTGTGGAGAACAAAACAGAAGACGAAAATTTCGAAGCAAACGATTTTTTATGGGACTTTATAGATTGCTATGTTACAGTTATGGCTCCACTACAAAAGACTATAGTACAGTTTCAAGAGGAACAATTTTATTATGGTAATTTTTATGCTCTGTGGCTGACTTGCAAGCTAGCCACCAATCATATTTTGACAACAAACGCCTTCAATAAAGATTTCATTATTTATATAATTGGAAATAAACTTATTAAAAGTATGGAAACACGAAGCAAGAAATTAGTATCAAACGTGGGCTTCGACGCTTGCCTATACTTGGACCCCAGATTTCACCATATTATTGACTGCTCACAAAAAGAAAGAGCTATTAATTTCTTAAAGACATTGTGGGAACAATTAAAAATTTATGGCCAGATTCCCAATTTAAATAGTTCAGGCAATTCAATCAATACGGATTCTGGACCCTTAAAAGACAATGATTTGGAGCTATTGGACAACTTTTTAAGTACTAGCATGGTACTTCCACATGAGCTAACAGATGTCCATGGGAAGATTGAAAGATTAAAATTACCGTTTATGAAATCAAATGTAAACGTGTTAAATTTTTGGAAAGGAAAAATGTCAAGCGACCCAGAGCTTTATGCCTTAAGCAAAGTATGTTTTGCTATACCGCCAACGCAAGTAAGTATTAAGACTAAAATAAAAATAATTAAACAAGTGCTTAAATTTCTTAATACTTGCAGGTAACAATAGAGCGAGCATTTTCATCTATGAAACTGGTGTTGTCGGATAACCGAAATCGATTTAGTCACGAAACATTGGAGAATATACTTCTTGTTAAACTGAATTCAATACACTTAGATAGTGCCATCGACAATCTAAGTCTATTTGAAAATGACAGTTAATAAATAAGTTTAAGTTTGCTTTTCAGTTTTGTATACTATTTATTACTATGACGTTAGAGAAATGCGTACGAAAATTGTTGTATCACACCACTCAGAAAACTGTATAAAGGCTATGAAATTTACAGTATCGCCATTTGGAGAGCCGAGTCGCTTGATAGCAGATCAAGGCCGATGCTTTACAAGCTCCAACTTTCGCGAGTTTTGTAACGCCCAGAAAATAAATTTGCATTTGATAGCGACTGGCGTCAGTCAGGCTAATAAGCAAGTAGAGCGCATCAATGGTCACTAACTATATTCCGCTAAAGTTATTAATTGGAAAGGTTTCTAGAACGCTTGTCATTTGACGATGAGAAATATCACATAGATCTAGATCAAGCTAGAGCTCAAGCTAAGAACAATATGAAAATGAATGCTCAATATGACAATACTAGGTACGACAACGATAATAGAGCTGGAAAAAACATCGAGTGTACTATCGATACATCAATGTTTTTGTATTTTTGAAAACTATCGATAGTTTTTCATTCTTTTGCACTTGCTTGAAGTGAAAACAAGTAAGTTACATTTTTCTGTATTTCTGTATTTTTATAAACCATTTCACTCTTGCAGAAACTAAGAGTAAGTCCGTTGAGTTGGTTGAGAAATTTTCGGAAGGGACACACGATGGACAAGTACCTTCAAAGTAAGTTTTTTCTTTTTTTGACAATGCGAATGTGGCTCCATCAAATCGACTATGAGTTTTCTGAGTTTTTTTTTTTTGTAATTTTGCCTTATATACTAAATTAAATTTATAATTCATACACTGATAGTAAATTTAGCAAAGGAAAATGAGAATCCTCCAGAAAAGCGGAAAAGGGAAGCGGTCCTGCTGTGTGGAATTTTTTTAAAAAAGCCAAGGATGCGAATTAGGCTATTTGTAAATTATGTGAAAAATCGTATAAAACCGGCGGTAATACAACAAACCTGATGGATCATCTAAAAAGGATTCATCCGGAAGCCAAAGCTGATGCAAAGCGTTAGTTAGAGTGTAAAATTGATAAGTACCTAGAAAAACCCTTATACTCAAACGATTCCTTTAAGAAGAAAAAGCTGGATAAATTAGTTATGCAAATGATTGCTTTAGATGTACAGCCGTTCAGTGTTGTTAACGATTCTGGTTTCCAACGGCTTCTGTTTGAGTTAGACCCAAGATACCAACTACCAAGCAAAACACATTTGCGTAATGTCGTATTGACCAGCGAATATAATGAAATTAAGCTTAAGTTATAAGCAGTTTTTGATTATATTGAATACGTGGCTATAACAACAGATGCTTGGACATCAAAAGCTAACGAGGGTTATCTTTCCGTTACATGCCACTTCATTAATAACCAGTTTGAACTCAAATCAGCGCTATTATCAACAGAAAAATTATTATTCCCAACGAATCATAAGGCTGAAAATATTGCCGATTCGCTTAGAGTCGTTTTTAATGAGTGGGCTTTGATAAACAAGATTGTGGCGATAGTGTCCGACAACGATGCATCTATGAACAAGTAAGAACGTTGCAGTCGGGCGTTACCGACTGCGGAATATTCATTCACATTCCCAACGCTGCCTTACATATCTAATTGATTTTGGGTGGTCAACCCGAGTATATTTTAAATTTCAAGTCTCTAGCGCTAATAGTAATCAATATAAAGCAGGGCCTGAACTAATTAAAAGTGGGGAATCATAGAGAACTATTCCCGTTTATATCTCGTACATCTTTAGAGCTAGACTCTCCAAATTTTGCATATAGATACATGGGTATTTTATATAATTTTGATTTTTGTTATATTTTGAATATCGACTCAAAAATTTACCGAATTCTCCTGTTAATTTTAGTTGCAAATGTAGCAATGTGAATGAGCTGGTATTTCTTAAGAAATGACCAAAATTCAATAGAAATGTAGATCATATTTAATAAACAAAATATTTGGCCAATTAGCAAACGCACCTGCAAGCAGCAAGCTAGCAGCGGAGCAGAGCGTTTTTCCTATACGTCTGCACACATTGATCGGTTATTCTATGCATGCAGTCATATGCATATGTATGTATGTATATACATACATATATAAACGTGTCTTCTAGCATATTCTAAGAATTGATTCATGAAATTTTCAGCCGTTACTTTAGCTTACTTTTGTCAGATGACGCTCTCGAAGTGAAGCTATTTCGTTTTGCGCTGGAATAGCGCGGGTTCTAATCTCGCTGATGCCAAGTTTTTTAAATGTCTTTTTATAAATTAGTTATTTTATTGGGAAAATGATAGCTTATATGACAAACACATAACATTTTCGTTATTAGTAAAATATTTTTATAAGTTTTTATAAGTTAAATTTTATTTTTGCTAAAATAACCCACAAATGCTTATACGTACATACATACATACATACTTACAAATGTATGTATTCGTCTGCACACACAATTTCAGTATGCCAGCGTTTTTTACGCGTGTGCAAATGTGTATGTATGTATGTATATATTTTAAATGCGTATTCGAGCAGTTCTAAGAATCTCAATTGCGATTGAATTGTCTTTGAATTGCTTTTGAATTGTCTTTGAATTTTCAGCCGCTACTTTGGTTTTTGTTTACTATAGGTGCTGTAGCTGTAAAGTTTGTTGTTAGTTATATTCCGTAAGATCGGCGATGTTAGCAGAGACTCTGCGCGTTGTGTCAGAAGTCCGCGGTTCGAATCTCTTCTTTTACTTTTTTTGACAAACATGCTGTTTGATTGTGGTGCAGGTTCGAACCCCGCGGGAATTTTTTTTAAATCGAAATTTATATTGTTATAATAATTTTTATATTTTTTAAATTTCTTAAAAATGTTTCGTTTTGTCTTATTAATGCCTATTAAGCTTATATACATATATATGTGAGTGACACACGCATATGAATTTTGCATTTGGCCGCTGCAAATGTCGATTTGGCACGCCCCTAGTGGGCGTAGATTGAGGTGCAGGTTCGAACCCCGCGGAAAACTTTTTCGTTTTAATTTAATTTATATTTTTTAATATTCTTAAAAATGTTTCTTTCCTTATTATCAATACCTATTAAGCATATTTATATATATAGGTGGCAAACGCATATGAATTTCGCTATTGGGCGTCTAAAATCCGTTTTGCCACGCCCTCAGTGGTCGTAGACCCATAATTTTTGGCCAGTTCTTAGAATGAGCTTAAGGCTACGTAACTGTAAAATTTGGACGCTTAGACTCAAAAAATGTGAAAATTACAGGGTATTTTTTGATATGCCACGCGTAACAATTATTTTTGGGTCATTGATAGAGGAGATTAACAGTAACTCAACTATCCAAATTTTAAGCTTCTAGCTCTAAAACTGTAGGAGATATAAACTTTTGCGGTTTGCCACGCCCCCTATGGGCGTAGATATATCCGCCATAGCTTATTGATCTTGGGTCGTCAACCCGAGTATACATACCAAATTTAAAGTCGCTAACATCAATAGTGCTCAAAATATAGAAGAATTTGGAAAATCAATATATATTTAGATCCGATTTGCCACGCCCCCAGTGGGCGGGGATATATAGTTTTTTCTTCGGTCTTTATAGAATCGTAACATTTACTTACGTGTCAAATTTCAGCATTCTAGCTTTACAACTTTAGAAGATACAGTTTTACTCGATTTGCCACGCCCCCAATGGGCGTAGATATATCCGCCATATCTTTTTGATCTTGGGTGATCAACACGAATCTACATTCCAAATTTCAGCTCTCTAGCTCCTCAACTAATATGATTTCTGGCATACAGGAAAATGCATTTTCCGATTTGCCACGGCCCTAGTGGGCGTATATGGAAAATTTTTACACTTTATAAATCGGAGACATATACGAGTATATGTTCCAAGTTTCAAGTCTCTAGCTTCAATAGCCGCGAAAAATAT
This sequence comes from Drosophila hamatofila, assembly GCA_035045345.1. Taxonomy (NCBI): domain Eukaryota; kingdom Metazoa; phylum Arthropoda; class Insecta; order Diptera; family Drosophilidae; genus Drosophila; species Drosophila hamatofila. Next base: position 230,336 of record JAWNPA010000042.1, read on the forward strand.
TGCATTCATACGGACAGACGGACGGACAGCAAGACGGACATTGCACAAAACCAATATATTCATATCACTTCGTGAATGAATATAAAAGAGGCGTGCGAGATCCTTAAGATTAAAAGCATCCCATGTTTCGCACATACAATAAACTTGCTGGTGCAAGACTTACTGAAACAACCTTTTGTGTCACAAATTTTGTCCAAATGCAAGCGTATTGTGGCATTCTTTAAAAGTAGCACTATAGCTTATGAAAAGTTTAAAAAAGCTCAAGGTGTCGCTAATCCATATGGTTTAATCCAGGAGGTGGCTACTAGATGGAGTAGTGCGTTTCAAATGCTTGAACGGATTATACTTACGAATGAATACATTTCCAGCACACTCCTTAGCATTCCAAAAGCCCCGCAACCATTTTTTGCTGATGAAATAACCGTAATAAAAGAATTTATTACAATTCTTAAGCCGTTTCATGATGCAATCGTTACAATTTCTGCTGATAAAAACGTTACTATTTCAATTATTAATCCACTCTAGTGCGAACTACATAAAACTCTGAACGACCATTGAGGATCAGCCAGAGGCTAAAAGTACTTTACATTTTTTGAAGGAACGTTTCCCTGCACGCCTTTTCCAGTATGAGACACGCACCATACCTAGAATTGCAACTATTATCGATCCGCGTTTTAAAAAGGATGGTTTTATGTCAGTCTCAAATGCTGAACAGGCTTCAAAGGCCCTAGAAGATGAACTGTCCCAGGAAATGTCCAAAGCAACGCGAATTTCTCAACCAACTCCACCAACACCAGAGCCGGTACGGTTTTCTTTTATGAAGGACAAACTACAAAGCAAAGTGTCGACCTCAAAGAGTAGTGCCATAATCATATTGGAAGGTAAGATGAAATTTATTCATTAAATACTGAAATTCAAAATATGGCTAAGAAGTTTTTGTGTGTTCCGGCGTCATCGTGAGAGTCCAAACGGACTTTTAGTAAAGCTGGGCAAATTATATCAGATCGCCACTGTTCTTTGAAGCCAAATGTAGTAAATAAACTATTGTTCATTAATAAGAACATGAAACTACTTGATCTCGATTAGATTTAATCCTTATTTTTGTTTTTGTTAATAATTAGACTATAAGTTGAATATAATTGAAGTTTATAAATAAATTAAAAATAAAAAGCTGTTAATAAAATTGTTTTTATTAATTTTGTTAAGTCCTGTATCCTGAAAGAATATAAACAATTTGACACAAAACAATAATTTTGAATATACCGCGCAAACATCGAAAACATCGATGTAACATCGATGTTTTCTTTCAAAAACATCGGAAACATCGATGGTAACAAACATCGATGATTTTCCAGCTCTTAACGATAAGGCTAAAATCGGGCTCAAGAGAGACATCCAACAAAGTCAGACTCAAAGTATAAAGGTCCGTTTTGATTACAGATGTATTAGAAGGTGACAAAATAAAAATTTTGAAATAGACATTAAAAGATTTTCGGTGTTAAAATACACACTGATTGTTGTTGCTGGAGCACCAGAGAGTTGGATGCTATGAAAAAACTATTGCTGTGGCACCAGAGAGGTAGTTGCCAATGTATGTTATAGCTGTGGCACCAGAGAGGTAGTTGCTAATGTATGTTGTAGCTGAGGCACCAGAAATGTGAATGCCAGAGAATGGTAGCTGAGGCATCAGAGATGTGAATGCCAGAGAATTGTAGCTGAGGCATCAGAGATGTGAATGCCAGAGAATTGTAGCTGAGGCATCAGAGATGTGAATGCCAGAGATTTGTATTGCTGAGGCATCAGAGATATGAATGCCAGAGATTTGTATTGCTGAGGCATCAGAGATGCGAATGCCAGAGATTTGTATTGCTGAGGTATCAGAGATGTTAATGCCAGACAGTTGAATCTCTAAGTTGTTGTGAGACTTTGTGATGGATGGCATAAGATTTTGAAATCTTTTGTCAAGATCTATTTTAAAATGGATTTGTTCTGAAATAAAAGAAAATCCACGTGTTGTTGTCAGTATGGCCGTGTCGGAGAGTTATTTGAATATAGATATCGGCAACATCAATAGTTATATGCTGTGAGTGGCATTTAGGGTTATCAAGTGCCCTAATTGCTGAGTGTAGTCCGTGTACGTAGTGTTGGAAAGTTGCAACGAGTGGAGTTGCCTGATCGTTGGAAGATGCCTCATGGGCAGTTTAGCAGCAACAGTCGAAATGAACACACGTACACGGAATTCACAAAGCTCCAGCGCTAGACGAAATATGTGTGGCGGGTTCCATTACAAATGTGACGCCAACTGCGTTAGATAGTGAAATAGTAAATTGTAATATTGAAAATATCCCTGACGACCCGACAAATATATATACTTTATGGGGTCTGCCATGCCTCCTTCTGCCTGTTACATACATTTTCCCATTTTCAATGGGTTCAGGGTATAACAAGTAAGAAAGCTCTAGTCGAGACTGCTCGACTACGAGATACCCTGAACCCTTCCAGGAACTAATATTTCAATAATTCGTCGTTCCACTTCTACTTACACATGCACACACACATACACAAACAGTCATGGGTTGCCATGTGGGCTTACTTTGAGAACTTAATTGTTTAATAACTTTATTTGTAGACGGACAATTTTGATAAAACTTTTAGACCGTGATTATAACATTTAAATGTGTATATGTGTCAAAGCACAAGCTAGTATTTGAAATACGCTTTCTGCAAACTTGTAGGGAAGGGGGTGTTTTGGGGGGTGGGGGGTGAAATATGACAAAAACCGAAAATCTTAAAAATACACTTGATTCTACATTTTAAATTTGGAGACTATCTTTAAAGGCGTAGAAGATATAATTTTAAAGCTGATTTTCGATAAGGTTTTAATCGATAACAAAAAAACAGAAGCAGTTATCGATTTTTAGAAATAAACTTGATCTGCGCGTGCAATATACTGACCTACAGCTTCAAATTTCAAGTCTCTAGCTCTTATATCTTCTGAAATCGACGCGTTCAAACATACGGACAGATGGACAGACGGACAGACAGACAGACAGACGGACAGGGCTAAATCGACTCAGTTCGTCGCCCTGATCAAGAATATACCTACTTTATAGGGTCTGCCACGCCTCTTTCTGCCTGTTACATACATTTTAACAAAACCATTATACCCTCAGTTCAGGGTATAAAAACCAACAACATTGACATATTACTATTATTGATATTACTTTAAAAAAAACTTATATATTCATCAAATGTCACGATGTTATAAATGCTAATCATCCATATGGCAGAGCACAGGGTGGAAGTGCCATTATTGTTAAAAAACACCCTGAAATACAAAATTGTTGATCTGGAAATTCTTTGCCATATTCTTAGTGGCAACGCTATACTTAGATGTTAAGAACATTTTATCTGTTAATAAAAGTCAGTATCACTAAAACAACCAAACGGTGAAGTTCTCTGTCCACTAGCCAACAAAAATAATGGACAGCATCAGCAAAAATTAATGAAACTGTGCGATTAATCAATGTTCAGTTAATCCGTTGCAGCAGTTTATCTACAACCTAGATATCACTGCGAGCAGGACTTCAACACACTATTTCAAGGGCTTGGTAGACACTTTTTTGCTGATGGCGACTATAATGCCAAACACCTCTGGTGGGGATGAAGACTGGTAATAAATCTCCCACATCCACATATTTTCATAATGTATAGTAAAAGCATATAAATTTGTGCTCAGAAGTGAAAGTTAGGTGGATGATGAACAGCCAAAATACCTTAAGGAAATTTGTGGGATAGTAAAAACGAGCTAGGATATACCCTAATTGCTGATATAACATCCATCAAAGTCGATGTCATCTTGTTGTCATCTTAGGTGTTTATTGACCCATTTTATTGTAAACTATATATCCAAGTGACTTATTCATCATATGATAGCAGTACATTGATATACATATATGTATATCAAAACAAGTAAGAAAGCTCTAGTCGAGACTGCTGACTACGAGATCCCCTGAACCCTTCCAGGAACTAATATTTCAATAATTCGTCGCTTCATTTCTACTTACACATGCTTACTGTGGGAACTTATTTGTTCAATATTTTTTTTTTGTAGACGGACAATCTTGATAAAAGTTTCAGACCGTGATTATAACATTCAAATGTATGTATGTGCCACCGCACAAGTCTATAGTACTTAAAATACGATTTTTGCAAACTTGTGGGTTGTTTTGAGGGGTAGGGGGTGAAAAATGACAAAAACCGAAATTATAAAAAATACATATGTATCTACATTTTAAATTTGGAGACTCTAGCACTAAAAATGTGGGAAATATAATTTTTTAACAGGCTTTCGATAAGGTTTTTAATCGATAACAAAATAACGGGAGCAGTAATCGATTTTTGAAAACAAACTTGATATGCGCGCTCTATATACGGACTTACGAAAAAAATTCAAGTCTCTAGCTCTTATATCTTCTGAGATCGACGCGTTCATACATACGGGCAGACGGACGGACGGACAGACGGGCAGGGCTAAATCAACTCAGCTCGTCGACCTGATCAAGAATATATACTTTATAGGGTCTGCCATGCCTCCTTCTGCCTGTTACATACTTTTAACAAAACCATTATTCCCTGATTTTCAATTGTCAATGGATTCAAGGTATAAGAATCCAGTGTACTGAATAACAGGCCAGCAACATCTGCTTATCGTGATCGACTGACTTCAACATCAAGCATTCAAACAAAACCAAATCTAGAAAATATATACTCAAATCAAGTAAGTTATGCACAAGCACTACGAGGTGAGACAGTTACACAAGAAACAAGTAAGAGTGCACTAGTCGAGACTGCTCGACTAGGAGAACCCTACAAAGTGCTGATATTCCATCATTCTACGCTTCTTTCATGCACATATACAAAATGACATGTACACACCCATAGTATGCATCCATGCGAACGCATAAACACGCGCTCTGCGAACTGCGCAGTTACCAGTTACTGCGCTTGGGCTGCCGTGTGGGCTATATTATGAGAATTTATTTGTTGAATAAATCTTTTTGTAGTGGGACTTCCTTCATCAAACTTTCAGAACGTGATAACATTCAAATGTGTGTATATGCCAAAGCACAAGTTTCTAGTACTTGATATACGTTTTTTTCAAATTTGGGGCGAAGGGGGCGTGGTATCTAAAATCTATAAATGACAAAATCTTTGTATTCATCACATAAATCTACACAGTATTCAAATTAGGCTTGAAAAGCAGTCAGATTTTCGATTGTTCTCGATAAAAAAGATATGGGATGAGTTATTGAAAAAATATGATAAACTCGTACTGCGTATGGTATACTCGAGTATACAGGTAAAATTTCAAGTATCTAGCACTTGTAGTTTAGGAGATCTCTGCGTTCATACGGACGGACAGACGGACGGACGGACAGACGGACAGGGCTAGATCAACTCAGCTCGTCACCCTGATCAAGAATATATATACTTTATGGGATCTGGCATGCCTTGTTCCTCTTCGAATTCCCATTTTCAATGGGACTAAGACCTACAGCGACTAAGACCTACAGTCTAAAACAAGAAATGCCCACTAGATGGAATAGTGCTCTTGCAATGCTAGAGCGGATTCTGGCAACAAAAGATGCCCTTGCAAAAGTTCTTTTGAGAACGGCAAAGTCACCGTCACCCTTGACTGCAGAAGAGATCGACGCTACAAAAGGCATTGTTAATCTGTTACAGCCATTCGATGTGGCCACCAAAAAATCGTGTTCTGCCAATGCTGTTACTATATCAGTTATAATCCCTCTAGTCTGCTAGTCTAGTCTAGTCTCTTAGACAAAATCGAGTGTTTTAAAAATACACTGCTGACAGATGAAGGCAAAGAAATGCGTGAGCTTTTGAAAAATAAGATAAAATCACGACTTGAAGATTATGAGTTCCGCACACCAACTAGGATGGCAACGCTCTTAGATCCGCGGTTAAAAAAAGGTTTTTCCACACCCTTCCACACAAATGAAGCGGCGAAATTAATGGAAAAAAAAGTGACACTTTTACATAAATTAATGCATCGACCAAAGGATATATCCACAGTGCCAATTGAATCAGCCGGTTCCAGCGTGCCATTTTTTCAGCGGGTCAAAAAAAACATAGACCAAAAAATCAAAAATGACAGAGCTTACTCAATTGTTAACCTGAGGAATCACTACTTGAGTCAAAATCTGGATGAGAATCAGGATCCTTTAATGTATTGGAAGGTTATTATTGCACTAATGCACAAATTAATATTGCTATATTCATGATAAATTTTTCAGAACGCCAACAACGACGTAGCTCTTCAAACGCTGGCAAAAAAATATTTATGCATTCCGGCAATATCTGCCGAATTTGAGCGAATGTTCAGCAAAGCTGGAATAATTGCTAATTCTAGACGAGCATCGTTAAACCAGTTACAGTTAACAAGCTATCTTTTCTGAATAAGAACCAATGGATTTTGTCTTAGTTTTCTAAATACAGCGAAAGATCTCGCTAAAATCGCCATAGAGGCAATTGATTTTGTTATTATTAATTATTGGATTTGACTTTTTAGTTTTCTCTTAGTTTTTATTTATAGTGAAAGATCTCGCTCAAATCGCCATGGAGGCACTGGTTTTTGTTATTATTATTATTTATTATTATTATTTATTTAATTTTAAGGAACACATAATGGATTTGAATTTTTAGTTTAAATGAATTATTATTATTATTTGTTGGATTAAAGTTAATGAAAAAAATTTCAGTTATACGCCTATAAAGTTATAAAGTTTTTGGCTTGTTTGGGATTATATTATAAATTTGTTTTTGTTTGATCTATAACAAGCTGCTGCTTTTATTTTAATAATGAAATGGTTGCCTTTGTATCCATTAAGAAGCTATAACTAACATTTACAAGAAAATTAATAAATAAAATAAGTGGTCGATATATCGATACTATCGATAGTTGTCTCTGAAAATATCGCAAATTTCGATACGGCCAGATATCGGGACGGATATCAAGTTTTTCTTCAAAATCGATAACTGCTTCCGTTATTTTGTTATCGATTAAAACCCTTATCGAAAACCAGTTAAAAAATTATATTTCCTACATCTTTAAAGCTAGAATATCCAAATTTGAAATGTAGATTCATATGTTTTTTTAATAATTTCGGTTTTTGTCATATTTTACCCCCCACCCCTCAAAACACTCCTTTACCTACAAGTTTGCAAAAACTAGAAACTTGTGCGTTGGCACATACACATTTCAATGTTATAATCACGGTCTGAAGCTTTTGTCAAGATTGTCCGTCTACAAAAAAAGTTATTAAGCAATTAAGTTCCCACAGTAAGCCCACATGGCAGCCCATGCCTGTTTATACGTGCGCACTCATGCATGAGGCCATAAAAGTGGCTGATGCAATTCGATTTCTATTCGACCCTGAGCTTTATATGAAGCACCAGATTACTGTTAAAGAGCACTGGCTGTCTTCTTTTTCGTCTGGCGAAATTCCATTCGTTGCATCAGCTGAAGACAGGGACTGAGTATTATAATTAGTACAAAGTTCTGCTTAAGCCTCAACGAACGAGCAGAATAGTAGAGAGCCTGGAGAAACCAACCCAGAAGGCCAGGAAGCTCTTTTAGAAAATGTCCCTGTAGAAAATATCACAATGCAAGAAATAGCCATAGCCCCTGAAGTCAACGACCATTAGATATGCTCGAAGATTGCAACTATCATTGCAGGCGTTAAAAGAAAGTGTAACGAGAGTTTTACAACCATAGATAGATCAGACCTGTGAAATTTTGATAGTAGAGGCTGTAGAACAGACAAATTATTTCTCAACTACATGAAGTTAGAAATGATTAATATTATAAATAATACTTCTATTTGGTTACGTAAGCACAGCGCCATTCACGGCATTACAGCAGCAAACGCTCTTAATGAAGAACAAATAGATCAATTAAATCGCGATGATGAGGGCTATAAAGTTTTAAAAGGCATTAGAACTTCGCCCGCTTACTGGGAAGCAGAGAAGAAGAAAGTCATGACTAAGACGCTCTCCCAGTATTATTAGGTATAGGAGATTTAATATTAATAAAGAGAGAAATCAATACTTATACTCTTATGTTGTATGTTCCATGGAGAGACGAGGAGGCAGACCTAGTTAGGAAAGACTGCGAATCGTTTTGTAGTCATAATCAGGAGTTAGTTGAATCAAACCGTAGGACGTATAATAGCTTAGATGACAGTGAGCTTCAGAATGCTCTTAACGACGCAGTGCAAGAAGAGAATGAGGGCAGCATAGAAAATAGAGAGGTAGTAGATGATAGTTTTGGAGTGTTAGATTTGCCAGAAATTGATCCTAGATTAAATGTCTTAAACATCAATTGAAGAGATGAGAATCATGATTTAGGAAATAGCAATGTCCGTATAATAAAACTGCCTGCTTTATTTTTGTCCGATAGGATCCAAGATCTTGTTAGATCCTTAAATATAAAGCAGAAGACTTACATGTACTGCACAATATGAAAAGTAAGTCAACATTTTATGAATTGGTTGGAGGTGGTGCTGGTGTCGAAAGGAGTCAACTAATCACCTCCATTTTTCAAGCATTATTCCATATGTTTAATAGTAGGCTTGGGAATAATGATTCAGCAAAAATTTTACTCTGTGCCCCAAGAGGTAAAGCTGTTTTCGGAATTAGTGATTCGACACTACATTTCATGTTCTCTCTACCAGTTAACCAATCTGGTTCTGATGTGAGAGCTTTAAATAATGACTTGGTCAATAGCTTACATTCAAGGTTAATATACCTTAAACTAATTATTATAGATGAAATATCTATGGTAGGCTCCAAAATGTTTTCACAGACTCACGTCAAAAACAAATTTTTTTAAATACTTTTTCCTTTGGTGACATATATGTCATTGTATTTGGGGATCTACGACAGTTGTCACCATTAGGCGATCGTTGGATTTTCGAATCCAACTCCCATGATCCCTACAGTGCTATATATGCTTCTTCGCTGTGGGACCTATTTAATCAAAGTTTTGTTTCGGCTATAAATAATAAAGCATCGGGAAATATGACACCCGATGATATTATCTTTATCAGATCCCGCATTTGTCAGCCATCGGATGTTCCAGATGATGCAATTCATCTGTTTAGCACAAATGCGGCGACTGATAATTACAACATAATGAAGCTTAACGTTATTGCAACGGACCCATTTACTTCCGTTGGCGAAGATTTTATTGAAGCTACCCATTTAAATGCAGCAAATAGGGAAAGAATTTTAGAAGTTGTGGGTAGCTTTAGGTCGTCCGAAACTCAGGGTCTGTGTAAGTCCCTTCTTTTAAAAACAACTGCCAAATATATGATTACGTTCAACGTAGATACTGAGGATGGGTTACTTAATGGGGCAGCAGGAATTTTGATGCAAATAGATTTCGATGCATCCAACGCTCCAAATGTTTTATGGATGCAATTTACAGAGGACAGTGTAGGAGTTATTGCTCGCTCTAAGTGTACACATCGTACAGAACCTTCATGGACCCCGATTCAGAAAATAGTTAGAAACTTCCAATATAGGAAAAATGAGCAAGTTTCCATTGACCGTAGGCAGTTTCCAGTTGTACCTGCAGAAGGTATAACTATTCACAAAAGCCGGTGAGCTAAGTATAGCAAAGTGGTGGTCCACCTTTGCTCTCGAATGCAGCGTGCTGCAATATACGTAGCTTGTAGTAGGACAACAACTTCTTCTGGATTGTTTCTTATAGGAGATTTTGTTCCTCCTAAGCCTCCGAAAAATGATGATAAGGTCCAAAACCAAATAGTCCGAATAAGTGTTTGTAATTAATATTTTTTATTTAAAATATATATGTCGTATCGATGTGATACTATGACGTTGTATTAGCTACAATTTAGTTGCAATAGTATTAGAGGGAAACTAAGTGTCAGAGTGAGCTAACATATCAGCACTAACCATATAACATGTATTGTATGGTTAGTGATATCAGTGATAATTAAATGATGTATTGTCACTAGAAGAGAGACAACTATAGCTGATGCTGAACGTGGTCTCGGGTGTTGCTGTGTGAAAGCGAGACGGCAACTTGTGCCTTTTGCTATGATTTCGATATGCGAGAAGAATGCAACCAGAAATAGGGAGTTTTAAATAGTTTTAAAAAATATCTTTTTTTTTTTTTTTTTTTTAATAAATGGCTTTTATATTTGCATCTAAAGTCAAACAATGCAATTTTTATTTCGCAGTGTGTAGTGTTTCTTCACAAACTTTATATACTTTATGGCCTCCTGCCTGTTACATACATTTAACAAAACCATTATACTTTGATTTCCCATTTTTAATTGGTTCAGGGTATATAAATAATCTCCAACAGAGCCTGCTCTTGAGCTTTTTCGGCATAAATCACATTTCCCCAAATTACATTTACATTATATTTTAATTTAAATTTTTACGGAATATTGTAGGTAATAATAGTTTTTGGTTTCAGAAATATCAGCAAGAAACCCGTTCTGTTGGGAAGGTAAGCATTTCTTCAAATAATAGTTACTGAACAAATTAGGTTTTGGTATAGAATTTTCAGCAAGAGCGCCGTTTCTTACTGGTAATGAAACCATTCATATTTTCTCGGGAAAAAACGGCAACACTGGTGCCTGCGCTGTAGTTGGTGGTAGAGGTGGGCACGGGCCGGGTTTTTATCGGGTACCCGTGGGCACCCGCGGTTACCCGTGGGTATGGGCTGAAAAATATAATTTCGGGCTGGGTGCGGGCGGTTGCGGGTTAGACTGCTTAATCCGTTTTACCCGAACAAATTTTTACTGTTTCATTAAAGTTTGAATAAAACTGTAAAAAAAAGTCGACCTCCGCTGACGGAATAAAAATCTTAATTTTATTCCAGCATTTTGACAACAAAAAAATGTAGCAACGTAATATTCTGTTAAATATTTGAATATTTGCTATACCTGATTTGGTGTATACATACGATTAATTTTGGTATCGATGATCTCTATAAAATTGTCATTACGATTAAAAGCATAAGCATTGTGGAAAAAAATGAACGCTAATAATAATAAGTGTGTTAAAACAAAATTTGAAGTGCAAAGAGCAATTAGTGCCAATCACAATATGTACAAATTGATAGAAAATTCTTCTGGAAAGAGTGATGTTTGGAAAACTTTCAAGATTGTGGAATTCGATGGAAAGCCTCTTGATTTTGTGTGCTGCTGCAAATGCAAGCTTGTTTTGGCTTTTAGCGCCAAAAATGGCACCACAACACTTGCTCGGCACGAATGCACTTTAATGCCTCCACCCAATCAACCATTGTTAAACTTTGCATCGAAGGCTGTTCCGAAGAATGTTCTTGATGATTTAGCTAAAAAAAAACAACTGGCTTTTGTAGCCAAAGACTTGTTGCCTTTAAACGTAACTGAGGGTAGGTAAAAGTTATTTTTTTTAATATTCATCAATGTTAATATTTGCTAAATTTATAGGAACTGGTTTTCGTAATTATGTTCAAGCTATATTGAACATAGGCGCCCAGTACGGAACGCGCGACTCCCATGATCTGATTCTGTCCCGAAAAAAGTTAACAGGAAAGATTATGGTTGCAGAATACAATAGAATAAAGGATCTGCTCACTACTGACTTGTCAAACAAACACATGGCATTCACTACCGACATGTGGACCGATTAATTTACCCAGAGAAGCTTTCTTTGCTTAAGTGCACATTATATTGATGAATCCTTTTGTTTAAAAATGTCAATATTAGGAGTAAAAGAATTTCTAGAAGAAAGCAAGTAAGAAAGCTCTAGTCGAGACTGCTCGACTACGAGATCCCCTGAACCCTCTTCTAGGAACTAATATTTAAATAATTTGGCGTTCCACTTCTACTTAAACATACACACATACACACATACGCACGCACGTATAAACAGGCATGGGCTGCCATGTGGGCTTACATTGGGAACTTAATTGTTAAATATCTTTTTTTGTAGACGGACAATCTTGATAAAACTTTCAGACCGTGATTATAACAATAAAATGTGTGTGTGTGCCAACGCTCAAGTCTCTAGTATTTGAAATACAGGTTTTGCAAACTTGTAGGGAAGGGGGTGTTTCGAGAGGTAGGGGGTAAAATATGACAAAAACCGAAACTCTTAAAAATACATATGAATACACATTTTAAATTTGGAAACTCTAGCTCTAAAGGTGTATTAAATATAATTTTTTGACTGGTTTTCGATAAGGTTTTTAATCGATAACAAAATAACGGGAGTAGTTATCGTTTTTTAAAAACAAACTCGATATGCGCGTATACGGACCTACGAAAAAAATTCAAGTCTCTAGCTCTTATATCTTCTGAGATCGACGCGCTCATACATACGGACGGACGGACGGACAGACTTTATACTTTATATACTTTATGGGGTCTGCCACGCCTCCTTCTGCCTGTTACATACATTTTAACAAAACCATTATACCCTGATTTCCCATTTTCAATGGGTTCAGGGTATAAAAAAATCTGGCGGTAACATTTTAGAGCAAGTGAAGTATATATTGCTTGAGTATAATTTAGAAAGTAATTTAAGGAGTAGTGTTATTGTTACTGACAATGCACTATGGGTAAAATTTTCGATTTTTTTGGCATTTATTCAAAAAAAATTTTGTTTGCAATTTAAAATTTTCTTTTATTTATTGAATATATATACTTCAACTAGATTAAGTAGTATTTTTTTTTTTTAAATTTAGGGACTACCATTAATAGTTTACACATACTCAAAGTCAGCTGTTGCATAGTTGCATTTGATATATAAAAAGCGCAGGAAATTTTGTTCAACTTGCAATTAAAGTGGAGCTTTTGTGTAAACATAAACAAAGAAAGTGTATAATGGAAAACGTACCTAATGGTATGTAAAATAAGTTATTGCTATTACTTTTTGATTGTAATTGTGTTAGTGTCCAGTTGTCCAGTGTGTTGTCTATGTGTATTTTTAGCTAAAAATTAACAAATGTACGTGTGTTCCGTGGAGTATTACTTTTGTGCAGCACACCACTTCACAGAGGTTTGATATAACAGTTGTTGTGTATTATGTCCAGGTTCGGAATCTATTAACCTCGTTTGCTCCTTTTTGTTCCTTTTGGAAAAAAAATTAGTTTTTGCAGTTAAAAACGAGTTTTGTCGTGCAGAGCTTCTGGAGGTATGGACCAACAACAACAGCCAAGAAGACGCGGTAAAAAACTTTATTATTGAAAAATTTAAAAATAATATTAGCGAAAATATTGATAATCTAATTGATAAAAAAGTAAAGCAATTTGTAGAGTACATAAAGAAGCATCTGCCAAAGTGCAACCGGAATTTGGAAAGGTTTAAAATGCATCATGCTGAGCCGATTAGAGAATTTAACTGATATATTTAATAGGGCTTTAGACTCATCTGATCCACTTCTCTCTTCACTCAGTTTAAAAGAACGCGAAAAGAAAAACAAGAAATAAAAAATCCCAAAAGAAGTTATTGAACTTTTGGAAGACCCCAATTTTCAATTACCAGCAACATTTGAAGGCTCAATGGAGCCAACCTTAGTTGAAGAAGAAAATGAAGACGAAAATGAGGATGAAAATGAAGACCAAAACATAGATGATAAAAATTTAGAGTTAAATTTTGAATTAGATGAAGAATATGAAGATCATTCAGTTTAAAATTATATCGCATATATTTTATATATCCTTAAGTTTCTTCAAATATTAATATTTTTTTGCAGTTGAATGAAATATAATAAAAATATAATTTTAAGTTGCTAAAAGTGTACAAAAAAGTTATTAAAAATAATTTGAGCCCACATGTAATGATTTTTAATTTAATATAATATGTAAAAGGGGAAGAAAATTTGAATGCCACGCCCAATTGTAAAAAAAAAACCGAATTTTCTTTTTAATAATACTAATATATACCTAAAATTTCAAGTTCCTAGCTCTTCATTTACAATTAATGCCAAAAAAATCGACTTTTTACCCATACAGTTGCCGCTTTAAACACTTATAAGAGACTTTCTTGCGCCTGTCATAACTTGAACTTAGTCATGGACGACGTTATAGAAAAGAATCCCGTTGAAGAAATTAAGACCTTATTGGAAAAATCAAAAAATCTTGTTAAATATTTTAAGCACTAGGAGCTTAACAAAAAACTGAGCAAATCACTAAAACAAGATATTAAAACGCGTTGGAATTAAGTTTTCATTATGCTTGAAAGCATTTGGGAAGTTCAGGAAGAGATTAAAATGTTACTTTTAACAAAAAATCAACTACAACGTATAGCACAAATTGATTTCACTTTAATGGAATGCTTAATTTCATTTCTAACACCATTCAAAGATTGTTCTGACAAATTGTCATCTGAAACAGAGCCAACCATTCATATATATGCTTTATGGTACGAGAAACTAAAAAAAAAATTGTAAAATTGAAATATATGACTCCAATGTTATGGAGCATGTAAAAGAAAAAATCTTGAACTCTTTAGAGAAGCGTTTTCAGCCAACTTCCGTTCATTTGGTTAAATTATTTTTAAGTCCCCCATTCAAAGAATTAAGTTTTTTGCCAGCTGAAAAACAAATCATGTCTTAGAAACCGTTGAGTTGAATGCATGATGTTAGAAATTTATGATATGCAAAAAAAAATATTGAAAATTCTCCGCCAAATTTGAATCATGAATTTCAAGAGTTTTTGGACAAAAATCAACCAACAAATGAAAAGTTGACGAACCTGACAAAAATGCAATTGAGCTAGAAATTGATAAATATTATGCCACACGCTATAATTCAAACTTGTCAATCTTAAATTTTTGGCAGGAGGCAACGAACCTTAAATTGTTGCAAGTGGTGGCCAAAAATATTTTATGTATTCCGGTAAGCTCTGCACCAAGCGAGCGAGTATTCTCCTCTTCTGGAAAAATTTTAAATGAAAGGCGAACAAGGCTATCAAGCCACTATAGGAAAAAACCCCAAAATTTTGGCATAAATACAAATTTTTTGTGTTAATTTAAAATTTTTTTAATTTTTATTTTCCAATAATAAACATCTTAACTAAAGTAAAACGTATTTTTAAAAAATTTTATGGACTGCCCCTACTATTTAAAGTAAGGTTGAAAGTCAGCTGACACAGAGTTGCTCTGTATGCAAAAAAAGCGCGGGAAAAATTTTGCAACTTTCAAGTTTAGTGCTGCGGTAAATAAAAAGAAAACTTAAAACTTTAAAAATGGAAAACATTACTGATGGTATGTACTACAAATTGTCAATTTAAATTTTTGAGTTTATTTGTTTAATTGTCTAATTGTTCAATGTTTTGTTGTCGTGTATTTTAGCTAAAAAATAACAAAATAGTTCGTGTTTCGTGGAGTATAACTGACAAAAAGAGGAAATTAGTGATGAAGTTTGATTGCAAACGTGTTGTCTGAACCCTCTATTATTAGAGACTATTAACCGTTTTTGCTCCTTTTTGCTCCATTTCGAAAAAATAACGTTTTTATACCCTGAACCCATTGAAAATGGGATTTCAGGGTATAATGTTTTTGTGAAAATGTATGTAAAAGGCAGAAGGAGGCGTGGCAGACCCCATAAAGTATATATATTCTTGATCAGGATGACGAGCTGAGTTGATCTAGCCATGTCCGTCTGTCCGTCCGTCCGTCCGTCTGTCCGTCCGTACTAACGCAGAGATCTCCTAAACTACAAGTGCTAGAGACTTGAAATTTTACATGTATACTCGTGTATACCATACGCAGTATGAGTTTATCATATTTTTTCGATAACTCATCCCATTTCTTTTTTATCGATAACAATCGAAAATCTGACTTTGTTTTTAAAGCCTAGTTTGAATACTGTTTGACCTAGAGACTTTAGATTTACTGTGTAGAGTTATGTGATGAATACAAAGATTTTGTTATTTACAGATTTTGGATGCCACGCCCCCTTCGCCCCAAATTTGAAAAAACGTATATCAACTACTAGAGACTTGTGCTTTGGCATATACACACATTTGAATGTTATTATCACGTTCTGAAAATTTGATGAAGATAGTCCCACTACAAAAAGATTTATTCAACAAACAAATTTTCATAATATAGGCCACACGGCAGCCCAAGCGCAGTTACTGCGCAGTTAGCAGAGCAATTGTTTATGCGTTCGTATGGATGCATGCGTACGGGTGTGTGTATGTGTTTTTGTATATGTGCATGAAAGAAGTGTAGAATTGTTGGAATCAGTACTTTGCTGGGTTCAGGGTATCTCCTAGTCGAGCAGTCTCGACTAGAGCCCTCCTACTTGTTATAGTTAGTTATGAGTTCAAGCGCTCAGAGCTTCTAGACGTATGGGCAAGCAACAATCGCCAAGCAGACGCGGTGAAACTGTTTATGATCGGTAAAATAAATAATAATATTGATGAAAATGTAGAAAACAGTATTTCTGCCCAAGTTGCCCAGTTTTTTGCATTTATTAAAAGATATTTGCCCAGATGTAATCGTAATCTGCAAAGATTCAAAAATACACATTCACGGAGGGTTGAGGGCAAAATATTGATTAACTTAAACAAATTTAAGTCCTCGCAAGATAAAGCTGGTCGTAAAGAACTTAGTTATGAAGAAGCAGGCAGTCGGCTGAAGAGAAAATTAGCTTCTGATCTTGCAAGCCAAGAAGAACACAAAACCCAACTGATTGTACATGCTGCTTCGGTTTCCGCAAAAAAATGCAAGGAAAATGATATGGCGTTCGTTTTACGAAAAACAATAAACAGGGAAAATGCGAGTGAGCTAAGAAAGAAAATTGAAGCCAATTTACCAACTTTAATAGACCCTTCTGAAGCATTGGCATTCTAAAAATGCAAGAGGATGTTTTAGATGTAGCCTCCGCAAATTACGCCTCAAAATGAGGATGAAGATGAAGATAATGCAGACAATTTCGACCCGAATATCGAATTGGATGAAGAAAATTATGATTATTGATTTTAATTTTCTGAGTATATAATAATAAAAAAAAATAAAAAAATTTTTCCTAATTTTACAGGGTATAAACTGGATGATGATACACATTTTAATTTTTTCGTTAATTAATAATTTATAAACATTACTTTTATGTTAAAATATTTAATTTAAGATATACATAATTAATTTAAAAAATATATGTCTAAGGTACACGTGATTAGACTAATGGGTAACAAGGGGACGAAGACAAGGCGTGGTCTAATCTTAAAAAGAAAAAAATTGAAATTCTAACTTAGTCAATCATAGCTGTGTGGAAAATTTCAACCTCTTAGCTCTATTTTTAGAATTGATGCCAAAATTTCGGGCTTTTTTCCTATAGTGCAAGCGCAAATCTTGATATGCTCCTTTTCTTATATAAAAACATGTAATATTTCTGTAAATAATATTGTAATTTTTAAAAATAAAATTGTTATTTTTGAGAAAAAAAATGTATAGTAAAAGAATATAAATTTGTGCTCAGAAGTGAAAGTTAGGAGGATGAAGTTCATCATCCAAAATACCTTAAGGAACATTTGTGGGATAGTCAAAATTGCCGAGCTAGGATATACCCTAAATGTTGCTGATAATAACACTCCATTAAAGTCGATGTCATCTTTGTTGTCATCTTAGGTGTTTATTGACCCATTTTATTGTAAACTATATATCCAAGTGACTTATTCATCATATGATAGCAGTACATTGATATACATATATATGTATATTAAAACAAGTAAGAAAGCTCTAGTCGAGACTGCTCGACTACGAAATCCCCTGAACCCTTCCAGGAACTAATATTTCAATAATTCGTCGTTCCACTTCTACTTACACATGCACGCACGCATACACACATACGCACGCACGTATAAACAGACACGTTTAAACAGACATTTGG
This sequence comes from Drosophila hamatofila, assembly GCA_035045345.1. Taxonomy (NCBI): domain Eukaryota; kingdom Metazoa; phylum Arthropoda; class Insecta; order Diptera; family Drosophilidae; genus Drosophila; species Drosophila hamatofila. The sequence goes on from JAWNPA010000042.1 coordinate 248,279, forward strand.
GCTTTCATTGTATTTAAGTAGAGTTTATTCTTCTGTGGGCTCTAAACTTAAAAATCAAATAAGTAGTCATTGCCCATTACAGGCTCCACGCCTTGGTAGTAGGAGCAAGTATGGAGGCTATGATGGAGGACGAGCTGCAAGCCTTCGCGCGCCGCTCTTCGTTGCAGCGATCACCGCAGCAACAACAGAGGGCGTTGCCGCAGTCGCCGGCATCTAATCAGTCTCCTGTGGTGAAGTGCCAAGCAAACTCATTAAAAGATAGGAGTTACCCTAGAGGGTTTGTCCGCCTTATTTGGGGGTCAGCGGCATATAAATGCACTGATGCGAGAAGAGTTGGCTAGGCTGGTCAACCTTCACAAGGCAGCCGAAAAGTTCTGCAACCGATCGGTTAAAAACTGTGAGGTGCAGACCACACCGCTACAGAAGATAGTTGCTGAAAAAGCTCAAACTGGGAGTATTGTTGCCTTAACAGGTAGCAATACACCCAACCGATCAAGGGAAGTTGCCTCTAATCAGAGAAAAACTCCCTCAAAAAAGGCGGGGCCCAATAAAAACGCAGCGATCGCAAAAGAGCCAATGGCTTTACGGTCTAAGAATTCAAACCCGGCAGGTCGACAGAAAAACCCGGACAGCTGGACGGTCGCAAACCTTTGCAAAAACGACCCAGGTCTGACACAATAGCAATTTCAGGCGTAGATGGCTGCAGCTACGCGGACATGCTGCGCGTTGTCAAGAGCGACCCAAATTTGAAGCACCTGAGCGGTGACGTGCAAGGAATCAGGAAGACAGCTAAAGGGGACATTTTGTTGCAACTGAGTAGAAAGCCGGAGCATAGCGCAGAGGCACTTCACGAAGATGTAGGCAAGGCCTTGGGCGATCGAGCGGTAGTCAAAACACTTATCGAATCGGCGCATATCGAGATTCCTGACTTAGATGAGTTTGCGAGCAAAGAGGAGATTTTAGAGGCAATGAGGGTGGAGTTGAAGGATAGCTCACTTTCTATTGACTCTATCAAATCGCTTCGGCCGGCTTTTGGTGGACAGCAAAGAGCTACGGTTGCTCTTTAAGTTGGAAAAGCCAAAACTCTGCTCGAGCTGTCCAAAATTAGGATAGGATGGGTAGTATGCCGTATCCGAGCCGTGAACCAGCCTAAACGCTGTTTCAAATGCCTCGATTACGGGCATATTGCTGCCAACTGCAGTAGTGACTGTGACCTAAAGGGTGCCTGTATCAGGTATGGTCACAGTGCAAAAGCATGCATTAAGCCTCCAAAATGCAGCCTCTGCGCCCGGAAAGGCGAAAAGCTGACGAACCATTCAGCAGGCAGCTTCAAGTGCCCTTCCTACCGTGAAGCAGAACAAAAAATTAAATGTTAAGGCTCCTGCAACTTAACTTGAATTATTGTGTTGCTGCCCAACATCCACTAGAGCAGACCATAAGGGAAAAATGTATAGACGTAGCCTTTCTTAGTGAGCGTCATCACCTCAAGATCAGCTGCCCTAGGACATGGTCCACAGACGCTAATGGCAAAGCTTCTGTGGGCATGTGGCAACTCAACGACAGTATTTTGGGTACAGTTGGCAATGCTGAGGTTAGAGCATGTCAAATGGTAGCCCAAATACAAAGTGCCTGCAATGGCAGCATGCTACGCCGCAAGCAGTTTACGAGACAGCAAGCGCGGTGGAATGCACAAATAGGTGACATTCGACACAAATGCATTCAGGCGAGAAGAAGCTACCAACGGGCTCGTGGTAGGTCTACGGACATAGAAAAACGACTAGCTTATCAGGCGGTTAGAAGACAGCTGAAGAAGGCCATTCGGGCAAGTAAAAGAGAATGTTTCTTAGAGTTGTGTAACTCAGCCGAATATACCCTTGGGGCTGGGCATATAAGATGGTAATTAAAATACTATACGCAGGTAAACAGGTGCAGCCTACGGATCGTTTGGAACTTAAAACGATTGTGGAAACGCTCTTTCCAGAAAGATTAGGCTCCATTCAAGATCCTGAGCCTGTGCCTGTTAATCAGGGCATGACGTGCACTGACCTTGTTTTAGTTACGGACGAAGAAATCTTAGTAGTTCTTAGAAGTCTTAAAACTAAATTAGCTCCAGGGCCGGACGGTATCCCAAATCATGCGTTAAAGCTAGCCCTCGCCTTGCAGCCAAATACGTTTGCTGAGTTATACAGCGAATGTTTGATTCAGGAGACATTCCCTGCTACCTGGAAAATCCAGAACCTGGTATTGCTACCCAAGGCTGGCAAACCACCAGAGGAGCCATCCTCTTACAGACCAATCTGCCTCTTAGACACCATGAGAAAGGTGTTTGAGAAATTGATCTGCACTATATTGGAGGCTGCTATCGCCAATTTGGTTTCCGGAAGGCCCGGTCAACAACTAAAAAAAGTTGTTGGCGTGGCAACTTCCGTCATACAAGGCACCAGATGGAAGCATGGGACGAAGCAGTACTGCATCATTGCGACTCTAGATGTCAAGAATGCCTTCAACACTGCTAGTTGGGATATGATACTTGATGCGCTGTCACAATATAATATACCTAAATATCTAACAGAGATAGTTAAGAGCTGCTTCAGAGTCACTTGTATACAACACGAGTGAGGGTCCCCAAACTCAGTGTCAGCTGGAGTTTCCCAAGGTTCAGTGCTGGGGCCTCTCCTATGGAATGTTATGTACGACGGCGTACTGCGGCTGGAACTTCCAACAGGTGCTCACGCCATTGGCTTTGCTGATGATGTAGCAGTCGTCTCCATAGGCAAGGAGCTTAAAGATACAGAGGATATGTGCAGCGCAAGTATCAATCGCATTAGTAGCTGGTTGGCAAAAGCTGGACTCGAGCTAGCGGCGCACAAAACGGAAGTCGTCCTAGTCAGCAGTCGCAAATGAGTGGAAACAGCCAATATCAACATCGGCAGCGTCACCATCGCGTCAAAGTGGGCGATAAAGTATCTTGGCGTCATGTTAGACACAAGATAAAATTTCCGCGAGCACTTAGAATACGTGCATAAAAAAGAAGCTGATTCTTGTAGAGCTCTCTCAAGGATTATGTTTAATACGCGGGGACCAAAACAGCAACGATGTCTTCTTCTAACGAGCGTCATTAGGTCCGTCATCCTCTATGTTGCGCCAATATGGTCAAGAGCGATGGCAACTCCGAGCTACAGCCGGGGCGTTTGCGCCACCTACAGACTGAGCGCAATCAGTCTGCTGCGCCTTCAGGACCGTCTCCGATGACGCAGCGCTCGTCATAGCCGGCATGGTGCCTCTGGAGGACCTGGTCGCCGCAGCCGTGGAGCGGAACACCCACGAGCCTGCGCGACGCAACGCTATCAGGGCGAACACATTGCACGATGGCAAAGAAGATGGAATCTCTTTAAAAGGGCGGTGGACGCACACGCTCATCCCGGAGCTTGAACAATGGGTAAACCGCAAACACGAGCAAACTAATTTTTATCTTACGCAGATTCTCTCTGGTCACGGATGCTTCCGGAGCTAATCGATGAATGTCCCTGGTGTGGACGAGGCTTGGTGGAAGACGCCAAACACGTCCCAATCGAGTGCGGACGCTTCCTAGAGGAGAAGCGTTGTCTGGAAGAGGCACGGGGCCGCTCTATTAGAGCAGACAATATAGTCAATGCCATGCTGGAATCGGTGGTAGCTTGGAATCTAACACAGATGGTAGCAGCCACCTTAGCATTTTAAACTTGAAAGATTTGAATCATCAGGCAGTACGGGTCGAGCGGCGCCCATTTCGCTGCATTAAGTTCGCAGACCAACATCCATCCACGGCCTGCACCGAGCCTAGACAGTTGGCCCCAAAATGAGTCAACTGCAATGCACATTAGCAGCTTCTGGGCGGCCAGAAACAAGCTGTTGGCTAATCGTGCTCCAACTGAAAATATAAACCCGCAACGCCAGCAAAAACAGAAGTTGTTTAAACAAAATTATGCAAATATTTATTACAACACAAACCAACGAAAACAGCGGACAGTAGAACAGCTGTCGGCCGACAGCCCTATTCGGCGCGGCGATATAGCCGAAACGCCCGTCAATAAAGCCACAGGCAAACAACAGTTGGCTGGAATCCCAGCTTGCGCGTCGATCCACAATAGCAGCGGCGAAAACATCACCCAAATCCAGGAAAGGTGGCTAAAAACGCTGCTGCCACACCAAAAGCTGCTCCGGACTGAAGACGTCGTACAGGCTGCCTCATCAGTCACGCAATACAAGTGCCGGCAGAGGACAGTCCCATAAGCAACGGACAGTAGCCAAGCGAGCAACAGCAACAGCAACAACAAAGGTAACCAAGCAAGCCAGTACTCCGGCAACTCTAGTCAACGAAGTCGGTACTGTGCATAACAAGGCTGAAAGGCATCTGTCCAAGCTGCAGCAAGTGCTGCGCGACGAGGCTTAGCGCACCAGCTGCAACAATCAACAACAGCCAATGAGGGATACAATAATGCATGGGCAGCAACTTTCAAATGCACTACCTTGTAGCCACGAAAATCGTGCTGCCGTACAAACTCACACACAACTCATTTAAAATAAAATTCTGGAATGCATGTGGTGTGAGTAAAAAAATGAATGAGAACGAGTGTTATACGAAGCGTGGGAGTATCCAGATCATGATGCTAGTCGAGACCCGAGCACTTCAAATTCTAGCACCATAAACGTCCCTGGATACCTCATGTACAGCGCCACCAATCCAAAAACACATAGAAAGGGAGAAGTGGCTATACTGGTCCGTGAAAACATTAGACATACTGCCTTCCAGCCAATAAATGAGGAATTTCTCCAATGTATCCGCGTGGCACTGCTTCCCGAAAATGAAAATAAAAACGAACCAATTATTATCGCGCCAGTTTATTGCCCGCCAGCATCACCTCAATATCAAGCAAATATTTATTACAACTCAAACCAACGGAAACAGCGGACACTAGAACAGCTGTCGGCCGACAGCCCTATTGGCCTGCATACAGGTAACCGCAAATGGTTGTATAGCCAAATAGTGCGCGGCGATATAGCCGAAACGCCCGTCAACAAACCTGCAGACAGCCATAGGCAACCAACACTTGGCTGGAATCTCAGCTTACGCGTCGATCAACCATAGCAGCGGCCCCAACAACGACACCCAAATCCAGGAAAGGTGGCTAAAAACGCTGCTGCCTCACCACCATCTACAGCAGTAGCTCCTACGTATACTTTAACATATACACTACTACAGGCGCTAGAGCTAAACCCGGCCATGTTTGGCCGCATGGAGGCTAAAATGGACCAGCTGTTTAACGTTTTTTAGTTGCAATAGCATTAAAGGGAAACTAACAGCTCGTACTGTCAGAGTAAGTTAACATATCAGTGAAAATTAAATGATTTATTGTCACTAGGAGAGAGACAACTATAGCTGATGCTGAACGTGGTCTCGGGTGTTGCTGAGTGAGAGCGAGACGGCAACGTGTGCCTTTCGCACAGGGTTGCTATGATTTTTATATGCGAGAAGAATGCAACCAGAAATAGGGAGTTAGACAGAGCAGGTCTGAAATGGGACTTGGCTCCAGACTGTTTGACGAGAAAGAGCTTTTGTAAAAAAGTTAAGCGACACCGAGAATAGCTATAATGGAAGGCTAGAGCTGCAAATTCAACGTTCCGACATATATATATATTTTTTTAATATATTGAAATCAGAGTATTCAACCGTATTAAATGTATTTTTTTCTTAATTCCTTGGTTCAGGGTAGTATCTAGTCGAGCGCTATCGACTATAGTCCTCGTACTTGTTTATAATTAAACTTAAAATTGAATAAAAAGCTTTAAAAAAAAAAATTTGTCATCTCAAAAAATGCATTTTTTATTTCGCAGTGTGTAGTGTTTCTTGACAAACTGTATATACTTTTGGCCTCCTTCTGCCTGTTACATATATTTAACAAAGCCATTTTACTTTGATTTCCAATTTTTAATTGATTTAGGGTATACATATAAATAATTTCCAAAGGAGCCTGCTCTTCGGCTTTTTCGGCATAAATCACATTTCCCCAAATTACATTTACTTTATATTTTAATTTAAATTTTAACGGAATATTATAGTTTTTGGTTACAGAATTATCAGCAAGAAAGCCGTTCCTGTTAGGAAGGTAAAGCATTTCTTCAAATAATAGTTACTGAACAAATTAGGTTTTGGTATAGAATTTTCAGCAAGAGCGCCGTTTCTTATTGGTAATGAAACCATTCAACATCGGAAAAAATAATTCAATCTCAAAGAACATTGCTAAAATTTGTATACAATAAAAATGCAAATTATTTTTCGATTCCTGCTACGAGAACATCAACAACTCACAAGGAACTGCATGCTTCTGTTCGTAATTCTCTTCTGAATCAGAAGTTGTGATCTCGCTGCTAGCTGCCTAGTTGCGCATGGTGAACTTGCGGTACGCCTTGTGGTGCAGTCACAAAAGTCACACACTCAATGGTGGTGAAGAGTAATGCTCCCGTCTCTCGAACGAGTTTGTGTGTTTGCGTGCGTCATGTGTAGGTGGTCGTGGTGAGTTGACGGTTTTAAGCGTTCGTTGTTATACATGCATATGTATGTGTGCATGCGCTGTAGTTGTTGGGTGACGTCTGTTGGTGGTCGTGGTGAGTTGACGGTTTTAAGCGTTCGTTGTTATACATGCATATGTATGTGTGCAAGCGCTGTAGTTGGTGGGTAACGTCTGCATTGTGTTGCGACTTTCGTATGATTTTGTTGGTCTTCATGAAAGTTTGGTCTCTGGTGCGGCCGATCTGGCTATTTTTCCGCTGGTTCTGGTATTTTATCAATTCTGAAAGCGTGAAAATATGTGATCATTACATCCTTTTTTTATATTCATTCACGAAGTGATATGAATATATTGGTTTTGTGCAATGTCCGTCTTGCTGTCCGTCCGTCTGTCCGTCTGTCCGTATGAATGCAATATTTTTCGCGGCTATTGAAGCTAGAGACTTGAAACTTGGAACATATACTCGTATATGTCTCCGATTTATAAAGTGTAAAAATTTTCCATATACGCCCACTAGGGGCGTGGCAAATCGGAAAATGCATTTTCCTATATGCCAGAAATCATATTAGTTGAAGAGCTAGAGAGCTGAAATTTAAAATGTAGATTCGTGTTGATCACCCAAGATCAAAAAGATATGGCGGATATATTTACGTCCATTGGGGGCGTGGCAAATCGAGTAAAACTGTATCTTCTAAAGTTGTAAAGCTAGAATGCTGAAATTTGGCACGTAAGTAAATGTTACGATTCTATAAAGACCGAGGAAAATATTATATATTCCCGCCCACTGGGGGCGTGGCAAATCGGATCTAAATATATATTGATTTTCCAAATTCTTCTATATTTTGAGCACTATTGATGTTAGCGACTTGAAATTTAATATGTATACTCGGATTGACGACCCAAGATCAATAAGCTATGGCGGATATATCTACGCCCATAGGGGGCGTAGCAAACCGCAAAAGTTTATATCTCCTACAGTTTTAGAGCTAGAAGCTTAAAATTTAGATAGTTGAGTTACTGATAATCTCCTCTATCGATGACCCAAAAATAATTGTTACGCCTCTTTGGGGGCGTGGCATATCAAAAAATACCCTGTAATTTTCACATTTTTTGAGTCTAAGCGTCCAAATTTTACAGTTACGTAGCCTTCAGCTCATTCTAAGAACTGGCCAAAAATTATGGGTCTACGACCACTGGGGGCGTGGCAAAACGGATTTTAGACGCTCAATAGCGAAATTCATATGCGTGTGCCTCCTATATATATAAATATGCTTAATAGGTATTGATAATAAGGAAAGAAACATTTTTAATAATATTAAAAAATATAAATTAAACTAAAACGAAAAAGTTTTCCGCGGGGTTCGAACCTGCACCTCAATCTACGCCCACTAGGGGCGTGCCAAATCGACATTTGCAGCGGCCAAATGCAAAATTCATATGCGTGTGTCACTCACATATATATGTATATAAGCTTAATATGCATTAATAAGACAAAACGAAACATTTTTAAGAAATTTAAAAAATATAAAATATATTATAACAATATAAATTTCGATTTTAAAAAAAATTCCCGCGGGGTTCGAACTTGCACCACAATCAAACTGCATGTTTGTCAAAAAAAATAAAAGAAGAGGTTCGAACCGCGGACTTCTGACAAAACGCGCAGAGTCAGATATTTTGTTTATTAAATATGATCTACATTTCAATTGAATTTTGGTCATTTCATAAGAAATACCAGCTCATTCACATTGCTACATTTGCAACTAAAATTAAAAAGAGAATTCGGTAAATTTTTGAGTCGATATTCAAAATATAACAAAAATCAAAATTATATAAAATACTCATGTATCTATATGCAAAATTTTGAGAGTCTAGCTCTAAAGATGTACGAGATATAAACGGGAATAGTTCTCTATGATTCCCCACTTTTAATTAGTTCAGGCCCTGCTTTATATTGATTACTATTAGCGCTAGAAACTTGAAATTTTAAATATACTCGGGTTGACCACCCAAAATGAATTAGATATGTAAGGCAGCGTTGGGACTGTGAATGAATATTCCGCAGTCGGTAACGCCCGACTGCAACGTTCTTACTTGTTTTACTTTTGCCAATAGTGCCTGCAAAATCCCAATTTGATGACACTGAAACCTTTTCAAGGAACATTTTATGCATTTCCATTCACAGCCAAAATAATAAAAAAAATGTATGCTGTTACAGACACAGCCTCTATTTATGCTCGTTTTTACTCGATACTTCACAATGAAATTAATCGTTTTTAACAAGATGGGGTAAATTAAATATTTTTCTAACTATATTTCACTTCTTCTCCAAACTAGCTTCCTTCTTTTTATTCGAAATGTGCAGAATTTGCTCTAATCTGAAAAAAAGACTTTGCTCCAGAAATTAGGAGGCTTACAAACATGATCAGTTGTAAAATGCATACGTTCATTTTCAGATATGTGTAGCTTACGAAGAGCAACACGACTATGATTTTTCAACTTCAAGGCATCCTTGGTGAGAGGTTATTGGACAATAAGATTTTTTAACTGTGGTCGTCCAGACTATGGCCAGTAAAAAGCCGGATGGCGCATAATTGTCGAAACCCCTTTGGCACGAAGATTGTCCAACAATTGTCCAATAGTCTCCATTGTAGGATTTGCCCTCCAACAGATTTCTTTTCCCTTAGTCTCCATTGTACAGCACGCGTTGAATTTTTTCATAGGAATTGCAAATTTCGTAGAACAATGCAGATGAAGATAGGAGAGTGAAAAAATACATATGTATGTAAAAATCTAACGGTTGTTGCGCATTTCGTCATTGTGCGCAGTTTTAAGCTGTCAACTCACCACAACCACGAACACATGCTCGCACGCAAATACACAGACGAGAGAGAGCGGCAGCACTACTTTTCACCACGATTGAGTGAGTCTTTTAAATGTGACTTCGCCACAAATCACTGCGCAAGTTCACCATGCGCACGATTGAGTGATAGTAGGTTATGCCACTGTTAAAAGACTCAGTAGGTTGCGAAAAGACCAGTCCCGTTACTTCTAATGTTAACTTACAGACTGTTGTGACGTCATATTTTCAGATTGTGCTATGTTTCCTAGCTCAAGTTTGGCGGGCACTCCAACGGAGATCCGCCAAGTGGTCCAAAACAACCAAAATTTACTATATATAAGCAAATTTCACCTTAAAAATGGTCAATCACTAATTTGATTACCTTGCAATAAAAACACTAAGTAGATAATGTAAATAACTGGGTGGCTTTCGACAGTAGCAACGATATGGCCAAAATGAACAATACGTCAGATGGATTGTTGATGGACACAGTTAACTGACTATTCGCCATCATTAACGTTTATTTGTGCCATCCACCTACCACATATCCAAATATAGTACACGTTGAAGCTGCATCAATACAGGTGCTGCTCACGCCTGCTGCCATGTCGGAAACATCCGGTGGAATGAAATAAAATTTATGTATTTATTACAAAATTGAAAACTGAGCAAACAAATAATTTGCCTGAACCAGTTGAAGAACCGTAGGCAGAGGCTAAGAATGCTGCACCCAATCTTTGGCCATTAGATTATTAAAATAATGAATGAAAGTGGTAGTTATAAATATGTGGATTGATGGGGAACGTATAATACTCATTAATACTATTTATTTTTACAAATAAAAACTTTAGATAATAAAGTTAAAGCCATTCTACACGAAAGTAAAAGTGGTCAAGGGATTGCTTCATCAAAAACTGGCTAGAAAACGGCGAAGAATACACAAATTATCAAAAACCCTTATATTGTCCGATTGTAACTAGAATCCCAGCTCGTTTTATTGTGTCTACTGGTTTTAATGCACTTAACAGTGTCGAAATTGCTTGATTTTCATACAAATTTAAACGCGCGCGCACCATTTTCTGAAACTGTGACGTTTCACTGTTAATGTAACGGACCGCTTTGCATAACCTACTATCACTCAATCAATTTAAAAATATTTCATTACAGTTAGTGCATATTTTTATGTAAAAATAATATTTTATCTAAGTTACTACTGCTCAGGCGTGTTCGTTTTTCATTTAAAATTATGCCAGAAGTAGAAAAAAAACGTTCGCTTGTTGCCGAACTTACTGGTATATTTAAAATACATCTTGCCAATGCTTGCAAACTTTGTAGAGTATTGTTTTTTTTTTCAGTAATCTAAAACCTTTGTGTCACAAGACTCAGTCATTGCTAAATATTTATCAATTTCTATTTCCACAGGACTTTTTTCAATTTTTCTTTTTTTTTTTTGAACAGTGTAGGTCCATGAATTTGGATAAACGCATTATCATTTGTTGCGATAGTTTGGCTTTCATGAGACTGCTGTACGCTCTGCTTGCTTTGCATATCTACTATCATGGCTTTTACTGTTGCCCTTACTTGCTCCCTTTTTTCTTCCGATAAAAAAAAACATTTCTTTATACGGGGGATTCAAAAATAATCCAACTAAGTGGACAGCAGATGGAGAAAATCTTGTTTCTAAGCCTTTCAATGTTTGTTTTTTTAACTCCTGAGCAATTGTAGAGTCAAAACAATTGCATGAGCAATTTTCAACCAACTTTTGAAAAAATAAGGGGTAAACATGAATAGTTGGCTCTTCGTCACTGCTTAATTTTTCAGAGTACTCCTTAAAATCTTTAAGAAAACTAATCACGTTTTTCAGTAACGTAAAATCTAAATTCGCAATGCGGCTGAGTTCGTTTTTATACCCTGAACCCATTGAAAATGGGAAATCAGGGTATAATGTTTTTGTGAAAATGTATGTAACAGGAAGGAGGCGTGGCAGACCCCATAAAGTATATATATTCTTGATCAGGATAACGAGCTGAGTTGATCTAACCATGTCCGTCTGTCCGTCTATCCGCCCGTCCGTCCGTCCGTCCGTCTGTCCGTCCGTAGGAACGCAGAGATCTCCTAAACTACAAATGCTAGAGACTTGAAATTTTACATGTATACTCTTGTATACCATACGCAGTACGAGTGTATCATATTTTTTCGATAACTCATCCCATTTCTTTTTTATCGATAACAATCGAAAATCTGACTTTGTTTTTAAAACCTAGTTTGAATACTGTTAGACCTAGAGACTTCAGATTTACTGTGTAGATTTATGTGATGAATACAAAGATTTTGTTATTTACAGATTTTGGATGCCACGCCCCTTCGCCCCAAATTAAAAAAAAAAACGTATATCAAGTACTAGAGACTTGTGCTTTGGCATATACACACATTTAAATGTTATTATCACGTTCTAAAAATTTGATGAAGATAGTCCCACTACAAAAAGATTTATTCAACAAACAAATTTTCATAATATAGCCCACACGGCAGCCCAAGCGCAGTAACTGCGCAGTTAGCAGAGCAATTGTTTATGCGTTCGTATGGATGCATGCGTACGGGTGTGTGTATGTGTTTTTGTATATGTGCATGAAAGAAGTGTAGAATGATTGGAATCAGTACTTTGCAGGGTTCAGGGTATCTCCTAGTCGAGCAGTCTCGACTAGAGCCCTCTTACTTGTTGTATATGTGCATGAAAGAAGTGTAGAATTGTTGGAATCAGTACTTTGCAGGGTTCAGGGTATCTCCTAGTCGAGCAGTCTCGACTAGAGCCCTCCTACTTGTTACTTAATAAAAGGGTTTTCACTTCTTCTTGGACTTCAAAAATGCTGTGTAACATAATATACGTGGAATTCCAACGAGTTCTGACATCCTGCTTCAAAGTTTTCGACAACTTGCTGTTAAGCCCCGACTGCTTAAAGTATTGAACAAGTTTTTTAGCACATTCTACCAAAATTTGAATTTCAGAAGTGGGATGCTTTTCAATAATGTCATCCTTTATTAAATTTAAGTTATGACACGCACACGCAGTCGCTTATAAGGCTTTAATGCTGAAACAATATTTTTGCCGTTATCGGTTACAAATACAGAGGAGTCTAACTTATCTAACAAATTAAACTCCTCTAAAATGCTTTTAATATATTCCATAATGTTCTGTGCGGTTTTCCTATCTTCTAGGAACTGTCTAACTCCTAGCAAAGCAAGTTTTAGTTCAAAATCTTTGTTAATGAAATGCGCACTTAATGAAATAAAACTTCTCTGGGTGTATTCGTCGGTCCACATATCTGTAGTAAACGCAAGATGCTCATCTCTTAAATTTTCCTTTTGATCTTTAATTTTAAAGTAATCATCCGTCATAACTCTCGTTGTCAACGTCTTCCGGGCTACAACCAGGCTTGCGCCAATATCAATTAATGACTGGGCATACTCCCGAAAGCCTTCACCTAAATAACACAATATGCAAGATGTATATATAGCGTATGCATTTAAAATGAGCTAGATATAACTCACCGTCTGTCACACCTAACGCATGCAAATCTTTTGCAACTAAGCCAAGTTGCTTACGCGCTAGAGTATCCAAAACTTTGTCCGGCACTGTTTTTTTTTTTTTTTTTTAACTGCAAGATCGAAGACTGGTTGCTGGACGGTTCTTTTGATTGCTTAACACATTTGTGATCCCGTGCCAGGTTTATGGGTGTATGCCAAAATGGTCTTGCATTCATTGCAACACACAAAGTCTTGACTTTCATTGTAATATTGAATTAATTGGAATTTATTCCAAACAGTGCTTTTGGCATCGTCTCTTTTTACCAAGTTTATTTTTGGATCTTTTGCTTTTAAAGCTCTTTGTAAATTTTCTTTGTTCATTTTCTTAAATGTGGCGTCACTTTTTTATTACAATCGCGCGCCTAATGATGGGGTTGCATCAACCGTGATATTATAAGTGTTCATAAATCGTGCGATACATCGATAAATCATAAAGCTCAAGCTGACAAAAATGCGATAAAACAAGGTCTGCTTATCGATACTGCCATATTTAAATTCAAAATCTTGACAGTGGTTCTTTCTGTACCGTCCTTTTCGTGCCTGCCGTGCCTACCGTGCCTACCGTGCATCTAGACTTTGGCACGGTAAAACACGGCAATTTTTCGTAAAGGGGCCCAACACGGAATTTTTTAGATAGGCACGGCACGGCACGGCACGGGCACGGCACGACCCATGCCCATCTCTAGTATGCATCCATACGAAGGCATAAACATGCGCTCTGCTAACTGCGCAGTTACCAGTTACTGCGCTTGGGCTGCCGTGTGGGCTTTATTATGATAATTTATTTGTTGAATAAATCTTTTTGTAGTGGGACTATCTTCATCAAATTTTCAGAACGTGATAATAACATTCAAATGTGGGTATAAGGGGATTTGGGGCGAAGGGGACGTGGTATCCAAAATCAGCAAACGACAAAATCTTTGTTTTTATCACATAAATCTACACAGTAAATCTGAAATCTCTAGGTCTAACAGTATTCAAATTGGGCTTAAAAAACGAAATAAAATTATCGATTATTGTCGATAAAAAAGAAATGGGATGAGTTATCGAAAAAATATGTAAACTCGTACTGCGTATGGTATACACGAGTATACATGTAAAATTTCAAGTCTCTAGCATTTGTAGTTTAGGATATCTCTGCGTTCATACGGTCAGACGGACGGACAGACGGATATGGCTAGATCAATTCAGATCGTCATTCTGATCAAGAATATATATACTTTATGGGGTATGCCATGCCTCCTTCTGCCTGTTACATACATTTTCACAAAAACATTATACCCTGATTTCCCATTTTCAATGGGTTCAGGGTATAAATAGCGTCTCTTCTAGCATATTCTAAGAATTTATTCATGAAATTTCGAGCCGTTACTTTAGCTTACTTTTGTCAGATGACGCTCTCGAAGTGAAGTTATTTCGTTTTAGCTACCGTCTGATCGTATATTGCAGTGGCGTTGATGGTAAATGCTCTGCAAGTTGCGTTTAAATAGCGCTGGTTCTAATATCGCTGATCTCAAGTTTTTTAAATGTCTTTTTATAAATTAGTTATTTTATTGGGAAAATTACAATTTTTATAACTTATATGTTAAATTTTATTTTTTCTAAAATAACCCACAAATGCTTATAAGTACATACATACATACATACATATGTCGTCAGGCATATTTTCAATATTACAATTTGCTATTCCACTATCTAACGCAGTCGGCGTCACATTTGTAATGGAACCTGCCACACATATTTCGTCTAGCGCTGGAGCTTTGTGAATTCCGTGTACGTGTGTTCATTACGATCATGAGGCATCTTCCAACGATCAGGCAACTCCACTCGTTGCAACTTTCCAACACTAGGTACACGGACTACACTCAGCAATTAGGGCACTTGATAACCCTAAATGCAACTCACAGCATATAACTATCGATGTTGCCGACATCTATATTCAAATAACTCTCCGACACGGCCATACTGACAACAACACGTCCTCGTGGATTTTCTTTTACTTCAGAACAAATACATTTTAAAATAGATCTTGACAAAAGATTTCAAAATCCTATGCCATCCAACACAAAGTCTCACAACTTAGAGATTCAACTGTCTGGCATTAACATCTCTGATACCTCAGCAATACAAATCTCTGGCATTCGCATCTCTGATGCCTCAGCAATACAAATCTCTGGCATTCACATCTCTGATGCCTCAGCAATACAAATCTCTGGCATTCACATCTCTGATGCCTCAGCAATACATATCTCTGGCATTCACATCTCTGATGCCTCAGCAATACAAATAAATCTTTGGCATTCACATCTCTGATGCCTCAGCTACAACATACATTAGCAACTACCTCTCTGGTGCCACAGCTATAACATACATTGGCAACTAGCTCTCTGGTGCCACAGCAATAGTTTTTCATAGCATCCACATCTCTGGTGCGCCAGCAACAACAATCAGTGTGCATTTTAACACCGAAAATCTTTTAATGTCTATTGCAAAATTTTTATTTATTTTCTATAGCGTCTATTTCAACGCTTTCATTATCATCGAATTCTGCAGGAACCTGCTGTGTTGGAATGGCTAACAAACTGTCGTGCGTATATTTATAAGTCTCTCTACCTCTCACCTTCTAATACATCTGCAATCAAAAAGGACCTTTGTACTTTGAGTCTGTTGTAATATTCTCAAAATCTTATTTATATACTGGGTCGTTCACTAAGTAATTTTGTTTTTTTAGTAAAATTGAAGCACGATTTTTTTATTATGTCAAATATTTTATGAAATGATATATTCTCCATTCTTATCTATTACTTTTTGCCATCTTTCGGGCAAGAGGTTAAATCCATGCTCATAAAACTTTCGATCCTTACAGGCAAAAAACTGGACCAAGTGGATTTTGACATCCTCATTTGATGTGAAAGTTCTACCATCCAAAATATTTTGCAGAGACCGGAATAAGTAATAATCCGAAGGTGCCAAGTCTGGAGAATATGGTGGATGTGGTAGCACATCCCATTCAAGCAGCAAAAGCTTTTGGCGAGTCATCAAACTTGTATGAGGTCTGGCATTATCCTGGTGAAACACTACACCTTTTCTATTGACCAATCCTGGCCTGTTCTGTTTGAGTGCACTACTTAATTTGTCCAGCTGATCGCAATAAACTTGAGAGTTAATCGTTGTGTTGTCCGGCAAACAGACAACATAACCTTTTTTTGGTGAATATCGGCCTTTGAAGTGGTTTGAGCTGGTTCATCCTTTTTAGACCACGATCTCTTGCGCTTTACATTGTTGTACACAACCCACTTTTCATCGCCAGTAACAATGCGCTTCAAGAATGGGTCATTTCTTTGACGTTTGATAAGCATATCACAATAATTAATGCGACAAAGCAAATTTCGTTCTGTCAGAATATGCGGAACCCATATGTCAAGCTTCGAAATTAATCCTAGATGTTTCATGTGCTTGTGAACGGTCGCGTTTGACAAATTTAATCTTTCAGCAATCTCTCGAGTTGTTATTTGACGATTTGCATCGACCAGCGACTTTATTTTATCCACATCGGCTTCAAGGGGCCGTCCAGGACGTAGTGCATCCTTAAGATCAAAATTACCGGAACGAAATTTCGCAAACCAATTTTGGCATTGGCGTTCGGTTAACACGTCTTCTCCGTACACCTCACATAATTTTCGCCTTACTTGAACTGCATTTTTACCCTTTTGATAGTAAAACAGTAAAATATGCCGAAAATGCTGTTTTCGACCTTCCATCTTCAATAGGGCACAAATCCCAAACTATTCCAAATAAATTAACCAAATTTTTTTTCAAACAAGCCTTAATATATCAGCTGTTCAAATATATAACGGTAAAACGGCTAAGTGCGAAGTTGGCTGTGACAAAATTCAATAAGATCAGCTGTTCTTATAAAACGAAATTAGTGAACGACCCAATAGATTGTGGATGTTAAATAATAACACAGTTTTATATTTTTGATATTTGATTATTTATATATTGTTTGATTTAATTTGTTTAATATAAAGCACAACCAGCCACTTTAACAGACCAAACAGGAAGGGGAAGATCAAACAAAAAATGCAATGTGACCGTATCTTAATATAGTGGGGATTTCTGTTATGTAAATTTTGCACATAACATTTTAGTATTAACAAGTAGGAGGGCTCTAGTCGAGACTGTTCGACTGCAAAGTACTGATTCCAACAATTCTACACTTCTTTCATGCACATATACAAAAACACATACACACCCCCACGAATGCATCCATACGAACGCATAAGCAATTGCTCTGCTAACTGCGCAGTTACTGCGCTTGGGCTGCCGTGTGGGCTATATTATGAAAATTTGTTTGCTGAATAAATATTTTTGTAGTGGGACTATCTTCATCAAATTCAGAACGTGATAATAACATTTAAATGTGTGTATATGCCAAAGCACAAGTCTCTAGTACTTGATATACGTTTTTTTCAAATTTGGGGCGAAGGGGGCGTGGCATCCAAAATCTGTTTTTCTAGGTCTTACAGTATTCAAACTAGGCTTTAAAAACAAAGTCAGATTTTCGATTGTTATCGATAAAAAAGAAATGGGATGAGTTATCGAAAAAATATGATAAACTCGTACTGCATTGGTATACACGAGTATACATGTAAAATTTCAAGTCTCTAGCATTTGTACTTTAGGAGATCTCTGCGTTCCTACGGACGGACAGACGGACGGACGGACGGACGGACGGACGGACGGACATGGTTAGATCAACTCAGCTCGTCATCCTGATCAAGAATATATATACTTTATGGGGTCTGCCACGCCTCCTTCTGCCTGTTACATACCTTTTCACAAAAACATTATAGCCTGAAATCCCATTTTTAATGGGTTCAGGGTATAAAAAGGGTGTTATGTTATGTCCAACACGCCCCCTCAAAAATTACATAACTATTATTATTACAAAAAAATATTATTATTATTCTCTACGGTGGCTGGTGTGTATTCTGGGGAGTATTACAATATGATCCAGTATTCACTGCAAGGATTGGGAAAACCCAGACAAAACCCAATCAGATCATTAAAAACTTAAATGCATATTCTTACATATATGTCTTACAAAATTTTCAAGTTAAATTTGGTAAATTACACAAAAATAAAAAATAAAAGAAATATTCAAATTGATAAATGAAAAAAAAATTTTTTTAAAACTTAACTAATTTTAAATTTAAAAAAATTAAAAGAATCTCTTTGAGATCAATGCATTCATTGCAATCCAATCAATGTATTCATAGTAATCCAATCAATGTATTCATAGTAATCCAATCTTGTTTCTTAATTCCGTGAAACGTCCTGAAGCCATTGGTTTTGTCAGAATATCCGCAAGCTGATTTTCTGTAGGAATATACTCAATAGAAATAATATTATTCTCTATTTGCTCTCTGGTAAAATGATACTTAATATCAATATGTTTCGACCTTTTATGATTTGATGGATTGCTAGCTATACTGATGCAACCCTGATTATCTTCAAATATTTATACCCTGAACCCATTGAAAATGGGATTTCAGGGTATAATGTTTTTGTGAAAATGTATGTAACAGGCAGAAGGAGGCGTGGCAGACCCCATAAAGTATATATATTCTTGATCAGGATGACGAGCTGAGTTGATCTAGCCATGTCCGTCTGTCCGTCCGTCCGTCCGTCCGTACTAACGCAGAGATCTCCTAAACTACAAGTGCTAGAGACTTGAAATTTTACATGTATACTGGTGTATACCATACGCAGTACGAGTTTATCATATTTTTTCGATAACTCATCCCATTTCTTTTTTATCGCTAACAATCGAAAATCTGACTTTGTTTTTAAAGCCTAGTTTGAATACTGTTAGACCTAGAGACTTCAGATTTACTGTGTAGATTAATATGATGAATACAAAGATTTTGTCATTTACAGATTTTGGATGCCACGCCCCCTTCGCCCCAAATTTGAAAAAAACGTATATCAAGTACTAGAGACTTGTGCTTTAGCATATACACACATTTGAATGTTATTACGTTCTAAAAATTTGATGAAGATAGTCCCACTACAAAAAGATTTATTCAGCAAACAAATTTTCGTAATATAGCCCACACGGCAGCCCAAGCGCAGTAAGTGCGCAGTTAGCAGAGCAATTGTTTATGCGTTCGTATGGATGCATGCGTACGGGTGTGTGTATGTGTTTTTGTATATGCGCATGAAATATGTGTAGAATGATTGGAACCAGTACTTTGAAGGGTTCAGGGTATCTCCTAGTCGAGCAGTCTCGACTAGAGCCCTCTTACTTGTTTTATTTGATTATTCAATTTAATATTAATACTTTCTGAGAGTGACTTCAACCATAACGCTTCCCTTACTGCTTCGAACAAGGCCATATATTCTGCTTCGGTAGATGAAGCTGCTACTGAATTTTGCTTCTTAGTATTCCAACAAATAAGGTTGGAGTTATACATTTTGAATAGATAGCCTGTTGTACTTTTTCTGTCAATCTCATTTCCTCCCCAATCTGAGTCAACATACCCAACAAACATATGTTCGTAATCGGGATTGTTCTTAAAGACTAGATATATCCGCCATAGCTTATTGATCTTGAGTATACATACCAAATTTCAAGTCGCTAACATCAATAGTGCTCAAAATATAGGAGAATTCGGAAAATCACTATATATTTAGATCCGATTTGCCACGCCCCCAGTGGGCGGGGATATATAGTTTTTATACCCTGAACCCATTGAAAATGGGATTTCAGGGTATAATGTTTTTGTGAAAATGTATGTAACAGGCAGAAGGAGGCGTGGCAGACCCCATAAAATATATATATTCTTGATCAGGATGACGAGCTGAGTTGATCTAGCCATGTCCGTCTGTCCGTCCGTCCGTCCGTCCGTCCGTACTAACGCAGAGATCTCCTAAACTACAAGTGCTAGAGACTTGAAATTTTACATGTATACTCGTGTATACCATACGCAGTACGAGTTTATCATATTTTTTCGATAACTCATCCCATTTCTTTTTTATCGATAACAATCGAAAATCTGACTTTGTTTTTAAAGCCTAGTTTGAATACTGTTAAACCTAGAGACTTCAGATTTACTGTGTAGATTAATGTGATGAATACAAAGATTTTGTCATTTACAGATTTTGGATGCCACGCCCCCTTCGCCCCAAATTTGAAAAAAACGTATATCAAGTACTAGAGACTTGTGCTTTGGCATATACACACATTTGAATGTTATTATTACGTTCTAAAAATTTGATGAAGATAGTCCCACTACAAAAAGATTTATTCAGCAAACAAATTTTCGTAATATAGCCCACACGGCAGCCCAAGCGCAGTAAGTGCGCAGTTAGCAGAGCAATTGTTTATGCGTTCGTATGGATGCATGCGTACGGGTGTGTGTATGTGTTTTTGTATATGTGCATGAAATATGTGTAGAATGATTGGAACCAGTACTTTGCAGGGTTCAGGGTATCTCCTAGTCGAGCAGTCTCGGCTAGAGCCCTCTTACTTGTTTTATTTGATTATTCAATTTAATATTAATACTTTCTGAGAGTGACTTCAACCATAACGCTTCCCTTACTGCTTCGAACAAGGCCATATATTCTGCTTCAGTAGATGAAGCTGCTACTGAATTTTGCTTCTTAGTATTCCAACAAATAAGGTTGGAGTTATACATTTTGAATAGATAGCCTGTTGTACTTTTTCTGTCAATCTCATTTCCTCCCCAATCTGAGTCAACATACCCAACAAACATATGTTCGTAATCGGGATTGTTCTTAAAGACTAGATATATCCGCCATAGCTTATTGATCTTGAGTATACATACCAAATTTCAAGTCGCTAACATCAATAGTGCTCAAAATATAGGAGAATTCGGAAAATCACTATATATTTAGATCCGATTTGCCACGTCCCCAGTAGGCGGGGATATATAGTTTTTATACCCTGAACCCATTGAAAATGGGATTTCAGGGTATAATGTTTTTGTGAAAATGTATGTAACAGGCAGAAGGAGGCGTGGCAGACCCCATAAAATATATATATTCTTGATCAGGATGACGAGCTGAGTTGATCTAGCCATGTCCGTCTGTCCGTCCGTCCGTCCGTCCGTCCGTACTAACGCAGAGATCTCCTAAACTACAAGTGCTAGAGACTTGAAATTTTACATGTATACTCGTGTATACCATACGCAGTACGAGTTTATCATATTTTTTCGATAACTCATCCCATTTCTTTTTTATCGATAACAATCGAAAATCTGACTTTGTTTTTAAAGCCTAGTTTGAATACTGTTAAACCTAGAGACTTCAGATTTACTGTGTAGATTAATGTGATGAATACAAAGATTTTGTCATTTACAGATTTTGGATGCCACGCCCCCTTCGCCCCAAATTTGAAAAAAACGTATATCAAGTACTAGAGACTTGTGCTTTGGCATATACACACATTTGAATGTTATTATTACGTTCTAAAAATTTGATGAAGATAGTCCCACTACAAAAAGATTTATTCAGCAAACAAATTTTCGTAATATAGCCCACACGGCAGCCCAAGCGCAGTAAGTGCGCAGTTAGCAGAGCAATTGTTTATGCGTTCGTATGGATGCATGCGTACGGGTGTGTGTATGTGTTTATATTCATTCACGAAGTGATATGAATATATTGGTTTTGTGCAATGTCCGTCTTGCTGTCCGTCCGTCTGTCCGTCTGTCCGTCTGTCCGTATGAATGCAATTTTTTCGCGGCTATTGAAGCTAGAGACTTGAAACTTGGAACATATACTCGTATATGTCTCCGATTTATAAAGTGTAAAAATTTTCCATATACGCCCACTAGGGGCGTGGCAAATCGGAAAATGCATTTTCCTGTATGCCAGAAATCATATTAGTTGAAGAGCTAGAGAGCTGAAATTTAAAATGTAGATTCGTGTTGATCACCCAAAATCAAAAAGATATGGCGGATATATCTACGCCCATTGGGGGCGTGGCAAATCGAGTAAAACTGTATCTTCTAAAGTTGTAAAGCTAGAATGCTGAAATTTGGCACGTAAGTAAATGTTACGATTCTATAAAGACCGAAGAAAAAACTATATATCCCCGCCCACTGGGGGCGTGGCAAATCGGATCTAAATATATATTGATTTTCCAAATTCTTCTATATTTTGAGCACTATTGATGTTAGCGACTTTAAATTTGGTATGTATACTCGGGTTGACGACCCAAGATCAATAAGCTATGGCGGATATATCTACGCCCATAGGGGGCGTGGCAAACCGCAAAAGTTTATATCTCCTACAGTTTTAGAGCTAGAAGCTTAAAATTTAGATAGTTGAGTTACTGATAATCTCCTCTATCGATGACCCAAAAATAATTGTTACGCCTCTTTGGGGGCGTGGCATATCAAAAAATACCCTGTAATTTTCACATTTTTTGAGTCTAAGCGTCCAAATTTTACAGTTACGTAGCCTTCAGCTCATTCTAAGAACTGGCCAAAAATTATGGGTCTACGACCACTGGGGGCGTGGCAAATCGGATTTTAGGCGCCCAATAGCGAAATTCATATGCGTATGCCACCTATATATATAAATATTCTCAATAGGCATTAATAATAAGGAAAGAAACATTTTTAAGTAAATTAAAAAATATAAATTAAATTAAAATGAAAAAGTTTTCCGCGGGGTTCGAACCTGCACCTCAATCAACGCCCACTGGGGGCGTGCCAAATCGGCATTTGCAGCGGCCAAATGCAAAATTCATATGCGTGTGTCACTCACATATATATGTATATAAGCTTAATAGGCATTAATAAGACAAAACGAAACATTTTTAAGAAATTTAAAAAATATAAAATATATTATAACAATATAAATTTCGATTTAAAAAAAAAAATTCTTTGTTAAAAAAAATAAAAGAAGAGATTCGAACCGCGGACTTCTGACACAACGCGCAGAGTCTCTGCTAACAGCGCCACTGCACCGACCTTACGCAATATAACTAACACGAAACTTTACAGCTACAGCACCTATAGTAAACAAAAAACCAAAGTAGCGGCTGAAAATTCAAAGACAATTCAATCGCAATTGAGATTCTTAGAATTGCTCGAATACGCATTTGAATATACATACATACATACACATTTGCACACGCGTAAAAAACGCTGGCATACTGAAATTGTGTGTGCAGACATTCGTCAGACATTTGTAAATATGTATGTAAGTATGTACTTATAAGCATTTGTGGGTTATTTTAGCAAAAATAAAATTTAATTTATGAAAACTTATAAAAATATTTTACTAATAACAAAAATGTTATGTGTTATGTTATGCTTATATGACAAACAAGCTATCATTTTCCCAATAAAATAACTAATTTATAAATAGACATTTAAAAAACTTGGCATTAGCGAGATTAGAACCCGCGCTATTCTAGCGCAACTTGCATAGCATTTACCATCGACGCCACTGCAACATACAATCAGACGGTAGCTCAAACGAAATAGCTTCACTTCGAGAGCGTCATCTGACAAAAGTAAGCTAAAGTAACGGCTGAAAATTTCATGAATCAATTCTTAGAATATGCTAGAAGACACGCTTTTATATGTATGTATATACATACATAGAATAAACGATCAATATGTATGTGCACACGTATAGGAAAAACGCTCTGCTCCGCTGCTAGCTTGCTGCTTGCAGGTGCGTTTGCTAATTGGCCAAATATTTTGTTTATTAAATATGATCTACATTTCTATTGAATTTTGGTCATTTCTTAAGAAATACCAGCTCATTCACATTGCTACATTTGCAACTAAAATTAAAAGGAGAATTCGGTAAATTTTTGAGCCGATATTCAAAATATAACAAAAATCAAAATTATATAAAATACCCATGCATCTATATGCAAAATTTGGAGAGTCTAGCTCTAAAGATGTACGAGATATAAACGGGAATAGCTCTCTATGATTCCCCACTTTTAATTAGTTCAGGCCCTGCTTTATATTGATTACTATTAGCGCTAGAGACTTGAAATTTAAAATATACTCGGGTTGACCACCCAAAATCAATTAGATATGTATGACAGCGTTGGGACTGTGAATGAATATTCCGCAGTCGGTAACGCCCGACTGCAACGTTCTTACTTGTTTTGTATATGTGCATGAAATATGTGTAGAATGATTGGAACCAGTACTTTGCAGGGTTCAGGGTATCTCCTAGTCGAGCAGTCTCGACTAGAGCCCTCTTACTTGTTTTATTTGATTATTCAATTTAATATTAATACTTTCTGAGAGTGACTTCAACCATAACGCTTCCCTTACTGCTTCGAACAAGGCCATATATTCTGCTTCAGTAGATGAAGCTGCTACTGAATTTTGCTTCTTAGTATTCCAACAAATAAGGTTGGAGTTATACATTTTGAATAGATAGCCTGTTGTACTTTTTCTGTCAATCTCATTTCCTCCCCAATCTGAGTCAACATACCCAACAAACATATGTTCGTAATCGGGATTGTTCTTAAAGACTAGTTTCATGTCAATATTGCCTTTAATATACCTCAGAATTCTTTTTAATCCTTGCCATAGTTCTACATTATTTTTATTAGTGTACCTACTCAGAATATTTATGGCTGTAGTTATATCTGGACGCGTACAAAGCATTACATACATTAAACTACCAACTAAACTGCGACAAGGGGCATCGTAACTGACATCTGAGTTCAACATTTCATAATTTAATTTACTTGGAAGTGGAGTGCTAACAGATTTGCATTCCTCCATATTGTACTTTTGTAAAACTTTTCTGATATATGCAGATTGACTTAATGATATTTTATCTTGCTCGATTTCAATTTTTATTCCAATGAAGTATCTTATTTTGCCCAAGTCAGTCATCCTAAATTTTGTCTTTAAATATTCTTTAAAGTTATTCAATATATCTATATCTGATGTCGCTATAACTAAATCATCCACATATAGTAACACATATATGTTTTTATTTATATCACCATTATCTTGTACATATATACAATTTGCAATCTTTTAACGCCTGCTCAAACACTTCAAACCAGCATCTAGCTGCTTGTTGAAGCCCGTAAATAGCTTTATTTAATTTGCATACATTTTCATTATTGCCAACAATTCCTTGAGGAATTTTCATAAATATATCTTCCTTCAGTGTATTATTAAGAAAAGCAGTTTTAACATCCATATGATGTACTTTAAAACTATATTTGTTTGCAATAGACAATATTACACGAAAGCTAGAAATTCTCGCAACAGGAGCAAACGTTTCATCGTAGTCTATTTGATATTTTTGTGTAAAACCCCGTGCAACTAATCTGGCTTTATATCTTACAGGATTACCCATTTCGTCATGTTTCAAACTAAACACCCATCTGCTATCTACAATATTCTTATTTTCAGGTCTATCAACAATAGTCCATGTCTTGTTTAATTCATGCGCTAACCCTTCCCATAAGGACTTATCTTTTCTGTTTCGTATTTCGTCAAATGCATAAGGAGCTTCATTGAAAATAGTGTGAGCGTTCATTATGTAATTATTAAAATGTTCTTCATTTTCATTGTATGATATTTGTGGTTTATTTTTCAGTCTATCACTTCTTCGAATCTTTGCAAAAACACTTTCATTACTATCATTCGGGAAACTATCATTATCATCCTTACTGTCATTCAGGAAATTATCTTTATCATCCTTACTGTCATTCAGGAAATTTGGTATACTATAATCCATACTTTTATTCTGGAAATTCGTTTCTCCATTCTCCCTACTTTCGTTCAAGGGATTACTTTCCTTACTTTCTTTCAGGAAACTGTCTATATCACTATCCTTACTATCATTCGGGATATTCTGTATACCACATTCCATACTTTCATTCTGGAAATTATATTCTGTATCCTCCCTACTTTCATTCAGGGGATTTTCCTTACTCTCTTTCAGGATTTCATTTTTAACTCCTCTAGAGTTAACCATATTTGTCTCATCTACCACCACATCTCTAGCAACAAAGAACTTCTCACTTTCAATGTCCCATAATTTGTAGCCATTTGGTTCATAACCGACAAAAATAATCTTAAAGGATTTACTGTTAGACTTGCGTTTTCGATTCTTGTTGTGTACATACACAGTTGAACCAAATATTTTTAAATATTTCAAAGTTGGCTTTCTATTATGCCACATTTCATAAGGAGTCATTGCATGATCTCCAAGTGCCTTACTTGGAGTTCTATTAATTAGATTATTATAAATTATACAAACTCGCACCATTTACCATGGCACGAGCTTTTTCTGTTATTGTTCTGATCATTCGTTCTGAAACTCCATTTAACTGTGGAGTCTATATCCTTTCAGAACACAGAACTCACGCATATCATTCGATAAGTATTCCCGTCCATTGTCAATATACAAGTTAACAACCATAACACTGAAATGGGCTTCACTTTTAGCCACAAAATCTTTAAACATATTAAACACATCAGACTTATGTTTAATTAAATAAGTTACACAATAATGTGTAAACTGATCTACAAAAATGACATAGTAATTTTTATATTCATTCACGAAGTGATATGAATATATTGGTTTTGTGCAATGTCCGTCTTGCTGTCCGTCCGTCTGTCCGTCTGTCCGTCTGTCCGTCTGTCCGTATGAATGCAATTTTTTCGCGGCTATTGAAGCTAGAGACTTGAAACTTGGAACATATACTCGTATATGTCTCCGATTTATAAAGTGTAAAAATTTTCCATATACGCTCACTATGGGCGTGGCAAATCGGAAAATGCATTTTCCTGTATGCCAGAAATCATATTAGTTGAAGAGCTAGAGAGCTGAAATTTAAAATGTAGATTCGTGTTGATCACCCAAAATCAAAAAGATATGGCGGATATATCTACGCCCATTGGGGGCGTGGCAAATCGAGTAAAACTGTATCTTCTAAAGTTGTAAAGCTAGAATGCTGAAATTTGGCACGTAAGTTAATGTTACGATTCTAAAAAGACTAAAGAAACAAGTAAGAGGGCTCTAGTCGAGACTGCTCGACTAGGAGATATCCTGAACCCTGCAAAGTACTGGTTCCAATCATTCTACACATCTTTCATGCACATATACAAAAACACATACACACACCCGTACGCATGCATCCATACGAACGCATAAACAATTGCTCTGCTAACTGCGCACTTACTTAGTTTGGGCTGCCGTGTGGGCTATATTACGAAAATTTGTTTGCTGAATAAATCTTTTTGTAGTGGGACTATCTTCATCAAATTTTTAGAACGTAATAATAACATTCAAATGTGTGTATATGACGAAGCACAAGTCTCTAGTACTTGATATACGTTTTTTTCAAATTTGGGGCGAAGGGGGCGTGGCATCCAAAATCTGTAAATGACAAAATCTTTGTATTCATCACATTAATCTGAAGTCTCTAGGTTTAACAGTATTCAAACTAGGCTTTAAAAACCAAGTCAGATTTTCGATTGTTATCGATAAAAAAGAAATGGGATGAGTTATCGAAAAAATATGATAAACTCGTACTGCGTATGGTATACACGAGTATACATGTAAAATTTCAAGTCTCTAGCACTTGTAGTTTAGGAGATCTCTGCGTTAGTACGGACGGACGGACGGACGGACGGACGGACGGACGGACGGACGGACGGACAGACGGACATGGCTAGATCAACTCAGCTCGTCATCCTGATCAAGAATATATATATTTTATGGGGTCTGCCACGCCTCCTTCTGCCTGTTACATACATTTTCACAAAAACATTATACCCTGAAATCCCATTTTCAATGGGTTCAGGGTATAAAAACTATATATCCCCGCCCACTGGGGGCGTGGCAAATCGGATCTAAATATATAGTGATTTTCCGAATTCTCCTATATTTTGAGCACTATTGATGTTAGCGACTTGAAATTTGGTATGTATACTCAAGATCAATAAGCTATGGCGGATATATCTACGCCCACAGGGGGCGTGGCAAACCGCTAGAAGCTTAAAATTTGGATAGTTAAGTTACTGATAATCTCCTCTATCGATGAACCAAAAATAATTGTTACGCCTCTTTGGGGGCGTGGCATATCAAAAGATACCCTGTAATTTTCACATTTTTTGAGTCTAAGCGTCCAATTTTACAGTTACGTAGCCTTCAGCTCATTCTAAAAACTGGCCAAAAATTATGGGTCTACGACCACTAGGGGCGTGGCAAAACGGATTTTAGACGCCCAATAGCGAAATTCATATGCGTATGCCACCTATATATATAAATATGCTTAATAGGTATTGATAATAAGGAAAGAAACATTTTTAAGAAAATTAAAAAATATAAATTAAATTAAAACGAAAAAGTTTTCCGCGGGGTTCGAACCTGCACCTGCACCTCAATCTACGCCCACTAGGCGTGCCAAATCGACATTTGCAGCGGCCAAATGCAAAATTCATATGCATTAATAAGACAAAACGAAACATTTTTAAGAAATTTAAAAAATATAAAATATATTATAATAATAAAAATTTCGATTTAAAAAAAATTCTTTGTCAAAAAAAATAAAAGAAGAGAGTCGAACCGCGGACTACTGACACAACGCGCAGAGTCTCTGCTAACAGCGCCACTGCACCGATCTTACGCAATATAACTAACACAAAACTTTACAGCTACAGCACCTATAGTAAACAAACACCAAAGTAGCGGCTGAAAATTCAAAGACAATTCAATCGCAATTGAGATTCTTAGAATTGCTCGAATACGCATTTGAATATACATACATACATACACATTTGCACACGCGTAAAAAACGCTGGCATACTGAAATTGTGTGTGCAGACGAATACCTACATTTGTAAATATGTATGTAAGTATGTACGTATAAGCATTTGTGGGTTATTTTAGCAAAAATAAAATTTAACTTATAAAAATATTTCACTAATAACAAAAATGTTATGTGTTTGTCATATAAGCTATCATTTTCCCAATAAAATAACTAATTTATAAATAGACATTTAAAAAACTTGGCATTAGCGAGATTAGAACCCGCGCTATTCTAGCGCAACTTGCATAGCATTTACCATCGACGCCACTGCAACATACAATCAGACGGTAGCTCAAACGAAATAGCTTCACTTCGAGAGCGTCATCTGACAAAAGTAAGCTAAAGTAACGGCTGAAAATTTCATGAATCAATTCTTAGAATATGCTAGAAGACACGCTTTTATATGTATGTATATACATACATAGAATAAACGATCAATATGTATGTGCACACGTATAGGAAAAACGCTCTGCTCCGCTGCTAGCTTGCTGCTTGCAGGTGCGTTTGCTAATTAGCCAAATATTTTGTTTATTAAATATGATCTACATTTCTATTGAATTTTGGTCATTTCTTAAGAAATACCAGCTCATTCACATTGCTATATTTGCAACTATAATTAACAGGAGAATTCGGTAAATTTTTGAGTCGATATTCAAAATATAACAAAAATCAAAATTATATAAAATACACATGTATCTATATGCAAAATTTTGAGAGTCTAGCTCTAAAGATGTACGAGATATAAACGGGAATAGTTCTCTATGACCGAGTGCCCGACTGCAACGTTCTTACTTGTTTTTATTATAACAATTTCAAGGCATTGTCAATTATGTTATCATTTTCCTCTTCCCTGGCCTCGTATGTCGCCATGGATCCAACACGCGCCAAGCACTCTTCTGGCAACTTATAGCTAATACAACACAAGTTGTGCCGACGCAATCCGAATCTGAAGATTTGAAATTCATGCAATAATGTATAATGTATATATATTTACCTGACGGTCAAAATTGCAATAATGTATAGTCCCGATATTGCTTGACTTCTGTCCAAAATTTCGAACTATTGTCAACATTCTGCCATTTTACAAGCTGTATGTTGCCATACTGCGAAACTATTTTAGCTTTAGTTTCGTCACCGAGCTTGAAGAGTCCCAAAATGGGCAAAATGGGACCTTTTTTCGTACGCAGAGCACGATCGACAGAGAACAGGTCAACTTGTTTGAGAAGTCCATAGTTGTCCGGCTATCTAAGTCCAAGAATATTTGTAGCACATAAATAATGACCAACATTTTAACACATAAGCTGATTGATTAACTCGATCACAAAATCTGTGCAGGTTAACCGGATTGTCTGCTCTGTCGCGTCATCGATTTTTGTTTTAAACGTTTTTAAAGTTGATTGAAATTCGTATCCTAAATACAAGTCACGTTTTACATGTTTTGCGAAATCTTCCTCAAAAACATCCACTTCAATGCCTATTGGAATTATTTTGGATTTCAGACATTCTATACTTAAAATCAAATCCCCCAGTAGTTTAGTTGGGTCAGCGTCCTGGCTTTGAAAATTTTTGTTAATGCGCTGCATATCATCGAGAATTGGCTTCAAGAATAGCAAGTATAAATAATTGACGTCATTGTACAAATTCATCAAAATTTGCGCTTTATGGCATTTTTCTGTCAAGGATGCAGTTTGGAAATGCAATTTTAACTCAATCCATTGCTTCAAAATACGTTTTACTGCATTTTCAATGGACAACCATCGCATATCAGCAACTCTGGTAATTTTTAGTGGAGCCTTGGGTTATATTAAATTAAATGGTTTGTATTAAAATAAATATTTTGAAAAGTACATATGTTGTTATTACATATAAAGATGTTGTAATATGTTTACTACAAAGTGGTGGGACAAGCACGAACGTCAATTAGAAAAATGTTAGTCGAATGAATATTAAAACAAACACTTCATCTATAGAAAAACATTAAATATATTAAAAACAAATAAACGTATATGATTGATTGAACGTTCACTCTACCTCATCACTATTTATACACTTATATAGATCTCTATAGATAAATTGCCTACTTGAACTCTTACAGAACCAAGCGTACGTCTCACTTATAATAAACTCGAGTGCTTCGGGCAACACCTGCTTGCAAGCAGCATTCACCGCCAGTTGCACTGAGTTGCAAACACATTTAACCAGTGCTAATGTTGGCACTGACTTCTTTAATTGTGTATAAACGCTGTTTTTTCTACCCACCATAACATTAGCATTGTCCGTACCAATTAAGTTTGACAAAGGTATTTTATTATGGGAAAGTTCCTTCAGTAGGGAATTTACGATCGTTTCAGCGTCTCCACTTTCAATTCGGATAAGTGACAGGAACGTCGATATAACTTCCTTTCGTTGCGCGCTGTAATATATCAGAGCAACCCCTAGAAATCACACAATGTTTAAAATATATATTGCACCATTAACCACGTTTACTTACCCAAAATCTTGGTTATACTTATATCAGTACTTTCGTCGATTAAGAGACTAAACTTTTCATTTGCCAGGTCGTTTCTTAAATCGTCCAGTACATTTTTAATAAGACTGGTGCACTTTGTTCTGTGCAATTTTAAACCGAGAGCTTGAAAATGAACTTTGCACAATTCCGTGAGGTGATCCACAGGCTCGATCGCACAATGCTGCGCTATGAACATAGCTAATGCGGCTTCCTGGCGACAAGTTTGGGGACATTCCGGAGACTTAAAGCATATTTTATTTTTTTGGGCAAAACACGATGCGTTTTGCACTTTTGCGTTTTTGTCGCCATATGTGCGCGAATTTGGTCAATTTTGCAATTTATACTGCATTTGCAGTATTTGCAGTACGCCTTATTATTGTCGTCTTCATCCCGGGCTATCCACGACTTGAAATCTGGCTGCTATAGCCAGCAATACCGAAATTTTTGTTTATAGATCTCCTTGGGCATTTTATCGCTCTTTTCAAATTCAATTTTAGATAAGAAACGATATCGATACATATAAACCTACACTATCAATTTATCACTGTTATACTCATTTTGGCGCTATTCTTAACCAAATATCGGTACACAATTTAGTATATTTTATGCTAAAGTTCTGTTAAACTGCTCTGCAATGGTATTTAATAAAATTCTCCGATCAACTGGGAAAACAACCAACCAACTGGGAAAATATGAACACGATTCGCATTCACAAAAAAAGAACAGATTTCCGGACAGGGGATGTTTGATATTATTCCGGACAAAGCGGTTAAAAACAGGACAGATCTGTCCGGAAAAGGACAAATTGGCATCACTGATGCACACATACATATGTACATGCATACATATAACAACCAGTACTGCCAGAATTTTGTTAGCAAAATTTGATAAAATTTCAACAACAAAAATTGCTAAAATTGCTGAAAGAAATTGACAATTATTACAATTATTTTTTAAATGATACTGAGAATGTTGTCGAATTGTTCTAATACATTTTCTTTGTCATTATTAGCGCATTTTGAGCTGTCGCTTATATTTGCCAAGCAATTTTTTTCTGCGTACGCTGCTATATACATATATGTTTTTTTTTTTTTTGTGGCAGCGTATTGGCGACATCATAAAGTTTTGAGCTAATAGTGCATTTGCAATAGGCGCAAAAGGCTCTTGTCGAATCTGTGGAATCCTTACGTATCCACTCCTTAAACTCGTCACTCAACCACACATCGCGAAATTTTTGAGTATATGTTTTTGGCATATTTAATATAACTTTTAATTAATATGACAAAACATGAAAGACAATTTAAAGCATATCGCACAAATGTTTCTCGATTAATTTGTGAACTATTGTTATCGTGAACTATCGATATTGCTATTGAATTTATAATTGAATTTAGAATTAACATAAGCATTCATGTAATCTGGCATCCCCATACAAAGAGTGTAACTGACATATTACTGAGTTTATACTTCCACTCTCTATTAAACCTTTAAAACCGAACCACGTCTTTTCTCTCGCTGGCATTGCATCGCCAATATTAACTCAGCATCTCTACCATTGGTTATGGGCCCAGAGTAATCGCTATTCGGTTAAAAATATTAAAAGTGTTTAAGAGTCGTTTTATTTGTTGCTTAGTGATCAATAGTTAATATTGTGCTCGAATTAACGCGGAATTGCAGGCAAAATGAACATGTCGTACCAAATTGAAAAGCTTGGTGAAAGTAATTATGGCGTGTGGCATATGGCCATGGAAAGTGTATTAGAGATGGCCGATTTATGGGAAGTTGTCTGTGGAAAATATGAAGGCCAAGATGATACAGCAGCCGCAAAATGGTACAAGGATTATAAGAAGGCAAGAGCATATATAACCTTAAGCGTGAAGCCAACTTAGTTGATGCACATTAAAAAGTGCACAACCGCCTAAGAAATTTGGAAAAAACTCAAAGAGTTGCACTTGCCAGTTGGACCGATTCAGAAAGTGCAAGCGTATCAGAAGTTGATCCGATTAACCATGCAGCAGGGAGATGACATTGTCGCCTATATCAATAAATTTGTTTAATTTTTTTTTAAATAATTGATAAACTGGCAGAGCTGGATATAACCCTAACCGACGAGTTAAAGGTAATTAAGCTATTGAGCAGTTTACCCAATACATGGGAGAGCTTCATCATGGCTATAGTTTTTTTTTTTTTTCTTTATTTTTGAAGGAAGCACCAGAGCATCTTTCTGCTCTATAATCTCCCTCGATACAACTTAGTTATCACAGGCTTAAGATTAATTTCAGCATATTTTTTAGGAACATTAATTTCTTATGTTAGGAAAAAAGGTTTAGAAATTGTCGTCTTTTCAGCCTGCTAATGGGCCTAGAATTAGGCAGCTTCCTTGCAAGCCGGTTTGCGTGGACTTTCAAGCGATCGTTGTATCGGCTTGAGTGGAATGATATCTGCTCTTCCACTGTGTCTATTTTGAGGTCTCTGTTCAGGCATGAATTTCGGACGTACCAGGGACAGCCTGTAATTTGGCGCATGGCCTTATTTTGAACCACCTGGATCTTTCGGCGGTTTGTCTTGGCGGCGACTCCCCAAATTTGCACACCGTACCTCCAGATTGGTGTGATTATGTGGGTCATGCTTAGCAACCAGGACATCTGCTTAATACGGGAGCGGCAGGTGCCTGCAACCGCCATAATGTGTGGCTTGAAGGTGAGGCGTTTGTCAAGGGTGATCCCCAAGTATTTCACTGTCCTGGCTTTTTCTATGGGGGTACCGTTGATGAAAAAGGTGGCGGGCGCCTCCCTCCTTAACGAAAAGCATAGGCTTATGCTTTTAGTGGCGCTACATTTAAGGTTCCACCTGCTAGTCATTTTGAAAAAGAGTCCATAAAGTCTTGAAGGATCGCTACAGCTGCAAGGTTGGACTTTGAAGAGACCATCACACAAATATCGTCCGCGTAGGTAGCCATTAGCGTTGACTTCGACGATATGCCATAGCCTGAAGCGTCAGGCAGAGGCGCATCACCTGTAAATATGCAGAATAGGAGGGGAGCAAGAATACTACCCTGCGGCATGTTAGCGGCAATTGAGAAAACAGAGGACAGAGTGAAGTAGTGAGAGGGCAGCTGTTCCTCAATTTTTTGCAGCAGTCCTGGATGCCATACCCTATCGAAGGCCTGTTCGATGTCCAGGAAGATGGCATTGCAGTGCTTCTTTTTATTAAAGGCCCTGAGAATGTGGTGAGTCACCCTGTGCAGTTGCTCAGTTGTGCCGTGCCCAGCCAAATTGTTGTACCGGAATCAGCTTTCTGGACTCCGCTTCTGCTACCAACCGACGGATGACCAGTCTTTCCCAAACCTTCGATAATGAAGGTAGGAGACTGATAGGTCGGTAGGAACCGGGGTCCTCCTCAGGTTTGCCAGGTTTGTGAATCATCACGACCAGTGCAGTCTTCCATGCTGCTGAAAAATACTGTAGCCTCGTTATGGCATTAAAAATTAATAACAACGAGGATAGCATTTTCCGGCAGCGCTCTCAGCGTGCGGTTGCAGACATTGTCATGTCCTGGAGCCTTGTTCGGATTTAAACGCTTGATGACGGATGCCACCTTATCAAAGTTGAACGGCTCCTCAGGTGGATCGAGCTGAAGTGGGGCGTGCTCGGTAGAATCTATGTCTTCTTGCGATGCTAGATTAAAAGGCAGAAAGCGGGCCTCCAAGTGAGTGGCAAGGGCCTCCGCTTATTTTTCATCTGACCGACACCAGCTATCCAGGGCATTTTTGATGGGCGCTTGCCGTATGGCTTGTCGTCTGCTATTTCTGGTGGCTTTCCAGAGGTTAAATTTGGCATCCCTTGCAGTCGACTTGCTTTCCAGCATGTCCTCAAACGTCTGTGCCCTCTGTCGGGCCAGCTCACATCTAAGTGTGATTGCTGCTCTGTTCCAGTTAGATTTGTCTACCAGATGTAGAGTACGCTGGTAGATTTTCCTTAGGCGGCGCTTTTGCTGCAGTAGGTAGCGTAGCTCGGAAGTGAGTACCAAGGATCCGGCTTGGCGAGGGGCATGACTACGGCGTGTCTTTTGCGCATCCTTGACAGCGCATTGAACAAGTGCAGAGCGTCATCAGTATCCTGTTCCGAGTGTAACTCTAATTCGGGATGCATCTTGTTGTTGAGGATCAGCTTGAATAAGTTTACATCGACATTTCTGTTGATCAGTCTTTCTGCCTGGGTGTAACATTTTACGGCGGCATCCAGCGTGATTACCAGAGGCATATGATCTGAGCAGAGATCGTTATGAGATGCGATTTTCAGCTTCCAATGAGGCATGTTCTTATAAAGACCAAAGTCCAGACAGGATGGCCGCTACCTATTATGGTCTGGGAATCGAGTGGGATTGCCCGTAGCTAAGATCTGTGTGGATGTGGCCAGGGTGAGGTTGAAGAGTTCTCTACCCCTAGCAGAACTTCTCGCTGAGCCCCAAGATTGGTGATGAGCGTTCCAATCGCCACAGATCAGAAATTTCTGGTCTAAGGATTGCCAAATATTAAGCAAGTCTGCCATGGACATTTGATTGTTTGGTGGGCAGTAGATTGCGCCAAACTCTATATATCCCAGTCCTGTAGCTACTCTAGCCCTGGACAGTTGAATGGAAGCTGATCAAACAGAGATGGTGAGAAAGTGTTCAATGTCCTCTCTAACGAAAATGGCGGAGCCACCTCTCCTATGGCTAGTTGAAGGGTAGTTTGCTGTGTAGCAGGCAAAGCGGAAGAGTTTAGGCACGAATCCGTCTAGTAATTGCGTTTCACTGATTAGCAGGATATGAATATCGTGAAGTTGAACGAAGAGTTCCAGCTCACGCATTTTGTTGGAAACTCCCCTGGCGTTCCAACACATGATGTTTGTTATATTCCAGAATTTTGGACTGCATGCTCAACATTTCTTCCTGCATTTTGACTAATCTAAGTACCGGCTCGTTTAGAGTGTTAATAGAGGCAATGAGTGCCAGAGACTCGGAGCTTGGCTGTGCTGTGGATGATGTGGGCTTGTAGATGGAACGGTTTTGTTGCCTAGGAGGGTGGCCAGGGTCAATGAAGTGTCCTACTCAAGGCCATTCGCTTCCGCCGTTTGGATTACCTCTAATCATCTGGGCATAGGTGGGACGAGAGTTGTGGTAAACATTTGGTGATCTGCTAGGTAGAGCAGGAGCCTTGGATGGCCAGGGGACCTGGCTGGAAGCTGGCTGAGTTGTAGACGAGAGGGGGAACTGGCTACGAGGCTTTTACGCCACGTACGCTTGGCATCCCCTGTAATTTGCTGTGTGACTTTGACCGCAGTTTGAGCAGGTGGCGGGTGCGGAGTCTGGAAGCATACATTCAGAGGTTTTATGGTGTTCGGCGCACTTGACGCACACAAAAGTTTGCATGCAGTATCTTGCTGTGTGCCCGAAATTTTGGCATCTTGAGCACTGGGTCCACTGTTGCTTCTTGCGAGCTTCTTCAATAGTGATTCGTTGTCCATCCAGGTGAATGATTTTCTTAAGGTCTGCTTTGTTGCAGCCTTGTGCAATGCTTATGAAAAACATATCAATGGGATTTTCCGGTCTCTTTGTGTTGTCTGGGCAGTGAATATTAGTGACTTTGAAACCTAGACTACAAAGCTCATTTTTAATTGCGAAGTGGAAGGTGGAGTGATGCAGACCCTTAATGACGAACTTATATGGCCTCTCATGCTTCAGCTGATAGGTGTAAAACTCAAGTTTGACAGTCTCAAAAAGGCTTTGAATGCTTCTGAAAGTTGCAATGTCTTGAGCGTAGAGACGCGTGAGACCACCGGCAGAGGTGGTTGGTTGGTGGTTGGTTGATTATTTTT
Organism: Drosophila hamatofila; assembly: GCA_035045345.1. Taxonomy (NCBI): domain Eukaryota; kingdom Metazoa; phylum Arthropoda; class Insecta; order Diptera; family Drosophilidae; genus Drosophila; species Drosophila hamatofila. Next base: position 285,471 of record JAWNPA010000042.1, read on the forward strand.
CAATAGGTCCTGCAGCATCGGTCAGCCTTGGGATGGTGATTGGTGGAATATTTGACTTTGGAGTCGATTGGGACTGTTTATTGCTAACTTGGGGTTGAGCTGATGCGTTGATGAGCTTATCCTGCTGTTTGCGATGATTTGCAGTACACTGCTCAAGAACTTTGGAGAATGCAACTGAAGCGTTGATAGGTTCAGTCGACATTGCATCTTCATCTTCGTCATCAGAATCGCTGGTCAGAGTCACAAATCTGTTGCGGTACGTATTGTCCGAGGTGGGCTTATGAGAGGTAGAATGGGAAATTCTCTTGGGATTGCTGCTTGTCGGGCTATCGGGAGAAAAGGCTGTGATACCTTTGCGTTTGCGGGGCTGCGGCTTGCGTTGAGAAACCACAAGCGAAAAACTGTCCACCGCAAAGCTGGAAGTTTTGTTAACTGTGTTCCGCGCCTGGCCGCTGGAACTGTTGCTGATGTTGGTACTAATAACATCGTTCGATTGTTCGGCATTATTTTCTATTGATGCAATCTCATGCATAATTTGGGATCTGAGCTCAGCCGGTGTTTCACCTCTCAGATTCTTAACTTCACTGATATGCTTGCCGAAAGGGCAAGCGCACAAATTTGTTCTCGAAATTAGAAGTTGTTATTGTTTTTACACACAGTCTGCACTGACACCGCGCACGACGATGTCTAAAAATAGATATCTGCTGATAAGCACAGCAGCTTATTACTCTTGAGAGAGCAATAAACAACGGTAAATTGCAGAATCAAAACAAAGGGCTCCGATTTTAGTAAATTGCAAGCGCAAACACAACCATTCACTCCGAGAGTTAGACACAGACTGTGGCTATAGTTACGCGCGACGAGCTGCTGAAATTTGATGCTGTAAAAATCAATTTAATAGAAGAGGGCACCCGAAAGTCAGAGAGACCAGAAAGAGAAACTAATGCTGAAACGCAAGCTGTCTATACCCACGCACAAGACAGATCGAAAGAACGGCATAGGCAGTTTAACGGAAAGTGTTTTAACTGTGACAAATTTGGGCACCGGGCAAGCGACTGTAAGTCAAAGAAAAGGAACGAAAAAAGGTACGACAGAAAGAGAGAGAGCAAAGAACAAGCAAGCTGTTTAATGCACTGCTTTGCTGAAGAGCAGAAAAAGAGCGTATGGTGCGTAGACAGCTACGCTGCAGCGTAGCAACATCTCATATGTGTTGCGACCGCATCATGTTTGTAAACTACGCTGAAAAAGAAACGCCGATTATGTTGTTGGCTGCAAATAAGTATGTTGCTGCAATGGGAATTGGAAACGTGAAAATAAAAGGAGAGGACCGCATAATAAATTTAAAGAATGTTTTGCATATACCCGAACGCCAGTAATTTTTTCTCAGTGAGCGCAGCAGCTAAATTTGAAAACTCCACAACATTTAAAGGCAAAATCTCGATTATTAAAAATAATAAAGGTGAAGTTTTGATCAAAGCAAATGAAGAAAATTATCTGTACGTGCTCACTCAAAGCCCACAACGCAGCTCAGTGCATTCAATGAGCACAGTTTCTCACGCAATGCAATAGCATAATAGATTTGGGCATTTAAATTTCAAAGATTTAGAACAGCTGATTGATAAACAGCTAGTGCATGGTATAAATGTTGATAACATGCAAGTGCAAATAAATTGTTATACTTGTAACGAGTCCAAATTGAGTGCATTGCCATTTAATCAAAAAATGAATCGCAGTGCAGAGGATGTTCTTCAATGTGGACCGATGAATGAAAGGTCAATTGGTGGCAATCGTTATTTTCTGACATTTATTGACTATTACTCTCGCTTGATATTTGTCTATATAATGAACGCAAAAAGCGAAGTTTTTGACAAATTCAAGATATCTAAAAGATTTGTGGAATGCCAAACAGGCAAGAAAATAAAGGCTTTACGCAGCAGAGTATGTGAATAGGCAGTTTACTGATTTTTTGTCGGAATGCGGTATACAAAGGCAGTTGACAATACCCTATACAACTCAGCAAAACGGCGTTGCAGAGCGTGCCAACCGGACCATAGTAGAAATGGCAAAAAGTCTATTTATCCATGCAAAGCTTGGTGAGTTTTTGTGGGCAGAGGCTGTTACAACGGCAGTGTATTTGCGTAACAGATGTCCCACAAAGGCGTTAAATGGAGGCACACCTTTCAAAATGTGGAAAAATCGGAAGCCTTCTGTAAAACATTTGCGAGTGTTTGGATCTCGCGTGTTTGCTCAGGACAAGGCTAAGAGAAGCAAATTCCAGACAAAAGAAAGTACATCTTTGTTAAGTACTCAAATACCGCAAAGGCATACCGTCTGTACGATACGGAGAAGCGGATAGTTATTGAAAGGCGTGATGTTAAGTTCGTAGAGGGTGAGTTTGACACAAAAACAATCGAAAATGTTGCAGACACGACTAATGATTTCATGACGATCATGATAAGCCTTGATGCACCACAGATTTCAGGTCAAGAGCAGATGACACCGGATGAGAGTAGCAACTTGGAAGAAGGGTAAGAGAACGAGCGGTCTGAAAATCCAGAAGTTGGAAACAGCAACAATAGTGGTCCAGTACACGACATCCACAGGAGAAAGAAGTGCAGCGCGGGCCGGGCAGGCCTACGATAATTCGAAATGGTCAACCAGGAAGACCAACGAAGCAGTACCAGACGAGGCTCAACAGTCTGCATAATCAAGTAGACACGGAGGCACCTCAATCAGTCGAAGAGGCGTTGCAGGGTCAATATGCGCAATATTTGAGAGAGTCTATGGAAACGGAGTACAGAGCACTACAAGAAAACGGCACATGTAAATTATGCGACCTCCCTCCGGCGCAAAAAGCGATTGGTTCAATTGGCCAAGTCATCCACAAATTGCAACGTCCTGCGTATCGCGTGCAAGTGTCATACACTCACACACACACACATACACGACCACTATGACGCTCAGCTGACTGGCTGCAGACACTAAAAACACTAAAAACAAAAAATAGAACAAAATGCACTTATTACCTACATTAATTACACTCACAAATTAATGAAATTTTGTTCTTTTATCACTTACCTGTACGCATGTGCCGGCTTGGCGCATGCCACATTCAAAGCAACGCCTTCTAAGCAGTTGGACTGGCTGCCTAAATAAATAAATCTGTACATGTATGTAAATAAAATCTGCAGTCTACTCACGCATGTCCAGACTCGAAGACGACGGCAACTCAGTTCGAAAACAGCAGCCATGACGATGGACTACAGCAGCAACCTAAAATAAATAAAAAAGAAGCAAGATGACTGCACTTGGCAATTATGTGACAACAATAAAAACACACATACACTTACCCGGTGACGAAGATCAGCACTCCGATGTTCCCCAGCCAGTTGACGTCCAGTTCCAGTTCCAGCAGTACCTGCAAATAGAATAAATAGAATATTTAATGTTAAATGTAATTTATATGCGTATATGTTTTATGTCTAATGTTGAATGTAAATAGATTTAATTTTGGAATGCTAAATGTTTGCATGTGTGGCAATGTCTTTCGCATGGCCACCACGTATACGTTGTCGTTAGCATACACGAAACTACATATGTACATACTAGAACAACACAACGCAACCAGTTCAAATTGTCCAGCAACATAGAAATGTTAATGTTAATGTTAAGTAATCGATATCAAAGTGCAATTGTTATTGCAGCCCATTTAAAATTTAAAAAATGTTGCCATAAATCGACAAGTAGCAATAAGTTAAATTTGAAAATAGATAAAACTGTCGCACGTAGGCAGGCAATTGGTTCGCACGCGCGCCGAGAGAGAGCTGCGCCGGCGCCCAACCAGCACGGCTGAACAATAAAAGGAAAAAAAAAAGCACCAAAGAGAAAGTGATGTGTTTTATTTAGCTGAAAAGCAAATGACAATGCATAAATTGTGAAACTGAAATTAAAATAAATTAATTAAACAAATCTATAAAGAACAAATAATGAAAGATAAATGAAAATCAAGCAAATAAATAAAAAATAATATAAAATAATAAAATAATAAAAAATAATATAAAATAATAAAAAAAAAAATAATAATATTATAAAGATTATAAAAAAACGACAGCAACAACTAAAGCAACTACAATGCTAAACACATCTGACGAGTCGGAGGAGACCCGGGAGCTGTTCAGGAGATGGAGCGACTCAGAGGCACCCCCGGCCGAGGATGAGGGCACGCTGGTGGAGGAGGTGACGCCAGCCATGGACTTGGGCACGGCAGTGAGTACAAAAGTACATTTACTCCCTCAAGCGACGCCAGCGACGCCTTAAAAAAGGTGCAATTCAGTCCTCGCACACACACACGCACACGCACGCAAGTTGGCGTCCCAACACACACACGTAACGAAAGTGAGAGCGCGTCCTATGTGCACACTGCGCATGCGCAAGTGCACACGCACACAGACACACACGCTCCCACTGGCACCGACGCGCACGCCAACACACAAGAGAGCGTTCTCTCTCTCACTCCCACACATACATACTCACACACACATACACTTGCCAATGGCAAAGAAAACGCAAAGCATTACTACAACACTGTAGCGCCTAATTTAGGCGTCGTCAAACAAACACGCACACACACACATGCACACACTCACAAACTGAAAAGCGACAAAATCGACGACTACAGCAAATGCTGCACAACAACAACAGAGACAAGTGCCCATACAAATGGCACACAACTGCTACAACATCAACAACAGAAACAGAAACAGAAACTACAGACAAACAGCACAAATGCCGTCACTTGTGTGCCACCTTTGCTACCATACGAGCTGCCATTGTCTATGCCGCCGCCAACAACAACAACAACAACAACAACAACAACAACAACAACAACAACAGCAACCACAACAATGACCGCAACTCAATGCCATAAAAAATTATCATAAAATCGAAATAATTATTAATTTTTCGCCAGTAATTAGACATGAGACAATCAGGATGCTGCTCGCGATAGCTGCAGAAAAACGTTTGTATATGCATCAAATAGATATAACAAATGCATATCTAAACAGCGAGCTTCACGAGAATGTGTACGTGAAGCAGCCTCCAAACTGTGTGGGCAACAGTCAACCTAAAGCAGTTCTAAAACTGCACAAGGCACTTTACGGACTTAAGCAATCAGGGCGTAGTTGGAATAAAACACTTGATGAGGTCCTGTATTCTATTGGATTCAGCAAATGCAAAAACGAGGCCTGTTTGTATACCAAACCGGAAGAAGAAGCATTTAGTTATATTGCCGTCTACGTCGATGACTTGATCATCGCGTGTCCAAACAGGTTTTCAAGTTGAATGCAATGATGATGAATGCAAAAAGGTAAAAAAAAACCCAATACCATTCACTAATTGGTTCCCTTATGTATTTAGCAGTGCTGAGCCGAGCCGACATTTTGCACGCAGTATGCAAACTGTCTCAGCGAAACAACTATCCACATGCAGAGCATGAAGCAGCTGCAAAACATATTTTGAGGTACCTGGCAGGTACGATGAATTTGACAATCACATACAGCAAATGTGGTACATCAGCAACAGGATACGCCGATGCAGATTGGGCGAATGACAGAAGAGACAGACGCTCCTACAGTGGCTACGCGTTCTTCCTAGCTGGCAATGTATTCTCCTGGACGTCAGCAAAGCAGAGTGTCGTTGCGTTAAGCAGCACGGAAGCAGAGTACATTGCGTTGACGATGGCTGCAAAGGAAGCAATTTACTTGCGAAGACTTTTGAATGAGATTGGTTGGTCAACAGATGTGAAGCCAATGAAGATTTGCGGTGACAATATCAGCTCGCACCATATTGCGCAAAATCCTGTGCATCACAAATGGACAAAGCGCATAGACATTAAGTATCACTTTGTTCGTGAAAAAATAGAATTCAAAGAAATGGAGCTTACATATGTAAATATAAACTGTAACGTAGCTGACCAAATGCTTACATAAGTCCAAGCATAACAATTTTGTTAAATTACTTGGTTTATCCTAGTAAAATATTTTTTAAATGAAAAACAGAGTATATGTAGCTTATGAAGAAGTGTTGAAAATGTAATTGAATTTAGCATTAACATAAGCAATCATGTAATCTGGCAACCCCATACAAAGAGTGTAACTGACATTTTACTTAGTTTATACTTCCACTCTCTATTAAACCCTTAAAACCGAACCACGTCTTTTCTCTCGCTGGCATTGCATCGCCAATATTAGCCCAGCATCTCTAACAGCCTGGAAATAAAATCAAAATTATTTAATGGTCGGTATAAAAATCTGACAAATTGGTTACTTCTGCTTTAGCTGCTTGATAAGCTCTTTTTCAAGGCCTGCATCGATATTTAAAGCTTTTTTTTTTCAAAATCATACCCTTGGTACATGCCAGATTCTGCATGCTCTTCCAAGTTTCGCAATTCTGTTGCATTTGTTTAATTGCTTTGAAAGCACTTATTAACTTTCTGCATGTCCGACAGAATTGGTTAAAAAAAAAATAAATATAAGTGATTAATTTGATCACTATACAATTCATGGAGAATTTGCGAATTATAGCATTTTTCTTGCAATGTTCTTTCCATTGGTCTAAAATGCGCGATACAGCCAACTCAATGGATGTCACCTGGTGTCGCTCACTTTAAGTATTTTCAATAAAGCCTTTTGAAAAAAAAAAAAAAATTACGTTCAAATAAAAATAAACTAACATGTTTGAGAAAACACTCCATTGACAAGAACGAAAAAAGAGACAACAAACACAAAAATATTGAAAAATAATAAAAACAAATACAATAATGATGTTTATAATCGAAATACAGACGGGCTTATAAAAAAATAATAAATTTATAAATTTTACTATACTCTATTTGCCGAGATGAGCTTTTGCAAAACCAATTATATGTTTCGTAAATTAAAAACTCCAATTTCTCAGGCAAATGTTTTCTGCAAACTTGGCTAACGGCAAGTTACACAGAATGACAAGCACATTTTACCAAAATTCCGTGTAGACGCTCCTGTCTGTGCCAACCATAACAGTAGCATTATCGGTTCCAATACCAATTAGGTTTTTTATATCTAATTTGTATGACAATAATACACTTTTCACACCATCAATAATAAGTAGCATTACCAAATTCTAGTTGTACAAGACTTAAAAACGTGGAGATGAATTCACCGCGCGAAAAGGAAAAGTACTTAATTACCAAACCTAAATAAGTATATATGCAGATACATGCAATTAAATTCAATTAAATATAATAAAATAAACATAAACAATTATTGAGATAAATACCTAAAAGTTTTGTAACGCTGATGTCCCTTCATGACACATCGAGTAAAAGACTGAGCTTGGAGTCGCCTATATCGCCACACAAATCTTCTTAAAAATGACGCGCCAAAATATTTTTTATAATACTGGTGCATTATTGACCCGGACGTTACATTATAAAAGTGACTACTGCAAAAGTTGCCCAAATGGTCTACTTGTGCCACAATTGTGTGCTGTGCAATAAACAGACACAATGCTGCTTCCTGCTCCACTGCTTTTGTAGGCAAGCTACCAAAATCAATTTTATTTTTTTTTTGCTGGAAGCCGCCTAACGCACTTGTGTGTTTTTTAGTGCTTGCATGGCACGCAGATCGCTCAGCTTTTCAGTTATTGTAGTTTTGCAATAGCTACAATAGACCCTTTTTTCGTCCGTGTCATCCCTACGAAGCCACGCCTTGAATTCTTTGCTCTTTATCCAAGCATCACGGCTTGGCGAAAAAATCCCACTTATTGCGATGACAGTTTGCGTATGGTAGTGGTTGTGATATTGGCGAATATCAATATAAACGTATTATAGAGCTGCCACTCTACACACATTTGGTATATTTCTGCCAAACCGGGAGCACCTTTTTCACAGATTTATCGAAAATGGTATATTTTGATACTAAATTAATTTAAAACAAATAAGAAAGTTCTAGTCGAGACTGCTCGACTACGAGATCCCCTGAACCCTTCCAGGAACTAATATTTCAATAATTCGTCGCTTCACTTCTACTAACACATGCACACACACATACAAACATACGCATGAGTTATCAATCCGAGATTGATTTTACAAAAGTTTATATAGAAATTAGAACACGTCTTTGTTCGCAGAGAATCAAGATTGTTATGAATTTTATTCGTCTTTATGCTAACGACGTTAATGTTAATGTTATGTTAACAGTCCGTCAGTGACTCGTACGTGTGCATATGTAAGTGTGCACATGTATGAGTGTGGCAACTGTGACCGGCGAGTAACTCAAGCACATACATATACAGTGGCTCACAGCTTATTTCGTGCAGAGGTATAGTAAAATTTAAAAGCCGTACTTCCGCTAAACCAATAAAGATATTCAAAAAATTTAAATGAGATCTTATTTATCAGTCAATTTTTATTTATAAAGGCACTTCATTATTTTTCTATTCTAACAAATAGCTTTTAAAACTTTCAATGACTTTACTGACAAAATTTGGGTGTTTTAATCGCGGTTAGCTAGAAAGCCAACCAAAATTAGCTGAATCGTGATTTTAAGACGTAGTATCACATTTTATGAGAAATCTGTATTCATAAACGTGCATTCCTTAACTAGTGGACCTTTTTTGCTCGATTTTATTTAGTTTTGCAATATTTAATAGATAATTCGGTAATTTAGCATTGCAATACTAAAATTTGCTACAAAAACCACAAAAAACATTCATACCTGTTTCGATTCCTAAATAAGCCAGATTTCATTTTTTTTTTTTTAACAATGTTCGTTAAAATGGAATGTTTTTGTCCAATGTTGGATAAATGGTTTTATTAACAGCATCATCTCCCAGATTTCTGAATTACTTAAAAAAACCCGCATCGAATCAATAGTTTTTTGAGCTTGATTTATGGTAATTGAGCCCATTCCTGAGAAACCATTTTTTTCTGCTCTTCAATCTATTAAAATTTTCCTCCGCCATCATAAAACCGCTCCCACTGGTTTTCTATAGGATTTAAGGACGGAGATCGAGCAGGCCATGACATGGTGATATGACTAGACGGTTCTTTGTCCAAAAACTTAACAAGAACATTCTCCAATACATTTATATAACCTTGAGAATTAAACGCCAGGAGACTTTGAATTGGGGTTCGATTGCGCTAGCTAAGTGCAGCCCATACCATTAAGGATCCGCCAACAAAGTTTCGCGTTGTGGAGTATTCGTTCAAGCTGATGAATGTCAGGCCAGTAATAATTAAAATCATCTAAGCCATCTAAATTAAATATTTTCTCAACTGAGAAAACCACGCTTATTCATTTTCCCGACCAGGACATGTGCTCTTTCACAAAATCTAGGTGAGCCGGCTAAGGCTTCATTTTCTTCCATTTTAGCCAGTTGGTATTTTCAAAAATTTGTATCGGAAGGTCTAATTCTTTAAAAATCTTAGAAGCAGTGACATTTTTATTGAAGTACTTCGTGTATAATAGCGGCTTTTCCTCGTGGTGAAAGCTTTTGATTATATGCATTTTCTCTGTATTTGTTGTAATTATACCCTGAACCCATTGAAAATGGGATTAGAGACTTCACATTTACTGTGTAGATTTATGTGATGAATACAAAGATTTTGTTATTTACAGATTTTGGATGCCACGCCCCCTTCGCCCCAAATTTGAAAAAACCGTATATCAAGTACTAGAGACTTGTGCTTTGGCATATACACACATTTAAATGTTATTATTACGTTCTAAAAATTTGATGAAGATAGTCCCACTACAAAAAGATTTATTCAGCAAACAAATTTTCGTAATATAGCCCACACGGCAGCCCAAGCGCAGTAAGTGCGCAGTTAGCAGAGCAATTGTTTATGCGTTCGTATGGATGCATGCGTACGGGTGTGTGTATGTGTTTTTGTATATGTGCATGAAATATGTGTAGAATGATTGGAACCAGTACTTTGCAGGGTTCAGGGTATCTCCTAGTCGAGCAGTCTCGACTAGAGCCCTCTTACTTGTTTTATTTCATGTTCGCAACATTATTTACAGCAGTTGTGGAGCGCTTTACAATGCGTGCAATTTTGGACCGTTATACCAACTAACATCCTTGTATGCAAGGACTTTAGCGATTTCTTCGCTTGTCAGAGTCTGTCCTCTTCCCATTTCAATATAAATTATAAAACACCGTCAAAAAAAACCAAACTAAACGTTTCAAAAAAGTTTTTTCAATAAATGTTAATAAGGTTAAAGAATCAAATGAATATATTCTAAAAAATATTGATTAAAATCTCCTAAGATAATATAGTTTTTTGTAAAAAAATTATAGCGCAGTAATAGATAAGGAGATTCTGTATTAAACAATCGGACTGGATAATACGGACCAAGCCTAACGATTTGTAGATAAACACGGCATACTCAAAAACGGATGATCCGTTTATTTTCCTCCGGATTTTGCTGGTAATTCCGCCTCTCACAGCGATCGATGCATGCGGGTTAAGTGGCTCTGTAAATTTGTGGTATTTATACTAGTCTTACAGACCTTCCTATTGAGACTTACGCTCAAACATGTAAGATTGCACGTTACTTTCCCATCTTGTGTTTATACCCTAAAGTTTTGGGTCAGGGCCTGAATCCATTAAAAAGGGTAAATTACCATAGGGGCATCTGGTCGATTAAATTTAAAAATATATTCTTAATAGCTAAAGTCGCCGCTCGAATTAACTTCCGATTACAAATTTTTAATCGGTATCCAGGGAACACCACAAGGAGGCCATCGAAACTTCAATGGGGATCTAAGTTAATTTATAGAACCTTCGAGTCGACTTGAAATGAGTTTATGAAGTCATTTCCATGCTCCCAAACTAAAATTACCTTAGATTAAATTAATTTAAATTTACATACTAATAAACTTACATAATCTTAGATTTTAGATTTATAAGTAATATTATATATATATATATACACAGTCGACTCTCGTTATTTCGAAATTCAAGGGACTCTTAAAATATTTCGAATTATCGAATGTTTGAAATATTAAATGGTTCGAAATTTTAAGAGAAAATAAATAAAACTTCGAATTATCAAGGGTTTTTATTTAACATAATGTACATATGTTCAAATTAATTAAGCTTTATAAAGAACTCATTTATACGGGTTTGCTTCGAAGCACATTGCTGCTGCTCAGACTTTTTAATAATTTTTTTAAAGACAAAAAGTGCCTGATATGCTGTTTTATCAGTTTCGTTTTGTAGACAAAAGCCTTGTAAGTTATCCAATGAGGTTCTTGCTACCTTAACTGACACCGTTGCCAAAGGCTCTGATGTATCGTCTTCATCTTCATCGTTGCTCTTTTCATTCGTATCTGTCGCAGATAAAATTTCCCCATCGGTTAGGGATCCTGAAACAGCAACATCTTCATCCACTTGAGCATAGTCAGAAAAACTCACACCGCTGATGTCAACAACTGGTATCATTGATGATTCTTCATCATCCATAATTATTTGCGAATTGTCCTGATCTTCTTTTACGAAACCCGATTTTATAAAGCAGTTAAGAATTGTCAGGCGACTTACAGCTCTCCATGCCTTGTCAATCAGTAAAATAGCTGTCAGAACCGTGATATTCGTAGTTAACTGCTTGTCGAGAGATTCCAATCTTAACAATTTCTTTGCGATACAACGTCTTTAAATTATGAATGATCCCTTGGTCTAATGGTTGCAGTTTGGAAGTTGTATTTGGCGGAAAGAAGTAGAGATCTACGTTGGACAATGTAGGAGGACTGTTGTGAACAGTGCAATTGTCTAAAAATAGTAAAATTTTTCTCTTTTGTCGTTTCATGTTTCCATTAACTTTTAAAAGCCAATTGTTAAAAAGTTCTGTTGTCATCCAAGATTTTTTGTTAGCACAGTAATCAGTAGGAAACGATTTCACTCCTTTAAAACATCGTGGTTTCATTGCTCTTCCTATTACTAAGGGCTTAAGTTTTTCCGATCCATTCATATTTACTGCAAGTTGAACTGTCAACCTCTCTGTACTATATATTCCTCCATGACACTTTTCATCTTTAAAAGTAAGCGTCTTGTCCGGTAAGCATTTAAAAAATAGACCAGTTTCATCAGTATTAAAAATGTCTCGGGCATCATAGTTTTCTATCAATGTCTTCAATTCGCTATGCCAATCTGAGCAAACAGCATCATCAGCAGAACCACTTTCTCCACAAACTTTTTTAAACACGATTCCATTCCTCTTTTTGAAATTTGTATGCCACCCTTCACTTGCCGCAAAATTTTGTATGTTTAGAGTAGACGCGAACTCTTTAGCTTTTTCCTTTAACAAAGGTCCGCTAATAGATACTTTTTGTCCTCTACACTGTCTAAGCCAAATGACCTGGCTTTCTTCCATACGAGGAAATTCACCTTTACTTGTTCTCTTCCGTGCTCCAGCAGTTGGTGCAGCAGTAACATTCTCCTTGTTCTTTATTATGGTTGAGAGAGTACTGAGTGGAGTCTTAAATTCTTTTGCAACATCGCTTTTCTTCTCACCTCCTTCTACTTTTCCAATTAGTTTCTTCTTTTCAGCAAAAAAAAAATTTTAATATGTATACTAACGAAGCGATTCGTGTGGAAGCGAGCATCAAAATTTGCCTATGTTTTATGCGTAACACGCAACCACGCACAGTAAAGTTAGTTTCGGAGCAGTCCGAAAATTCAAATTCAAAGTTCTTACTAACACACCAAGAAACTTCGCAAATTCGAATTGTCGAGTGTTTAACCAGATGAGTACGAATTAACGCGTCTTAGCAATGATTTTTTAGTTCGAATTACTGAGTGCATAAAAATGTATGGACTTAATTCGAAATATAAAGAGAATTTGTAGGGGACTCGTGATAACTTTGAATTAATGAGAGGTTCGAAATAACGCAGGTTTGAAAAACCAAGAGTCGACTGTATATTTTTAATTAAAACCCTAATGCCCTGCAAATACTTTGCAATCAAGCCCTAAAGAAATTCCACTATGGTGGCTATATATTGTTTCGGAGGTGCGCGCGCTACTCGCTCCACGGAAACAAAACTATTAGAACAAAGAAAATTATAAATTCTGTTGCAACAACCGGACATAGCTCGCAAGCACAAATTAAAATCGCCTAAAATCACTGACAGTCTACTTGCTAATAAATTAAACTGTTGAGGTAACTCTTTAAATTCTATTTCAAATTTTCGCAAAGAATACTTCTATATACGATTAAAAATGTAATGAATTTGTATCTAGCGACGGCAAATTCAACAACATTTGGTCCGTCAAAATATCGACCTGTCGAAGTATAATTTACATCATGGAAGAATTCATTTTTAATGTAAACCTTAATTCCACGTTTTTGTCGGTTTGTGCAACTTTCGTCTAAATCTAATCGGATAGCAGTAGAAAAGCCTGAAATATCAAAAGACTCATTTGAATATGTGCTGGTTTCAATAAAGCACAAAATATCAACATGAGATTATCAGACGAAACGTCAGGAAAATGGCAATGCAGACTTTCAGTATTGTGAAATATTGCGTTAAAGTTTGCCCCGTTAATCAAATGATCGAAATGGGTCTTAGGAACTCTTTCAGAGCGTAAAAGAATTAATGCCTGATTAACAAGTGAGCTGGAATCAGGTTTTGGGGAGAAAAATTCGCAAATTATATAGAGACCAGGCCTTGGTTGCTCTACTGTAAGCCACTTACAATGCTTCTCGTCGCATTCTTTGATTTGTATGAACTACTACTTTGCTGTAAGTAGCACCTTGGCTTTTATAAATAGTAATAGCCTCTGCAGGTACAACTGGGAATCGCTCACGATCAATTTTCACTTGTTCATTTGTTAAAAATTGAAAACTTTTAATGGCTTTCTAAACGGGTGTCCATGAAGGCTCCAGATGATGTGCGCATTTAGCACGATCATTAACACCTACACTTTCTTCAATGAATTTGATCCACAAAATTGAGGGTGTGGTTGAGCTGAAACCTATCTCCATCAAAATGTCAGTTGCTCCGTTGACAAGTCCATCGGTAGTGTCAATATTAACTGTTACCATATACTTAGCAGAGGTCTTTAATAAAAGGCATGAAGATAGACCTTGCGTTTGGGCAGTTTTAAAATTCTTTACGGATTCAAGAATTCTATTTTTAGCCAAGTTCGTTAAGTGTGTGGCTTTTACAAAATCTTTTGCACTGGCAATATGTTGTTCGCTTGAAATTGAATTAAGATTTATTAAACCTATCAAGATCGGCATTAGTTTCGAATAGATGAATCACGTCATCTGGAACTTGCTCCCTGCTACTAATTCTTGTGCGAAATAGAGCTATATCTTCTACGGACATTTGACCAGATGCCATATTATTTAAAGCTATGGCAAATGGTCGGTAAGTTCAAAATGCTTGAAACATTGACACAAAGATGACCCGAATATAGCACTATCAGAGTTATGCGATTCAGAAGTGGATTGGAATTTCCATCTATCATCAATAGGACGTAGTTGCCTAAGGTCGCCAAAAACTATAATTGAAACTCCTTCAAAAGCAACTTCTCTATTATTGTTATTGAAAATCCACATAAGACATCATTTTGGACCATTGATATCTCATCAATTATTAATTCTTTAAATGTAGATCCGGACTGATTTACAGGGAGAGAAAACATTGTATGTAGTGTGGAACCATTGATTCCAAAAGCTGCTTTTCCTGTTGGAGCACATAAAATTACTTTCGCCGAATACGCATTTGAGCCTGGCTGACTATTATAAAATTTTGGCAACGACTGATAAAGTGTTGAAATAAGTCGACTTTTTCCGACTCTAGCCCCCCGCCAACAAACTCATAAAATACGTTTTTGAGGTGCGCATTGTGAAGAACATGAGAATAAAATGCTTTTTTTTCAACTTTGTATGAGCAGTAGCCATACACATTTGCACCTTGTCTCTGCCTCCTCTTCCTTATTGACTGCTTTGCAGCTATAAGGGAGGGGACAGAAAACAGGGTGACTTTTTATTTCGCAGTTCCATACAATTAGATCTTTTTAGAAATATACATAAATATAATCTTAACATATAATGTAGAAGATTGATTTCGAAACTTTAAATTTTAATTAATATTAGATTATAATGTAAGAGTAGAATTTAGATTTTAATAAGTATATCGTGAAACTTTTATATTTTAATTGGAAAGAAGATGCAAGACAGTGTCTGGGCGTCTTCTTATAGGAAAAGCAATATAACTTATACTAATAAATGAAATGTAAATTAATTTAACGTGTTCTCTTCTTTCCAGGTGAGTGCGGCTGCCGTCAGGGATCATCCATCTGGGTCCAGTTGGCGGCCGTGAATTGTTTTTTATTTATTTATTATTTAAATTATTTTATTTTGGTTGTATTAATTTTTATTTAATTATTAATTGGAGTTTAGTTCTATTATTAATTTGTAGGTTTATGTAGAAGTGAGTATTGTAATTATTTGAGTAGTAGTTTGGGTTAAGGTATTTTCTCTATTGTAGGTTTATATTGAGGTAATTATTTAAATTATTTGAGTAGAATTTTCTTTATTTTGTATTATTTGTTTATTATGTTATTAGTTGTGGGTTTCATTACAGATGCGTTTGTAGTAGCTGATGTAGATGTTGCTTATAGGTATGTACGTGTTTCGCTTGTTGTGGCTTTTTGCTTTGATAAGCCAGTGTTTATAATTTTATTTACAATTTCCAGTCAATGCACTGTGGACGGAATGCCCGATTTTTTTTGGCATAAAATCCAATTTTGAAGATAGAGAGTTGAAACTTGGTACATATGACACTAATATTATGCATAGTAAGCGTTTAAAATTTGAAACGGATCTGACCACGCCCACTCAGACCGCCCATATAAGTAATCTTACGAATGAGCAATTTTTCAATTTTTATTAACTGCTACTCTTAGGATACCACAAAATTTATTTTTTAAAACATATTAATAATGAAAAACAAACAAAAAATAAAATAACCAATACATAACAATATTTTTTAAATATATTCATTATTAGAAATCATAAGCATCTAAAGTCTATTGATTAGAATTTGAGTCTGACTCGTCATCGCTAGCATCATATTTTGAACTGTCCATATTTTCACTATAATTAAATGAGGGTATTTCTAATAGCTTAATAACTGCATGGGATAATATTTTAGTTTGGCTATGCTGCGATCTTTTATTCAAAAATATGCTCGACAGCAGAGGATCAGATGTATCGATTGCTCTGTTAAAAGCAGAGCATGGGAGAGCCTATCGAGCTTATAATATTTATTTCGTGCTTCTGACGCATTTTCACCCAAGCATCCTACTGGTAGCTTTGAAGTTTACCACATTTCTATGACATTTCGGCCAATTTTTTCAAATGCAGTCGTGAATAGTAGCAGATTTTTTTATTTATTGAATCCTTTTGTTGATCGTCTATATTTTTGCTGCCGATATGATCAACAATCCATACATCAAGCAACTGTGCATTGCTGAATTAAAAAGTGACTGCAATATGTGTTAAATGCAAAAAGGGACGCAAGAAGTTGCAAATAAGATTATTACCTGCAACAAGTATATACTTTAATCTATAACTTCCCATATTTACTTTTTGGCCGGGAGTGCCGTATATTAGTTCTACTCCATAATTCACGTGAACTCGGGTCTAGTTTTCAAGAAAAACATATACAACAACATATGGCACATATACAACATTGAACACATACTACAGAATTCTAAACTGGGATTAATATTAAGCATACCTAGCTCTGTATTTTCCATAGTTAATTAATTTATTAACATTTACTTCGTCTTAAATAAATCACCTCAATAGTGATCAAATTTTTAATGCTTGCAAATGTAAACAAAGCTCTGAGCCCTGACTTTGGGGCCCTGGTTTTTATGCAGGGCTGCAACAACTGATCGATAGTTAGTCGATATATTATGCTTAGAGAGTCTAGTTTCTAAATAAAGAACAAGAAACACAATATCGTTCCATGACTTTTTCGACTTTATGCCAAAAAATCGGGCATTCCGTCCACAGTGCTGTGGTCAGACACCTGGAAGATCCCGTCGCCAATCACTAGTCCTTGTATATTCGAAGTTTATTATAATTCACTTTTATATTTATTCTTTCTCCATTGGGTCTCTTAAATCACTACTTTGGCTTCCTAACTCGGCACTCGCTCTCTAAAAAACCAGATTAAACAAGACCGAAAAGTCCGTCAGCTTACCGGCGGTCTGCAGCAGGAGGCGTCATCTTGTCCGTCACATGGTGCCGTCGGTATCGTCAGTATTGTTAGTTTCTGTGATTACGTCCGATCGCTTCCAGAGCTCGAAAAGAAGTGAACGAGCTTCTCATCGGCGCGCGGCCATGTGCCTTCCCAATTCATGCTGCTCCCAGCTGCGCAGCCGCCGTATACACTTGTACGCGCTCTGCTATGCATGTGCATGGCTCTCAGTGCGGATCTGCGCTCTTCGTTCTGTTAGCGCCGCCGCTATGTGCATTTGCATGCAAGAGCTTTCGGCTCTCAGTGCGGGTCTGCGCTCTTCGTTCTGCTGGCACCGCTGCTACGTACCCTCTTTGGCGCGTGGTCGCTGTGCTGCGAAACACCAGAGAGACGTCGCTAGGCCCCAGCATTGTTTTTTGTCCCCGTCCGTTTCTTCTGTCCGACGTTGTTTGCATGCCGTTGTTGTTGCTGCTGTTGCTATGCTCCGCTGTGTGCATTGCCCAGCGAGCACTGCAGCCTGTACTTTGTCTGAGCGCTGTTAGATTTCCTCTTTCGTCTTTGTCTGTCCTTGTCCATCTTGTCGTTGCGTCTGTCCGCTGCTGCGTTTCTTTGTTGCTACCCTAGATTAACAACGGGAGTGGGTGTACTGGTTATACCTAACCTATATTTACTACAGAACCAAAAAAAATGCTTATGCTATACAGAAAAAATAAAAATATAATAATTCAAGAAAGATGCTTATGCTACTTACACTGCTGGTCTTGGGTTAGACGAACTGGCATTTTCGTTAATATTTTCTTTATAACTTTTATTTGAAAAGCAATTTAAAAAAAGTGGATATACAAAAATCTTCGTTATTCGATGACTCTTCAAGTAAACAATACATATATATGTTGATTTTTCAAAATAGCTGTTGTTTTTATTCATTTTATGAAATCTGTCAAAAAAAGGCACTTTTTTCTTGGTCACTAAATTAGACTCACTTAAGCTAATTAATTTAAAAAAAAAAAAGGAACTTCATTTAAAGTAAAACTTTTAGTTTTTATAAATACTAAAGACTAAGTAAAAATAAAAAAAATAATTTCAATAATGAGTACTGCCTCCTTTGTTCGAAATAACCTCATAGATCCGGTCTTCCATGGAGTGATACAATGAGTTTATGTAGGTCAGCGAAATCTCGCTCCAAGCAAGTTTAATTGCATCAATTAGTGTTTCTTTGTCTTCGTATTGTTTTCCACCTTCATATACTTTCCTTGAAAGCCATCCCCAAACATTTTCAATAATGTTAAGATCTGGTGAATACGGCGGCCAGGTCATAACCTGAACATTTTCACTCGTAATAAATGTCTTCACAACTCGAACGGTGTGGATCGGAGCATTATCTTGTTGGAAAATCCATGGCAATGGTCCGAAGAGGCCCTTAATCTTGGGGAAAACGGACTGCAACAAAGTTTTGAAGCGCTCACCGGTCATCTTCTGATCTATGAAAATTAGGTCAATTGTTCCATAAAATGTGATGGCACCCCACACCATGACTCCACCTTCACGGCTGTGATGCAGCTCATCTTTTCGTAAATCATGGTAATAATATTGAAAACCATCTGGACCATCCAAATTAAAACGTTTTTATCACTAAAAACAACCGAACGCCAATCATTAAGTCGAGTGTCAGATTGAACTTAAGATGCTTTGCATTTTTAATTATACGCTGAACAGTTGAAAGGCTGGCGTTTACACCGGCTGATTCTTTGATTTTAGCTGCAGATTTAGTCGAATTGGAAGCAAGTTGGACAATTTTACGCTCATCTCGGGAAGTAAGTGCTCGTTTTCGCCCTTTGAACTGTGTTCCATATGCTTCTGGATCTTTAAATATCTATCAACAGTTCTAGAGCTGCGTTTTATCTTTTTGGCAATATTTCTGTTAGAAGTCCCTGAGAGTGGAAGAAGTCTACTTTTTGACGTTCCAATAAGCTTAATATAGTAGCTTTTCCCATTATTTTTTTTAATTTCACTTGAATATGGTTGATTTGTTAATTTTTAGTATTTACTTAACCAATAAAGCTGCACTTCTTAACACAAAACATAGAAAATTTATGTGCGCGTAATTCAATGACCAATCGAAAAACCATGTGACTGCATAGAAATTTCTAGAATTTTCGAATGCACAGTTATTTTTTCGAATATCAACAAACTATGAACATATGTTTTTCGAACTAGACTCGAACTTTGATAAAAATATAGTTTTGTCAACCAAGACATGCCTAATAAATAAATTAAACCGTTTTTTGCCAAAAAAAATTTGAGTGCGTCTAACCTAAGACCAGCAGTGTATATGTAATAATTCCAGAAAAATGCTTATGCTACTTATACTACAAAAACGACCGCGGAAAAATGTGATACTTCACAATACATACATACAAATGTATGTATTCGTCTGCACACAAAATTTCAGTATGCCAGCGTTTTTTTTTTTTTTTTTTTTGTTTTTTTTTTTGACAAACATGCCCCGCGTGAAATTTTTTTAGAATCGATAATTTATATATTATATATATATATATAATATATATTTAAAATGTTTCGTTTTGTTTATATATATGTATATATATTAAGCTTATCTATATGTATATGTGAGTGACACACGCATATGAATTTTGCATTTGGCCGCTGCAAATGTCGATTTGGCACATTCCCAGTGGGCGTAGATTGAGGTGCAAGTTCGAGCTCCGCGGAAAACTTATTCGTTTTAATTTAATTTATATTTTTTAATTTAAAAAAAAATTTTTTTCCATCAATGCCTATTAAGCATATTTATATATATAGGTGGCATACGCACATGAATTTCGCTATTGGCCTAAAATTCGATTTGCCACGCCCCCAGTGGTCGTAGACCCATAATTTCTTATAATGAGCTGAAGGCTACGTAACTGTAAAATTTTGACGCTTAGACTCAAAAAATGTGAAAAAACAGGGTATTTTTTGATATGTCATCGATAGAGGAGACTATCAGTAACTTAACTATCCAAATTTTAAGCTGTGTGCATAGATATATCCGCCATAGCTTATTAATCTTGGGTGGTCAACCCGAGTAAACATACCAAATTTCAAGTCGCTAGCATCAATAGTGCTCAAAATATAGCATAATTTGGAAAATCACTGTATATTTAGACCCGATTTGTCACGCCCCAGTAGGCGAGGATATATAGTTTTTTCTTCGGTCTTTATAGAATCGTAACATTAACTTACGTGCCAAATTTCAGCATTCTAGCTTTACAACGTTACAAGATACAGTTTTACCCGATTTGCCATGTCCCCAATGAGCATAGATATATCCGCCATATCTTTTATTCTTGGGTGATCAACGCGAATCTACATTCCAAGTTTCAGCTTTCTAGCTCTTCAACTTATGTATATGTTTTCTGGCATACAGCAAAATGCATTTTCCGATTTGCCACGCCCCTAGTGGGCGTATATGGAAAATTTTTACACTTTATAAATCGGAGACATATACGAGTATATATTCCAAGTTTCAAGTCTCTAGCTTCAATAGCCGCGAAGAAAATTGCATTCATACAGACAGACGGACAGACGGACGGACAGCAAGACGGACATTGCACAAAACCAATATATTCATTTCCTTTCGTGAATGAAAATAATCATTTCACTCCGTGAATGAATATAAAAAGAAATGCCGCCCAAGTCCATAGAACAGGAAGTGGCACTGTGTCTTTTTGTGGCGAAGCATACGGCGATAAGTCCTGTCGACCATATGAGCAACATATGCTCCACAAATTTGATGACAGCAGTAGTGCTTCTCGCATTAAGCTTCATCATACGAAGTGCACACACATTATATTATACATAAGTATATATTTGACAATTAAATACAACGTGTTCCTAGAAAGTGGAGATGCAAAGTCAATGACTGATGGCTTAAGAAATGAACTGAAACGTTTAAAATTAAATATTAAAAATTTAATTGGGGTCGGAACTGAAACCGCCAGTGTCATGATTGGCACCAACAACAGTTTGTATACACAATTAAAGAAGGATGCGCCTTCCCCCATTTTAATAAAATGTGTTTGCCATTCGGTGCAATTGGCAGTAAACCACTGCTGTAAGCACTTATTTTCCGAAAGCTGGGAGTTCTTAGTTTATGAGACCTATAACTGGTTTTCGAAAAGCTCTGCTAGGCAAATTATTTACAAAAAGATGTATGAGTGTATAAATAATGAGAAGGTACATCTAATCATTACATGTGCTCGTAGTTCCCAATGTCTCTGTGTACTAATATCGCTAAGCTGTTCTTAGACCTTGAATTAAGTGATTGTTAATATATGATAACCACTTTAGCACCCTTGTAATTGTCCCAAACATTCGTTTGAACATGATTACTAAATAATATTTGTTTATTTTACCCTGAACCCATTGAAAATGGGAAATCAGGGTATAATGGTTTTGTTAAAATGTATGTAACAGGCAGAAGGAAGCTTGGCAGACCCCATAAAGTATATATATTCTTGATCAGGGCGACGAGCCGAGTTGATTTAACCCTGTCCGTCTGTCTTTCTGTCCGTCCGTCCGTCCGCCCGTCTGTCCGTATGTATGAACGCGTCGATCTCAGAAGATATAAGAGCTAGAGACTTGAAATTTGTTTCTGTAGGTCCGTATATTGCGCGCGCATATCGAGTTTGTTTCTATAAATCGTTCCCGTTCTTTTGTTATCGATTTAAAACCTTATCGAAAACCAGTTAAAAAATTATATTTCATACATCTTTAGAGCTAGAGTCTCCAAATTTTAAATGTAGATTATATGTATTTTTAAGAATTTCGGTTTTTGTCATATTTTACCCCCCACCCTTCAAAACACCCCCTTCCCTACATGTTCGCAAAAACCGTGTTTCAAATACTAGAGACTTGTGAGTTGGCACATACACACATTTTAATGTTATGATCACGGTCTGAAAGATTTATCAAGATTGTTAGTCTAAAAAAAAGTTATTTAACAATTAAGTTCCCAATGTAAGCCCACATGGCAGCCCACGATTGAGTGATTGTAGGTTATGCAAAGCGGTCCGTTACATTAACAGTGAAACGTCACAGTTTCAGAAAATGTTGCGCGCGCGTTCAAATTTGTATGAAAATCAAGCAATTTTTACACTGTTAAGTGAATTAAAACCAGTAGACACAATAAAACGAGCTGGGATTCTAGTTACAAGTAGTATATAGATTCACGAATCGGACAATATAAAGGTTTTTGCTCATTTTCGTATTCTAAGTCGTTTTCTAGGCAGTTATTGATCACATACTCCATTGGCCGCTTATACTTTCGCCTTAAATAAATTTTTCTTTCTTTTTCAAAGCTTTAATTTGCAAAAGTAAAGAGTATTAATAAGTATTAGTCGTTTTTAATCGTTTGCTTAATTTAGAGTTTTATTATACTTATTATAACTAGAAGTATATTTTGAACTTAATCTATTTAATTTTCTTATTGTAAAATACATTCTACTTCTAAAAAATAATTGCTTGGCTTTAATATTAATATTTACATTATTTGCCTGTTCAATATGTTTTTCTAAATAATTTTTTGTGATAAGCAAGCTATCACCGTTTAACTTACGAAATATACATTCTAAACTCTTAATGCTATTCATCATTTCCTGGGATGGCTTGTAAAGCCCTCCTTCACTGACTTGGTCCACCCAGGTAAATGATGAATTTATGTCTTCCTCATCATTGGGTCCTGACATCTTTAAACGGTGGCAAATGTATCCAGCCAAATTTTCCAGAGCATCGTGTTCCAATTCTGGTAAATCTTCCTCGTCATCCGTAGGCACTGGCTGCGTTGCGCAGCTAAAATGCGAAAGTATTAGTCCTGTAAAGAGAAAAGAATTTTAACTTAGATTTTTACATTTTAATAATATTTAATATATTACCTGTCATAGAGGGAGTTGCTGACCTAAGTCAGGTGTGTCGTCTGCCGCCACATTTGCACTGTCGGAAAGCACGCCTGAATTGCGACCCAACAAATATGACCGAAGTCGATATTTGAACTCCTGGCGATCAGGATGGTCGTGCATTCCTCCTCTGGCTCTTATCAAACCAAAGAAGTTCTCCAACACATCTTGGTTGAGCCGGTAAGTTAGTAAGAATGCTACTTTGCCATTCATGTCATGGAATAACATTCTCAGTGCGTTGTTTGTTTGAACAATACCTATAATATAAAATCGGTTATATTTAAAAAAAAAAAGGAAATTAATATTAAATTGGACATACCTTTTTGAAATGGCAAAAGTGTTGAATTTCTGCCAACTCGCATGCTTAATATAAGTCTGCTCATTCTGTCCAGAATATTATTTTGTGTCTCAAGTGCGAGGCCGTAAGCGTGCATTCGCTCCCTGCTATCTGCACTTGGCACTCGAACGTTGAGAACATCGAACCAGTCATTCGTCTGGAAAGAAAAGAGCATTAATTTATTTGTTTTCACAATAATTTATTATGAGATCTAACTTACTGTTTTCAAAAGTTCATAGCACTCAGCCCAATTATGGCCAGCTAAGTATCCAAGGCTTGCCGCCCTTTGAATAGCTGCTGCAACTGTATTCGAAAATAGTTTTGTTGCCATCTTAACCTTTTGCCGTTCAGCCCTAGCGACAGTCAAATTTTTTTGGCTTATTTTGTGAGTGATGGACAAGTCACCCGCAGTGATATTTAATAATTCTGCTATTATGGCCGCATTAACGGATTTTTCATTAATGACAAATCCGGAATCTATAAAATGATTTCGAATCAATTTTATAAGATGTGGCACATTCGCAAAGACATACACTTTTCTTCCTTCAAATAAAAACCTAAGGGAAATTGTATTTGAATAAAAATATTTAAAATCATGTAAAAATGATTGCTTACCATGGCTGCGTATAAGTCACTTGCAAGGAAGATAAAAGTGACCGATTTGTACCACCCAAGTCGCATACCATTGCCACTATGGTGTACCCCATACTTTGTGTAGTTCGTAAAATTTCATGTATTTTTATAGCAGTCATTGGGCAATCAAAGTCATAAAAAATTGGCTGCTTCCAGTTTGCCACTAAACCTAAACAAAATTTCTTAACTTAATTTCCTAAAATATATTACTGTTATCAATTCTTACCTCTCAGCATCGCAACTTGCACATAATTCGACGGTGGCATTGTACAGTCGGAAGGTTTATCGTACGTATAAACACTTCGTATTTTCATCTCATCGAAACTCAAAACACATAGCTTTTGAGTTTCGGACATATGAGGAGTTGCACTTAAGATGCTTACTACTGGCGCTAAAATTCCAGGGCAAATTTCAATTCTTTGCGCCCAATGCTGCAATGTTCTAATTGCAGGAAGTGGAAAATTATTCCTGCGCAGCAGTCTATATCCTTTTGGACTTGCTGAATAAAATGTTATAGACCTGGCAATGTCATCAGCATTCCAATTTTGCCTTCGGTCTTGATTTTTTAATTTCGTTAGCTGCCCTTCAGTGAATATTATTTCAAGGCTCTTTTCCATATTTTTCGAGTCGTTTTCTAATTTCTTGAATTTTCTTTGCAGTTCGCTAAACTCGAACTCCTTTTTACGCAGCTCCTTTTCATGTGCGTAGCCTTTATCACGGAGGGCAGTTTGCAGCTTGTCATTTTCACACTGCAATGCTCTTATTTGCTTTTCCAAGAGCTTTATGCGTACCTTCAAGTCATTTTCGGTAGCAATATTATCTTTGACTTCTAATTCAATTTCAGCTTCCAATAACTTAGCATTGTCTTTGGCAAGCTCACATACATTTTCTTTGTCGTGGAGCATTTCATTAACTAGTTGCTGCCTACTACGACGTTTTGAGCGCTCTGTACGGCGACTTGAATTGTCTTGTGGCTTTAATTGTTGGCATGGAGCCTGCCTTGAGGAGCAACTTTCTTGATAAGCCTGCAAAAGTAATTTGTATTTATACTTATATTAAATTGACTATAATAGAATTACTTACCAAAACCACATTGAACTTTGCCAAGCAAACATTCAGGTTCAAAGTGTGCCGCGCACACTTTCCAATTTGGGCAGTTATTGTCTCTTGACCACTTCCCACAGAACTCTAGCCACTTCCTCTTTAGCTTCGGATCTGAAGGAAAGGAAAAAAAAGAAATATCATTATTCCCATAATGGTTTTTACAATTTAGCACTGAACACTTCATGTTTTCGTTTTTAATTATTTATTAATTTAAACAGTATAAAATCTCAGCAAAACTTTGTCAATTCGCTTTAATTGAGCTCGCGCCAAATTTAAGCACAAACTGAAAATGTGACGCCACAACAGTCTGTTAGTTAACATTAGAAGTAACGGGACTGGTCTTTGCGCAACCTACTGTGTCTTTTAACAGTGATGGCAGCCCATGCCTGATTATACGTGCGTGTGTATGTTGTATGTGTGTGTGCATGTGTTAGTAGAAGTGAAATGACGAATTATTGAAATAATAGTTCCTGGAAGGGTTCAGCGGATCTCGTAGTCGAGCAGTCTCGACTAGAGCTTTCTTACTTGTTTAAACCGATTTTGCAAGACATGCAAAAAGTAAACAAATGTTTCCAAAGTAATACTTCAAACCCATCAAAATTGTTGAATGAATCGATTCTCTAAAAACATACATAATACCTCATGATGAAAGTGTAGATTGTGTAAACGATGATGGGTTTGAGAAATATGTGGTTAGAGATTTGTATCTCGAATATGCTTTTGAAAAGCATATGAAATCTTTGAGTTTATCCAATGACGAGGAAGAGTCGATAAGAGAAAGTTGCACGAACTTTATAGTTGATCTTGTTAAGCAATTAAAGCAAAGGCAATTAGTTAGTTCATTTTATTTATCTTACAATTATAAGCAATATATATATTTTTTATGTTAGGTTACCCGACAATTTTAAAATTTTAAAACAAACCGATGCTTTTGCTGTAGAAAATGTTTTCAAAATTAAAAGAAAAAAACATTAATCCAATATAATGAAGTGTCACTAGTCTCTTTGGAAAATACTGACGATTTCATTAAATTTTGGGTTGAAGTTAGGAATTACAGAGACTCCGGCGGGAAGAACCGGTTTTCTAAGCTGGCTTCTGTTGCGCTTCAAATACATTCGTTACCTTGGTCGAATGCCGAGGTTGAAAGTTAGCCAAGTCAATTCAATAAAAAAAAAAATAAGAAATAGAATGAACGTTGATACGTTAAATTCAATATTAATAATAAGGTAAAGGCTCAATATCTTTTTAAATTTTAGATCCGGATTGGGCCGACATAACAAATGTTGTTTTAATTATGAAGCTTCTCCAAACTGCCTCAAACCGGCAGAAATTAAAGAAAATTTAAACAAGTAAGAAAGCTCTAGTCAAGACTGCTCGACTACGAGATCCCCTGAACCCTTCCAGGAACTAATATTTCAATAATTCGGGGTTTTCACTTCTACTAACACATGCACACACACATAAAAACATACGCACGCACGTATAATCAGGCATGGGCTGCCATGTGGGCTTACATTGGGAACTTAATTGTTTAATATCTTTTTTTGTAGACGAACAATCTTGTTAAAACTTTCCGACCGTGATTATAACATTAAAATGTGTGTATGTGCCAACTCACAAGTCTCTAGTATTTGAAATACGGTTTTTGCAAACTTGTAGGGAAGGGGGTGTTTTGAAGGGTAAAATATGACAAAAACCGAAATTCCTAAAAATATAATAATAGGAGTAAGATCTGTGCTAGTTTGGGGGTGCATGTCGGCTCGAGGCGTTGGCAAATTGATATTTATCGATGACATTCTGAATGCAGATATGTATTTGAATATCTTGAAAGAAAATCTGCAGTCCAGTGCTGATCAAATGGGTATCAAAAAAGAGGACTTCATTTTCCAGCAAGATAACGACCCAAAAAATACTGCCTGGAAAGTGAAAATGTGGTTGTTGTACAATGTCAAGCAACTGAATACTCCACCACAAAGTCCAGATGTTAACCCCATCGAGAATTTGTGGGCCCATCTCCAGCTGAAAGTCCAGAAGCACCAAGTTTCTTCAAAAAGGAACTCAAGGCAGTGTCAAAAATTCCGGAAGAGACATGCCGCAAGCTAGTGGAATCGATGCCAAGACGCTTAAAGGCCATTATAGAGAATGAGGGATTACATACTAAGTATTAGGATTAGTTTTTTAGTATCTAGGTTTAAGAGAAAAAATTGGAGACGAATACTTTTGTGATGTTAAATTTTGTTAATTTTTTGTTTTTTTATGAAAAAAATCTAAAGTGTTGAACTTTTAAATAAAGTAATGTTACATTCAGTTAAATAAATATTTAATTTACCCCATCCTATAAAAAACAGATTGATTTCAAAGCTAATATCAAGCGAAAATGAACATATATATAGGAGA
Organism: Drosophila hamatofila; assembly: GCA_035045345.1. NCBI lineage: Eukaryota > Metazoa > Arthropoda > Insecta > Diptera > Drosophilidae > Drosophila > Drosophila hamatofila. The sequence goes on from JAWNPA010000042.1 coordinate 313,159, forward strand.
CCCCTAGAGAGGAATACTTTTGTGACTGTCTGTATTTTTGCTCTGGAAAAAACGGCAGCACTGGTTGCCACGAATCGTGCCAGACATTACCCACATATATAATAGGTACATACCTACCACTGTTAAAAGACACAGTAGGTTGCGCAAAGACCAGTCCCGTTACTTCTAATGTTAACTAACAGACTGTTGTGACGTCACATTTTCAGTTTGTGCTCTGTTATCCTAGCTGAAGCTTGGCGGGCACTCCAGCGGAGATCCGCCAAGTGGTCCAAAACAACCAAAATTAACTATATATAAGCAAATTTCACCTTAAAAATGGTCAATCACTAATTTGATTACCTTGCAATAAAAAAACTAAGTAGATAATGGAAATAACTGGGTGGCTTTCGACATCAGCAACGATATGGCCAAAATGGCCAATAAGTCAGATGGAATGGTTGATGGACACAGTTAACTGACTATTCGCCATCAGTAACGTTTATTTGTGCCATCCACCTACCACATATTCAAATATAGTACACGTTGAAGCTGCATCAATACAGGTGATGCTCACACCTGCTGCCATGTCGGAAACATCCGGTGGAATGAAATACAATTTATGTATTTATTACAAAAGTGAAAACTGAGCATATGTATGAGTATTAAGGCCCAATAAAACAAATAATTTGCCTGAACCAGCTGCAGAAGCCTAGGCAGAGGCTAAGAATGCTGCACCCAATCTTTGGCCATTAGATTATAAATATAATGAATAAAAGTAGTAGTTATAAATATGTGGATTGATGGGGAACGTATAATACTCATTAATACTATATATTTTTACAAATAAACCCCTTAGATAATAAAGTTAAAGCCATTCTACACGAAAGTAAAAGTGGTCAAGGGATTGCTTCATCAAAAACTGGCTAGAAAACGGCGAAGAATACACAAATTATCAAAAACCCTTATATTGTCCGATTCGGAATCTATATACTACTTGTAACTAGAATCCCAGCTAGTTTTATTGTGTCTACTGGTTTTAATTCAGTTAACAGTGTAAAAATTGCTTGATTTTCATACAAATTTGAACGCGCGCGCAACATTTTCTGAAACTGTGACGTTTCACTGTTAATGTAACGGACCGCTTTGCATAACCTACTATCACTCAATCGTGCATACCTACATATAGCAAGTTGTTATTAACAACGAACACTTAAAACCGTCAACTCACCACCGACCACCAACACATGCACGCGCGCAACCACACAGATGAGAGAGAGCGGGAGCACTACTTTTCACCTCGATTGAGTGAGTCTTTTAAATGTGACTTCGCCAGAAATCGCAGCGCAAACTCACCATGCGCAATCAGTCAGCTAGAAACGAAATCAAAAGAGAATTTCGAACAGAGCCGATCAGTTCGTTGAAGGTTGTTGATGCTCTCGAAGCGGGAGTCGGCAAATAGTTGGCATTTTTATTGTTTTCATTTTTTAACAATGTTCGTTAAAATGGAATGTTTTTGTCCAATGTTGGATAAATGGTTTCATTAACAGCATCAAACTGTGCTTCTGCTGATAATGCTCCACCCAAAACAAATTTGATTTGTAACTATTATTGTTTTCCTTCCCAGCAGGAATCGGCTTTCTTGTAGATATTTTTGGAACCAACAAAAATTAGTTCTGTAACTATTTTTAGCCACAAAATTCCATCAAATATTAAATTGAAACATCAAGTAAATATAATTTGTGGGATCATACGGTAAATAATAATGTGTCCATCTCCCAGATTTCTGAATTACTTAAAAAAAACCCACATCGAATCAATAGTTTTTTGAGCATGACTTATGGTAATAGAGCCCATTCCTGAGAAACCGTTTGTTTCTGCTCTTCAATCTATTGAAATTTTCCTCCACCATCATAAAACCGCCTGGCAAAGCAAGGACTTTAGCGATTTCTTCGCTTGTCAGAGTCTCTCCTCTTCCCATTTCAATATAAATTATAAAACACCGTCAAAAAAAACCAAACTAACCGTTTCAAAAAAGTTTTTTCAATAAATGTTAATAAGGTTAAAGAATCAAATGAATATATTCTAAACAAGAAAGAAAGCTCTAGTCGAGACTGCTCGACTACGAGATCCCCTGAACCCTCTTCCCCAAACCAATATTTCAATAATTCGTCGTTTCACTTCTACTTACACCATGTGGGCTTACTGCGGGCACTTAATTGTTTAATAATTTTATTTGTAGACGGACAATTTTGATAAAACTTTCAGACCGTGATTATAACAATCAAATGTGTATATGTGCCAAAGCACAAGTCTCTAGTATTTGAAATACGCTTTCTGCAAACTTGTAGGGAAGGAGGTGTTTTGGGGGGTGGGGGGTGGAATATGACAAAAACCGAAAATCTTAAAAATACACATGATTCTACATTTTAAATTTTTAGACTCTATCTCCAAAGGTGTAGAAGATATAATTTTATAACTGATTTTCGATAAGGTTTTTAATCGATAACAAAAAACAGAAGCAGTTATCGATTTTTAGAAATAAACTTGATCTGCGCGTGCAATATACAAACTTACAGCTTCAAATTTCAAGTCTCTAGCTCTAATATCTTCTGAATCGACGCGTTCAAACATACGGACAGACGGACAGACAGACAGATGGATAGACAGACCGACAGACAGATCAAGAATATATATACTTTATGGGGTCTGCCACGCCTCCTTCTGCCTGTTACATACTTTTAACAAAACCATTGTACCCTGATTTCCCATTTTCAATGGGTTCAGGGTATAAAAATATTGATTAAAATCTCTTAAAATAATATAATTTTTTGTAAAAAAATTATAGCGCAGTAATAGATAAGGAGATTCTGTATTAAACAATCGGACTGGATAAGACGGACTTTTATAAAAAACTACCAAGCTTAACGATTTGTAGATAAACACGGCATACTCAAAAACGGATGATCCGTTTATTTTCCTCCGGATTTTGCTGGTAATTCCGCCTCTCACAGCGATCGATGAATGCGGGTTAAGTGGCTCTGTAAATTTGTGGTATTTATACTAGTCTTACAGACCTTCCTGCACTTTCCGCACAGCGCACTGGCGCCATACAAAAAAACCTTGTCAAAAAAAAACCTCTAAGCTTTCGATTTTTATACCCTGAACCCATTGAAAATGGGAAATCAGGGTATAATGTTTTTGTGAAAATGTATGTAACAGGCAGAAGGAGGCGTGGCAGACCCCATAAAGTATATATATTCTTGATCAGGATGACGAGCTGAGTTGATCTAGCCATGTCCGTCTGTCCGTCCGTCCGTCCGTCCGTCCGTCCGTCCGTCTGTCCGTCCGTACTAACGCAGAGATCTCCTAAACTACAAGTGCTAGAAACTTGAAATTTTACATGTATACTCGTGTATACCATACGCAGTACGAGTTTATCATATTTTTTCGATAACTCATCCCATTTCTTTTTTATCGATAACAATCGAAAATCTGACTTGGTTTTTAAAGCCTAGTTTAAATACTGTTAGACCTAGAGATTTCAGATTTACTGTGTAGATTAATGTGATGAATACAAAGATTTTGTCATTTACAGATTTTAGATGCCACGCCCCCTTCGCCCTAAATTTGAAAAAAAACGTATATCAAGTACTAGAGACTTGTGTTTTGGCATATACACACATTTGAATGTTATTATTACGTTCTGAAAATTTGATGAAGATAGTGCCACTACAAAAAGATTTATTCAACAAACAAATTTTCGTAATATAGCCCACACGGCGGTGTGTGTATGTGTTTTTGTATATGTGCATGAAAGAAGCGTAGAATGATTGGAGCCAGTACTTTGCAGGGTTCAGGGTATCTCCTAGTCGAGCAGTCTCGACTAGAGCCCTCTTACTTGTTTGACAGTTGAAATCTTGCACTTTTTAATATATAACAGGTAAGAACGTTACAGTCGGGCGCTACCGACTGATTGATTTTGGGTTATCAGCCCGAGTATATATTCCAAATTTCACATCTCTAATAATTAAATGCAAAATATTGAGACTTACGCTCAAACATGTAAGATTGCACGTTACTTTCCCATCTTGTGTTTATACCCTAAAGTTTTGGTTCAGGGCCTGAATCCATTAAAAAGGGTAAATTACCATAGGGGCATCTGGTCGATTAAATTTAACAAGTAAGAAAGCTCTAGTCGAGACTGCTCGACTACGAGATCTCCTGAACCCTTCCAGGAACTGATATTTTAATAATTCGTCGTTCCACTTCTACTTACACCTGCACACACACATACACACATACGCGCGCACGTATAAACAGGCATGGGCTGCCCTGTGGGCTTACTTTAGGCACTTAATTGTTTAATAACTTTTTTCTTAGACGGACAAATTTGATAAAGCTCAGAACGTGATTATAACATTAAAATGTGTATATGTGCCAAAGCACAAGTCTCTAGTATTTGAAATACGCTTTCTGCAAACTTGTAGGGAAGGGGCTGTTTTGGGGGGTGGGGGGTAAAAAATGACAAAAACCGAAATTCTTAAAAATACACATGATTCTACATTTAAAATTTTGACTCTATCTTCAAAGGTGTAGAAGGTATAATTTTATAACTGATTTTCGATAAGGTTTTTTTTTTCGATAACAAAAAAACAGAAGTTAAGAATTGTCAGGCGACTTACAGCTCTCCATGCCTTGTCAATCAGTAAAATAGCTGTCAGAACCGTGATATTCGTAGTTAACTGCTTGTCGAGAGATTCCAATCTTAACAATTTCTTTGCGATACAACGTCTTTAAATTATGAATGATCCCTTGGTCTAATGGTTGCAGTTTGGAAGTTGTATTTGGCAGAAAGAAGTAGAGATCTACGTTGGACAATGTAGGAGGACTGTTGTGAACAATGCAATTGTCTAAAAATAGTAAAATTTTTCTCTTTTGTCGTTTCATGTTTCCATTAACTTTTAAAAGCCAATTGTTAAAAAGTTCTGTTGTCATCCAAGATTTTTTGTTAGCACAGTAATCAGTAGGAAACTCCTTTAAAACATCGCGGTTTCATTGCTCTTCCTATTACTAAGGGCTTAAGTTTTTCCGATCCATTCATATTTACTGCAAGTTGAACTGTCAACCTCTCTGTACTATATATTCCTCCATGACACTTTTCATCTTTAAAAGTAAGCGTCTTGTCCGGTAAGCATTTAAAAAATAGACCAGTTTCATCAGTATTAAAAATGTCTCGGGCATCATAGTTTTCTATCAGTGTCTTCAATTCGCTATGCCAATCTGAGCAAACAGCATCATCAACAGAACCACTTTCTCCACAAACTTTTTTAAACACGATTCCATTCCTCTTTTTGAAATTTGTATGCCACCCTTCACTTGCCGCAAAATTTTGTATGTTTAGAGTAGACGCGAACTCTTTAGCTTTTTCCTTTAACAAAGGTCCGCTAATAGATACTTTTTGTCCTCTACACTGTCTAAGCCAAATGACCAGGCTTTCTTCCAGACGAGGAAATTCACTACTATACTAACGAAGCGATTCGTGTGGAAGCGAGCATCAAAATTTGCCTATGTTTTATGCGTAACACACAACCACGCACAGTAAAGTTAGTTTCGGAGCAGTTCAAAAATTCAAATTGAAAGTTCTTACTAACACACCACGAAACTTCGCAAATTCGAATTGTCGAGTGTTTAACCAGTTGAGTACGAATTAACGCGTCTTAGCAATGATTTTTTAGTTCGAATTACTGAGTGCATAAAAATGTATGGACTTAATTCGAAATATAAAGAGATTTTGTAGGGGACTCGTGATAACTTTGAATTAATGAGAGGTTCGAAATAACGCAGGTTTGAAAAACCAAGAGTCGACTGTATATTTTTAATTAAAACCCTAATGCCCTGCAAATACTTTGCAATCAAGCCCTAAAGAAATTCCACTATGGTGGCTATATGTTGTTTCGTAGGTGCGCGCGCTACTCGCTCCACTTTCTAAGTTGGAAAATGCCCAATCAATGTGGGTATCGGACTTGGTTGTTGATGAATTTACATCTAAGACGGAAACAAAACTATTAGAACAAAGAAAATTATAAATTCTGTTGCAACAACCGGACATAGCTCGCAAGCACAAATTAAAATCGCCTAAAATCACTGACAGTCTACTTGCTAATAAATTAAACTGTTGAGGTAACTCTTTAAATTCTATTTCAAATTTTCGCAAAGAATACTTCTATATACGATTAAAAATGTAATGAATTTGTATCTAGCGACGGCAAATTCAAAAACATTTGGTCCGTCAAAATATCGACCTGTCGAAGTATAATTTACATCATGGAAGAATTCATCTTTAATGTAAACCTTAATTCCACGTTTTTGTCGGTTTGTGCAACTTTCGTCTAAATCTAATCGGATAGCAGTAGAAAAGCCTGAAATATCAAAAGACTCATTTGAATATGTGCTGGTTTCAATAAAGCACAAAATATCAACATGAGATTATCAGACGAAACGTCAGGAAAATGGCAATGCAGACTTTCAGTATTGTGAAATATTGCGTTAAAGTTTGCCCCGTTAATCAAATGATCGAAATGGGTCTTAGGAACTCTTTCAGAGCGTAAAAGAATTAATTCCTGATTAACAAGTGAGCTGGAATCAGGTTTTGGGGAGAAAAATTCGCAAATTATATAGAGACCAGGCCTTGGTTGCTCTACTGTAAGCCACTTACAATGCTTCTCGTCGCATTCTTTGATTTGTATGAACTACTACTTTGCTGTAAGTAGCACCTTGGCTTTTATAAATAGTAATAGCCTCTGCAGGTACAACTAGGAATCGCTCACGATCAATTTTCACTTGTTCATTTGTTAAAAATGGAAAACTTTTAATGGCTTTCTAAACGGGTGTCCATGAAGGCTCCAGATGATGTGCGCATTTAGCACGATCATTAACACCTACACTTTCTTCAATGAATTTGATCCACAAAATTGAGGGCGTGGTTGAGCTGAAACCTATCTCCATCAAAATGTCAGTTGCTCCGTTGACAAGTCCATCGGTAGTGTCAATATTAACTGTTACCATATACTTAGCAGAGGTCTTTAATATAAGGCATGAAGATAGACCTTGCGTTTGGGCAGTTTTAAAATTCTTTACGGATTCAAGAATTCTATTTTTAGCCAAGTTCGTTAAGTGTGTGGCTTTTACAAAATCTTTTGCACTGGCAATATGTTGTTCGCTTGAAATTGAATTAAGATTTATTAAACCTATCAAGATCGGCATTAGTTTCGAATAGATGAATCACGTCATCTGGAACTTGCTCCCTGCTACTAATTCTTGTGCGAAATAGAGCTATATCTTCTACGGACATTTGACCAGATGCCATATTATTTAAAGCTATGGCAAATGGTCGGTAAGTTCAAAATGCTTGAAACATTGACACAAAGATGACCCGAATATAGCACTATCAGAGTTATGCGATTCAGAAGTGGATTGGAATTTCCATCTATCATCAATAGGACGTAGTTGCCTAAGGTCGCCAAAAACTATAATTGAAACTCCTTCAAAAGCAACTTCTCTATTATTGTTATTGAAAATCCACATAAGACATCATTTTGGACCATTGATATCTCATCAATTATTAATTCTTTAAATGTAGATCCGGACTGATTTACAGGGAGAGAAAACATTGTATGTAGTGTGGAACCATTGATTCCAAAAGCTGCTTTTCCTGTTGGAGCACATAAAATTACTTTCGCCGAATACGCATTAGAGCCTGGCTGACTATTATAAAATTTTGGCAACGACTGATAAAGTGTTGAAATAAGTCGACTTTTTCCGACTCTAGCCCCCCGCCAACAAACTCATAAAATACGTTTTTGAGGTGCGCATTGTGAAGAACATGAGAATAAAATGCTTTTTTTTCAACTTTGTATGAGCAGTAGCCATACACATTTGCACCTTGTCTCTGCCTCCTCTTCCTTATTGACTGCTTTGCAGCTATAAGGGAGGGGACAGAAAACAGGGTGACTTTTTATTTCGCAGTTCCATACAATTAGATCTTTTTAGAAATATACATAAATATAATCTTAACATATAAGGTAGAAGATTGATTTCGAAACTTTAAATTTTAATTAATATTAGATTATAATGTAAGAGTAGAATTTAGATTTTAATAAGTATATCGTGAAACTTTTATATTTTAATTGGAAAGAAGATGCAAGACAGTGTCTGGGCGTCTTCTTATAGGAAAAGCAATATAACTTATACTAATAAATGAAATGTAAATTAATTTAACGTGTTCTCTTCTTTCCAGGTGAGTGCGGCTGCCGTCAGGGATCATCCATCTGGGTCCAGTTGGCGGCCGTGAATTGTTTTTTATTTATTTATTATTTAAATTATTTTATTTTGGTTGTATTAATTTTTATTTAATTATTAATTGGAGTTTAGTTCTATTATTAATTTGTAGGTTTATGTAGAAGTGAGTATTGTAATTATTTGAGTAGTAGTTTGGGTTAAGGTATTTTCTCTATTGTAGGTTTATATTGAGGTAATTATTTAAATTGTTTGAGTAGAATTTTATTTATTTTGTATTATTTGTTTGATAAGTATTATTTGTATATGTTATTAGTTGTGGGTTTCATTACAGATGCGTTTGTAGTAGCTGATGTAGATGTTGCTTGTAGGTATGTACGTGTTTCGCTTGTTGTGACTTTTTGCTTTGATAAGTCAGCGTTTATAATTTTATTTACAATTTCCAGTCAATGTTCATAGAAAAGCGCCGATGTCTTAATGGAAAGTTGCTTGCCTTTGTTAATCGATAGTTTGGTGACGATTTATTGTTTTTTGTTGGTTACTCGATTTCTATCCCTGCAACCCTGTAGGTAGGGGAGAAGCAATAGAAAATTCATTGTTATTAATATTATATTTTCTTATTTCAGCTAATCGCGGAGTTGCTTGGGTCCAAAGGTTTATGGTAAGTATTTGGTTTTGTTAAAAGTATGTAAGGAGGAGGCGTGGCAGACCCCACAAAGTATATATTCTTGATCAGGGCGACGAACTAAGTTAATTTATCCCTGTCCTTCTGTCTGTCTGTTCGTATGTATGAGCGCGTCGATCTCAGAAGATATAAGAGCTAGAGACTTGAAATTTTTTTGCAGGTCCGTATATAGAGCGCGTATATCAAGTTTGTTTTTTAAAATCGATAACTGCTCCAAATATTCTGTTATCTATTAAAAACCTTATCGAAAACAGTAAAAAATTATATTTAATACACCTTTAGAGCTAGAGTTTCCAAATTTAAAATGTGTATTCATATGTATTTTTAAGAGTTTCGGTTTTTGTCATATTTTATCCCCCACCCCTCGAAAAACCCCCTTCCCTACAAGTTTGGCACACACACACATTTTTATGTTATAATCACGGAATGAAAGTTTTATCAAGATTATCCGTCTACAAAAAAAGATACTAAACAATTGAGTTCTCAATTATACGTGCGTGCGTATGTTTGTATGTATGTGTGCATGTGTTAGTAGAAGTGAAACGACGAATTATTGAAATATTAGTTCCTGGAAGGGTTCAAGGATCTCGTAGTCGAGCAGTCTCGACTAGAGCTTTCTTACTTGTTTTATATTGTTCTACATCCATTTCTCTTTAAAATAAAACAACAATGGCTACTGTAACTATAAGGAATATTTTTTAATAAATGTTTTTGAGAATTGTACAAAAAAATGTAGCAAAAATTTGGTCATCAGGTCAGCGCTCCCTGCGTTAAATTCAATTTAATTAAGTTGATGACCAATAATGGTAGTTTATAACACCTGTATATTAAATTTTTATCATTTTTAACTAATATTAGTAGTGGGTAGTCCCGCCTTTGCTTGAAATTACTTCGAAAATTCTATTAGGAATTGAATTATAAAGTTGTTAAATATAACTTAGCGATATGGTTGACCAAGCGAGTTTTATACCTTCGATTAACTCTGCCTTTGTGGTATACTGCCTTCCAGACTCATACACTTTCCTGACCAACCATCCCCAGACATTTTCAATGATGTTAAGGTCGGGTGAGTATGGTGGCCACTCCATGAGATCAACTTTTTGGCCCTGTCTTCACGGATCGGGCGGTGTGAATGGGAGCATTATCATGCTGGAAAGTCCACTGCAGGTTTTAAAAAATGTTTTGGAAATGCGGAAAAGCAGTTTTCAACACAGTGTTATACTCCCTTGCGTTCATGCGCGATGTCAAAAACTGAAGCTCGCAAGTGCCGTAGTAAGATATTGCTCCCCACACCATAACCCCACCCACCCGGCTGTGCAATCGGTCCAAGTGATGCTCTTCTTTGCGTAGATCATGGAAATAATAATGATAGCCATTAGGTCCTTCCAAATTAAATTTTTTTTCATCTGAAAAGACAACACGCTGCCACTGGGTAGACCCCGTCATGTGCGCTCGGGCAAAATTAGAGCGCATTTCTTTTCTCAGCATATTGAGTGGTGTTTTTTTTTTTTAATTTCTGTCTCTTCAAGTGATTAGCTTTCCTAATTACTCTTTGGACCGTTGATAGACTCGCCTTAACGCCGGTTTTCTCCATAATCTTGGTGGTCGATTCGTGCGAATTCGAAGCTTCCCGCAGTATTGCTCTTCTATCTGCTTGTGAAATCACTTGATTATTGCCGCCTTTGTAGTTTTTTCCATAGCTTTCCTTATTTTTAAGAAAATTGGCAATTGTTTTTCTGTGTCTTCCCGCCTTTTCAGCAATTTTATGGTAGGATAGTCCAGATTAAAAGTATGCCTCAATCTTTGATTTTTGAACCAAAGATAAAACTGTTCATTTACCCATACTGTATATTTTTTTTAAGATGTTGAATACTTAGAGCTTCACAAAAAATTTGGTGACTAAGTGCAAAAGTAAGCAAGATAACTACAGTTGCATTTGGCGGCGCTAATCTGATGGCGCAAGATAAGTGCACGCATTCTTTGCGAAAATAAAGCAGAATAGAAAATAAAACATAACGGTTCTTCTCTCGCGCTTTATTTCATTATGAGAGAAATCTCATATGATGATAACAAAATCAAAACAAAAACTAAGTAGTTGCGTGCGATAGGCAAAGAGAAAAAAGCAAAAGAAAACAAGTAAGAGGGCTCTAGTCGAGACTGCTCGACTAGGAGATACCCTGAACCCTGCAAAGTACTGATTCCAACAATTCTACACTTCTTTCATGCACATATACAAAAACACATATACACACCCGTACGCATGCATGCATACGAACGCATAAACAATTGCTCTGCTAACTGCGCTGTTACTGCGCTTGGGCTGCCGTGTGGGCTATATTACGAAAATTTGTTTGTTGAATAAATCTTTTTGTAGTCTGACTATCTTCATCAAATTTTCAGAACGTGATAATAACATTCAAATGTGTGTATATGCCAAAGCACAAGTCTTTAGTACTTAATATACGTTTTTTTCAAATTTGAGCCGAAGGGGGCGTGGCATCCAAAATCTGTAAATAACAAAATGTTTGTATTCATCACATAAATCTACACAGTAAATCTGAAGTCTCTAGGTCTAACAGTATTCAAACTAGGCTTTAAAAACAAAGTCAGATTTTCGATTGTTATCGATAAAAAAGAAATGGGATGAGTAATCGAAAAAATATGATAAACTCGTACTGCGTATGGTATACACGAGTATACATGTAAAATTTCAAGTCTCTAGCACTTGTAGTTTAGGAGATCTCTGCGTTAGTACGGACGGACGGACGGACGGACGGACGGACGGACGGACGGACGGACGGACAGACGGACATGGCTAGATCAACTCAGCTCGTCATCCTGATCAAGAATCTATATACTTTATGGGGTCTGCCACGCCTCCTTCTGCCTGTTACATACATTTTCACAAAAACATTATACCCTGATTTCCCATTTTCAATGGGTTCAGGGTATAATGAGTGTAAAGGAGCGCTAACCTGATGACGCACATACATGCGCATACATACGTACATACATACATACATACATATATATATATATATATATATATATATAGGATTAATTTGGTGTTTCTTTTATTAAATGTTTGTGAAGACAAAGTAGAACTGCTTACAGTGTTTGTATGTGGGTAAGCGCTTTGTTAAAATAATTATAAAATTTTGTCAACGACTGATAAAGTGTTGAAATAAGGCGACTTTTTCCGACTCCAGCCCTCCGCCAGCAAACTCATAAAATATGTACGTTTTTTAGGTGCGCATTGTGAAGAACATGAGAATAAAATGCTTTTAGATTAAAATTTAGTGATTTTATGAGACTCAAATAAATTTTCTTTTGAAATTGAAGGCGGCAGTCTGACAATACGAATATTGTTATCCGAAGGTTCATTTGCGACTGGGCTTAAGTTGAAAAGACTTAACTGAGAGCTTATCTCTGGAAATGCTAAGACTCTAAATTCTTCATCTAAAACCAACAAAACTCCTCACAATTTCGCTGAACTAATTCAGTCTGCTCCTGCCGTCAATGAAAGAATAACATTACTAATTCCCTAAAGTGGTTTTGCCTATCTTTGTTAATGTTAAAACTCGTATATCTAATTATACGCGGCTTGGTTCTCTTTCTAATAAAACCACTTGCATCCCGAAGAGGATAACGCTTTCATCTTTCATCTTCGTTATCAACATTGTGGCGTGTCAATCTTTCAGTTTTGATGAAATTATAATTTGCAGCAAAGTCAGCCAAGGAAATAGTTTCTAGATCATTAGGCCGCTGAATATAATGATCTAGGAGACTAACAGTATAAATGTCAGTCGAATTTGCACGCAAATTTTGTAATTGTTGCTTTGACTTCAGCATTCTTACCTGATTTTCAGGAAGTGCTGTATTTATGCATGTATCACCATTACTAGTCTCTGACATACGCAGTCCCATACAACAATATACGGCTTTTTGAGCAGATATCTCAGTGCCAGAAATAAACAGCTTTTGCAGCTTTTGTTTAATGGTGAAATTGTGACGTGATTGATCTTCAACAGCATTACGCATTAATTTCGGAATTCCCCTTTGGGATTTATTTATATAATAAATTATATAGCTGCAACATGCATAAGGATCTAATATAAATTGAATATCAATAATTGCCCGTTGCAAGGAAAGTAAATACTTATTATATGCATTTACTTTAATTCCGTTAAAACTGTATTTTAAAAATACCTTGGGTTTTTCAACCCAGATCTAATTGCCCTCAAGTATTCCTCGTAGGTGAGGCTAATATTATCATCAGATAAGAGATTATCGAATGAATTAAATGATAACAACGTTTCAAAATCTAAGGAAATATTTAAAAAAATTGTTATCTTTTGAAGATTTTGATGATGATAAAGATCTGGCTCTTCTGTTTCGCGCTTGCTCTAAAAGTCTGGAATATCCTTGCTCTAAAAGTCTGGAATATCCTGCCTACGTGCCGCTCTGCGTAAAGAGTTGAACATGTGCTCTTGTTGTCTTACTGTGCTATTTGATCGTCTTTGTGAATGTTCTATTGTGTTTGGTTGCTGTTAAACGCTCCTAACTTCCGCATTTTGCCTAAGCGTTGACCTACGTATAGTGTCCACTGACTGTTCTTGTAGTCTAAAGTCTCTGTTTGTCCGTCTTCTAGCGTGCTCTACTGTATTTTGTTGCTGTTCAACACTCCTGACTTCTTCACTTTGCCTACGCGTTGACCTACGTGTAGTGTCCACTGACTGTCCTTGTCTAATGTCTCTGTTTGTCCGTCTTCTAGCGTGCTCTACTGTATTTTGTTGTGTGTTGAACAACCTGACTTCTGATTTTCCTACACGTTGCCATACGTATAGTGTCCACTGACTGTTCATGTAGTCTAAGGTCTCGGTTTTTCCGTGTCCTCACGTGGTCTATTGTATTTTATCGCTGTTCTCTACGCCTAATTTCAACATTAGTTCTACGGTCAGCCCTACGTAATGTATCTAAAATTTGCTCTTGCTGCCGGTCTGCCCTTTGCCTGCGAGTTAATCAACGCTAAGAATTAACTGCTTGCTCAGAGGTTCTAGCTTCTGTATTCTCCCTACGAATTCTCTGGGACTCTGCATTAAAATTGAGCTTTCTATCTAAATACTCCTCATTTTCCCTTCGAATCCTTCGACTCAGGCGTGGCATTCTGATTTATATATAATATTACTTTCAAATTTTAAAAAAATTAAATATTTAAATATTTTTAAAATAATATATAATATAAATAGATTTTAAATTATAATTATATATGTGTATATAAATATAATTAATATAAATAAATAATATATATATATATATATATATATATATATATATATATATATATATATATATATATATAAATTATATAATTTATATACTTAATAGTAAATTAAATTATTTAAATAATATTTTAGTAAAAAGAATAATATTATTATGATTTATTATTATTATAGATAATAATATATATATGTTGGAGATTTATTTTCGTCCGGTTCCATTATTATTTTTTCAGCAGCGCGTGCCTTGCGTTTTCTCGGCTGAGACATGATGCAACCTTCTTGCTTCGAGTTTTCAACATTAATGCGCGTCACTTTTCTTCTACATACCACGCTCAATACTAATACGTTTTATGCTATAATTATCTCACTCTGTTGCATTGTCAGGCCGAGACTACGCAGAACAGAAAGATCTGTTGGGCTCGCAAGAGAATCACATGATTTTTTGAGACAGATACACATAAAGGAAAGGGATAGAATTCCATAACGGTAAAACAACGATTTTGTTTCCTTTCGTTTTATTTACTTCGCTAACTAGAGATGATACATCGATGAAGTGATGGTACGAATATCGTAAATACAAATTAATTCAAGAAAAAATAAAAATATCGATTGACATATATATATATATATGTCGCAGAGTTGATATTTTCCTTATTGTTTTCCATCGTTTTGACGCAGTGAGTTTCGGCGGCGGCCAAGTTCTAAGCGACACTGATTTCTTTGTCTCGCAATTTCCTGTGCCTACCATCGAACCACACTCGGCGACAGCTACAGACGCTGTCGCCTCGCTAAAACGGGACTTTTCCATACTACAAAGCATAATCGACCAATTGCAACGCGCCAAGTGGCCGATGCAATATTCATAAGAAATTACAGTTGTTGCTAACTGTCCGAATTAGCAAAATCATAAGCATCCGTATGCTGCACACAAAATACCTTGTACGACTTTACTATGTAAAATGCGCTCGTGTGAGACCGAATCAGTCATCATACCCCGCCATAGAACTCGCATGCTATGTTCAAGGGCATAGAAACACAGACCCGACTCACACACGCACAAGCAAGAAGATAGGCAGACAAGCAAATAGGCAAGTAGGTAGAAATTCCGCAAGTAAGTAGAATTGTCATCGTAAGCAAGCAAGTACACGCAAGCAAGCACAGAAAGCGCCGACATATATTGATATATATATATATATGTTATATGTAACTATAAATACCGACATTCGAAATATCGAATTGAAACGAAACGAACACAAATATTAAATAAAACGAGTAAGAGTGCTCTAGTCGAGACTGTTCGAACCAGAATCCTGAACCCTGCAAAGTACTGATATTCCAATCATTCTACATTTCTTTCGTGCACATATACATACTAACTGCGCAGTTAACAGTTACTGCGTTTGGGCTGCCGAGTGGGCTATATTATGAGAATTTATTTGTTGAATAAATCTTTTTGTAGTGGGACTTCCTTCATCAAACTTTCAGAACGTGATAATAACATTCAAATGTGTGTATATGCCATAGCACAAGTCTTTAGTACTTGATATACGTAGTAGTAGTCCACCTAGTTTCTGCAGCCGAAAATGTGATAAAAAGGGTCGGAAGACCAAACTGCCTAATCGTCGCCATTACCTACTTCCTCTCTGCTTCCCAGTGAGCAGTCGAAGTTCTAATGCCTTTTAAAACTCTATGGCCATCATCGTGGCGAACTAATTTATCTATTTGCTCTTCATTAAGAGCGTTTGCTGCTGTAATTCCGTGAGTGGCGCTGTGCTTACGTAAGCAAATAGAGGTATTGTTCCTAATATCAATCATTTCTAACTTCATGTAGTTGAGAAATAATTTGTCTGTTGTACAGCCTCTACTATCAAAATTCCACAAGTCTGATTTATCTATGGTTGTAAAACTCTCGTTACACTTTCTTTTAACGCCTGCAAAGATAGTTGGTAAGGCCGGCTCCTCTGAATCGCAATCTTCGAGCATATCTAATGGTCGTTGACCTTCTCCAGGGGCTATGACTTTTCCTTGCAATGCGATATTTTCTGCTGGGACATTTTCTAAAAGAGTTTTCTGGCCTCCTGGGTTAATATCTTCTGGTTCTCTACTGTTCTGCTCGTTTTTTGAGCCTTAAGCAGATCTGTATGTCCCTATCGTCAGCTGATGCAGCGAATGGAATTTCGTCAGCCGGAAAAGAAGACAAGCACTGTCCATTAACAGTAATTTGTAAAGCTCTGTGTCGATTAAAAATCAATCTAATGGTTTCAGTCATGAAATTATGACTGTATTCCATCCTACGTTTCAAGTGAATCTGAACAACCTTAACTTCGCTAAACACTCTTGGAAGAGA
This sequence comes from Drosophila hamatofila, assembly GCA_035045345.1. Lineage (NCBI taxonomy): Eukaryota > Metazoa > Arthropoda > Insecta > Diptera > Drosophilidae > Drosophila > Drosophila hamatofila. The sequence goes on from JAWNPA010000042.1 coordinate 329,747, forward strand.
CGTTATAACATTGGCCACAGGAATAAGTACATTGACCACCGCTCCCTTAATGGCATTTTGACCGCCATATCCTAAAGACTTTACGATCATAAAAGGAAGGCGTGGGGAGATAAGCCTTTCCTTTTGCGGCGTTAAGCCTTTTATGCTATTCGGAAGCTCTGGAAAGTCTAAGCCATTTGTAATAAATGCTTTTGGTTTTTTGACTATCTTGATGTCTTGCAGAAATTATATTTATTGTTTCCGGAAGGAAAACTAGATGCAAGATATAAAATATCTGAAGCATCTTCTGCACCACACTTGCTTTCAATTGCCTCGCGTGAAATTTTTTCTATTTGGTGGGTGTTCAGGCATGAACATACACATACACAAAGATCGTATACATGCCTTCTACGCACTCTACGACTAGCAGATGGTGTGTTAGAAATAGATAAGGGCCGCTTGCATCGATTTTATAAATAGCCAGACGAACGCTGAGCCTTACAAACTCAGCGATAAGATAAGAATATGTAATAGACCAATGCTGAGCCTTACACACTCAGCAATAGACGCACTAGATTGAAGGGTTGAAAATATGCATGAGTCTGGGTATATAAACCCGGGCTCAGCTGAATAAAGGATCAATACTAAACTAAACACCATCGTAGTTTCATGACTTCTGGTCTTACAAACCAAAGTCAGTGTATTCGTTCAATGGGGGAACCACAAACCTTTGCAACAAATGCAGACCTGATCAGGTCCCTGTTTCACCGTATTGTTAAAAGCAGCTATAAGATCATTAAGGCAACTACTGTTATTTTGGGATCTATTTTTTATAAAGGCACTAGAACGTTCTATCCTGTTCCTGGTTGCATTACGCCTATTCTCAGCTACCCTATTTTCTACATTATTGCGATATTGGCTAACTCGCTCTGATAAACTTCTATTGCCGTCAAAAGCTTCCTGTCGCGCTTGAATGCATGAGTATTACGTGCCTGCTCAATGATCCTACGAATTGGATAATCTCTAACCTGCGAAATGTGGTTTCTATCTCTAGCTCTTTCCAAAATACCTTGTCCAATGTCATTTCTACGGTGAGCTCGTTATGCAGTGTCTCGTCGTTGCTCGTCTGCCCTATAAACTATTTCTTGTCTGCGCCTCGATCAGCGCGAAGTGTTAGCCAATTGCTCCTGTTGTCTAACAAGAGAATTGGCTCAGTATTTTGTCTCTGCTCATTTGCCCTATAAGCTGAGTCTTGTCTGCGTCTTGATCGGCGCGATGAGTTAGCCAATTGCTCCAACTGTCTAGCCTGCGAACTTGTGCGCAATTTAGCACGAAGAATGGTATTTAGCAGTTGATCAAAAATTCTATTTAAAGCATTGTTCCTGTGAACTTGATTCCTTTGACTATTTCTATTTATCTCACTTTGATTAATCTCGTCATTTTCTCTAGAAACGCTAAATTACTTAACCTTTCCTGCTCAGAATATTCAGCGTTTGACCTATTTAATATATTCCTATTCCGTTATCTCTGAGACCTATTAGTAGTCCTAGACATTTTAATATTTATTGATGAATTATTTTATTAAATTATAGTTACTATAGTTAAGTAATAATAATTTTTAGTGTGTATATATGAAAAACAAAATACACTTGGCCCTCGCTTAACACGGGGGTACGTTCTCAAAATTCAAAATTGGCAGGAAACAAATTTGTTATTATTCAAGTTTGGTCTGCTTTCATTAAAGTTTCATACATTTGTTCAAAATTAACCAAAAGTTATTATGTATATGCCTTTAATAAATGCATAACATTCATATTTTCCCAATTAAAGCTTGGTATTAAATAAAAAAAGGTGCTTCATATAATTAATTAACATGTTAAACTTCATAGAAACTTAAAAATGTTAAAAAGTAAGGAGATCATATGTTTCAATTCATATCAAATTTGAAATGCATTTGGTGGCATTTTTAGTTTAAGCCAGTTTGTTTCAACATGTTTTCTTTTTTGGTGGCTCCTTATCAAAAAAATCAGTCATTTTCGATTGTTTGGTGGCTTTTATAGCTTCTTTATAGCACTCCTTATAAAGCAAAAGTATTTTCTCTTTTAAACTTAAGTCGTCGTTCGATGACTGGATCTGAATTTAAGAAGCACGATTCCAAGCTGCTAGCATCAGTGCTGCCACAATTTTGTGAGCAAAAATTGCTAGAATTTCAAAAAAAAAGTTGCTAGAATTGCTAAAAACCTTATGAAAATTGCTAAATTTGTTTTTAAATTAAATATATATATTAAAGATGTTAAATTGTCTTTTATTTATGAAATAATACTGATAATGTATTCAAATTGTTTTAACACATTTTCCTCGTCGTTGCTTGCGTATTTTGAACTGTCGCTTATTTTTGCCAAGCAATATTTTGGCAAAACATAATCGAAGCAGCATTTGGCAGGCAATTTGTTTGAGTACACGCACCCATCGCAGTAATATGTTTTTTAGTGGCAGCATGGTGGCGCACATTATACAGTTTTGCGTCAACAGTGCACTTGCAATAGCCGCAATAGGCTCTGGTTTGGTCTGTGGCATCCTTACGTTAAATTCGCCGCTCAACCACACGTCGCGAAATTTTTGTGTATACGTTTTTGGCATGTTTGATATAACTTTTAATTACAATGACAAACCAGTATATAGTCAATTCAAAGCTTGTCGCACAAATGTTAATCGATCTCGATCACTTTCGATATAGTTGTGAACTATTGTTCACAACTATTGAGCTATTGTTCACAACTATTGAACTATTGTTCACAACTATTGAACTATTGTTCACAAACTCATGCGATCAATCGATGATGTTATGATTTATGATGTTATTATAATAAAAAGTGCTCAACTTCTTATCACAAAAATTGCTAGAAATAGCAAAAAAATTGTTTGGAAATTGCCATATTTGTGACTAATAGCAATTGAAAAAAAAAATAGCAAACTCAAATTAAGAATTGCTAGATCTAGCAATTTAATTGCTAAAATGGCAGCACTGGCTAGCATATGCGAATCCTTCTTGGAGCTTTTCTATCATTAAGCTAATCGGGTCGGTTTCTTCAGAGCTAAAACAAAAACATGTGCCTTAAAGCCAGGAGCTACTTTTTCATTCTTTGATAAAAAAGAGTTCGATTTGGCATTTTTTCCAGCAAAGTCCAGTTTCATCCGCATTGAAAACTTGGTCAGGCAAGAATTCCTCATCTTTAATGAACCCCTGAATCTCTTCTGGGTATGTGGCAGTAGCTCCATCATCGGCCGATACCGGTTTGCCTTAAATTTGAGGCTATGAATGGAGAACCTTTTTTTAAATTTCTCGAACCATCGATTACTGGCAACGAAATCTATGCTGGAAGAGGGCTCTCCATTTCGCTCGAGCAGTCCATAAATCCTGAGTGCCATTTCCTGAATGATCCGCTGGCTTAAAGGGATCTTTTTTCGTAGCTATCGTCAACCCAAATGCTAAGTGTTCTTTCCATTTTTTTTCAAAATTGGTGCACGTGCTCTACTGGTAAATTTTGTAGTTATGGATAACCCAATGCTTCCTGCACGGCTTATTTCAGTTTCATTCTTTTTGATAGTGCGAACTGTTGCCTCATTTAAATCAAGGCTTCTTGCAATTTCCGTGGCAGTTTGCCCAATGTCTAAGCGGTTTAGAACTTGTATTTTTGATTCTATAGTTTTGTTTTCTGCCATTGCACTATGGTCCAGATTTAGTTTATTTTGGCATAAAGTCGATTTTTCGATGTTAATGTAATGGTTTTTTTTTCTTTTCATCTTAAAGTAAATTCATCATACATTATAAAAATTATAATAAACACTTTTTTATGCGCCACCAAAGCTTATTGAGAGCTTTTTGAAAGTGAGCCATCGATCAGCTGATTATTGAATCGAGATTGGCGCTCAAATTATAAGTTGCTTTATGTTGTGTCACACGCGTAAATTTGATCCAGAAAATTTAACTAAATTATGGATAGCGAACTTCCAGGTATAGACTTTCTAATGTATATTGTGTTTTATGTGTAGCTTTAGGATTTAAGTTTTGTGCAATGTCCAATTTAGGTGTATTTTTTTTTAGAAAATTAACATGCGTTCTCCGTGTTTCGTGGCATATAACTAATAAGCTGTTCCATGCTGAAAGCAACTATTTGGTCCAGATTGTACTTGTGAGTGTTGTCTTTAATAGGAAACCAAAAGCTCATCCCCGTTCGTCCCCCTTTTCGCACAATTTCTTAATTTATAGGCACGTTCGAGTTTAGTAACAGCGAACTTATCGATATATGGCGCAGCAACAATCGAAAGATTCAATCTGTATCCGATTGGATATACATCAAAATTAACAAAAACAACATGGAATACGATATAAAGAAAGAAATAGATAAAAAAATCTGTAATTTAAATAGTTACATTCATAGATATCTGCCTAAATGTAACTATATGCTTGAAAGGTTCATGTCCAAGCATACAGTATGACTGTCGTCCAAAATATCTATTACTATTGATGAAAGCTGTAAGACCCAACAGCAAATGGGACGTCCAACCTTATGTTACACGAATGCAGGTACAAGATTGAAAAGGAAATTGGCGTCTTAGCTTGCAAGTGAAACTAATTGTGACACAAATCTCCTTGTACATGCTGCAGCAGTCGCTGCAAAGAAAAAAAGAAAGTACGCGGCTTTTGTTCTTAAGAAAACAATAACAACACCCGAATACCCAACTGAATGGAGAAAGCAATTTGAAATACAACAAGTAAGAGGGCTCTAGTCGAGACTGCTCGACTAGGATACCCTGAACCCTGCAAAGTACTGATTTCAATCATTCTACACTTCTTTCATGCACATATACAAAAACACATACACACACCCGTACGCATGCATCCATACGAACGCATAAACAATTGCTCTGCTAACTGCGCAGTTACCGCGCTTGGGCTGCCGTGTGGGCTATATTATGAAAATTTGTTTGTTGAATAAATCTTTTTGTAGTGGGACTATCTTCATCAAATTTTTAGAACGTAATAATAACATTTAAATGTGTGTATATGCCAAAGCACAAGTCTCTAGTACTTGATATACGTTTTTTTTTTTAATTTAGGGCGAAGGGGGCGTGGCATCCAAAATCTGTAAATGACAAAATCTTTGTATTCATCACATAAATTTACACAGTAAATCTGGAGTCTCTAGGTCTAACAGTATTCAAACTAGGCTTTAAAAACAAAGTCAGATTTTCGATTGTTATCGATAAAAAAGAAATGGGATGAGTTATCGAAAAAATATGATAAACTCGTACTGCGTATGGTATACACGAGTATATATGTAAAATTTTTCAAGTTTCAAGTCTCTAGCACTTGTAGTTTAGGAGATCTCTGCGTTCCTACGGACGGACAGACGGACGGACGGACGAACAGACGGACAGGGCTAGATCAACTCAGCTCGTCATCCTGATCAAGAATATATATACTTTGTGGGGTCTGCCATGCCTCCTTCTGCCTGTTACATACGTTTTCACAAAAACATTATACCCTGAGTTCCCATTTTCAATGGGTTCAGGGTATAAAAACCCATTCCACTTACATCCGATGAAGCTTTAGCTTATCTCCTGGAAAATTCACTTACAAAACAGCAATACATGAGCAATAGACTAATGAATAAAAGTCACCACAGCAACATTTATCCAAGCTATAGTCAAGTAATGGAATCTAAATTACAATGCCGTCCTGTGGATATAAAAGTAACGGAAACGGCCGCCCAACCATCATTACAAAACCTTTTGGATCATACAGCGCACAGAATAATTAAAATGGAAACCGATGCTTTAAATAATTTTCCAAACAGTTCTGAAATCAAATTAATATGCAGCTATGGATTTGATGGTTCAACGGGTCATTCTATATACAAGCAGAAGTTCGTTAGTGAAACACCCTGCGAACAGTTTTCAGATCACTCCATTTTTGTAACTTCTGTTATACCCATAAAAATTATAGATTCCTTTAATCGCAACATATGGAATAATAGATTTTGCAGACCTTTAAAAATAGAACTAGTTAAAGAAACTACTGCCCACATAATAAAGGAAAAAAATCTTTTAGATTCTCAAATTGATAATCTTAAGCCTTTTGTTTATAAAATAAATGAAAATCGAGAAATAACAGTTACCTATGATATGCATATGACACTTATTGATGGCAAAGTTCTAAACGTTTTAACTGCAACTAAATCTACTCAATGTTGTCCAATCTGTGGTGCGACGCCTACAAAATTAGAAATAACCGACTTTAGTTCTGAATTTTTTATTCCAAAGCCTGGAGCTTTGCAGTTTAGAGTAAGTCCATTACATGCCTGGATACGGTTCCTGGAATTTGTCTTGAATGTATCATATAAAATAGAATTAAAAAAATTGCATATAAAAGGTGATGATAAGATTAAAATGAGTACACGGAAAAAATATATTCTAGAAAAGTTTTGGACTGAAATGGGTCTGCGAATAAGCATGCCGAAGCAGAATGGCAGCGGAAATAGCAATGATGGTAACACGGCAAGGAGGGCTTTTGCCAATACTAAGCTAGTAGCATCTATTACCAATTTTAGCGAAGACCTATTAAATAAATTCCACATCATTTTAGTAGCCATTTCTTCGAACTACTACATGAATTCGGAAAAATTTCACTCATTTTGTGAAACATGGTATCCGATGTCACCAACAATTCATAAAATATTAGTTCACAGCTACCAGATAAATAGTTTGAGTTTGGTTCCACTAGGATCCTTAGGCGAAAACGCTTCAGAAGCACTCAACAAAATATATAAAAAAGACAGATTGTCGCATTCGAGAAAAAATAGTCGGATCAACATATTTTACAGAGCAATTGATTCATCAGATCCGTTATTATCGAGTGTTTGCTTGAAGGAAAGGGACAGAAAAAATAAGAAAAAACCCTTTTCTCGAGAGGTATGAAGTCTTTTAGACCTTCCGTGTACAGCTTCAAATGAAACCGAACTGCAATGTGATTCTGATGACGATGAGGATAATTTTAATATTGAATTGGATAAAGAAGATAATATTTAAATAAGTTATTAAATAGAAAAGTTGATAAAAATAAGTTTCTTCTAGTTCTAAGAAAAATATATTTCTTCTAGTTTACAAGGGCGGCAGAGTGGGCGTGGCCGCACTGATCCAAAATTTTTTGTACATCGTATTGGTGGCATAAAAATGAAATATGCAAAGTTTAAATCATGTAACTCAATTTTTCGGCTTTATTCCAAAAAAAAAACTGAATCTGGACCATAGTGCATTGTAAAAGCTGAAATTTTTTTATTTTAATTATGTACATATTCACTTTTTAATTTAATCAAGCTGTACCACCTTTTTTACTTACCACAAAATCTTTGACTACTAATACACGCTTACATCTAACATATCAAATGTGGGATTCCGCTTTTTCGACAAGCACCCCATGCGTATGACGTAAGCACAAAGATACTATCGCGTTAATCGACAGCAAAACAAATATATATATCGATATTTTGCATTCGTGTAAGAACGAGGTTTTTAGCGAGTTAAAAGGGGGATGGGAGCAAGCTTGTAGCCGTGTAAGACCGAGTTTGTGCTAAAAGAGTCCGTGTTAAGGGAGGGCCAAGTGTACATATAAAATATTTTAATATTAGTATATATACTACCACTCAAGCAAATCATGATATTTGTTTTTGTGTTGTTTATTATTTTATTCTTAACAAATTAAACCAACTCAACAAGAAAAAATTCAAAAAGTTAAAAAACAAAAACCAAAACAAGTAAGAAAGCTCTAGTCGAGACGGCTCGACTACGAGATCCCCTAAACCCTTCCAGGAACTAATATTTCAATAATTCGTCACTTCATTTCTACTTACACATGCACACATACGCACGCACGTAGGCTGCTGTGTAGGCTTACTGTGGGAACTTATTTGTTTAATAACTTTTTTTGTAGACGGACAATTTTGATAAAACATTTAGACCATGATCATAACATTAAAATGTGTTTATGTGCCAAAGCACAAGTCTCTACTATTTGAAATACGCTTTCTGCAAACTTGTAGGGAAGGAGGTGTTTTGGAGGGTGGGGGGTGAAATATGCCAAAAACCGAAAATCTTAAAAATAGACATGATTCTACATTTTAAATTTGGAGACTCTATCTTCAAAGGTGTAGAAGATATAATTTTATAACTGATTTTCGATAAGGTTTTTTATCGATAACAAAAAAACAGAAGCAGTTATCGATTTTAAAAAATTAACTTGATTTCTAGCTCCTATATCTTCTGAAATCGACGCGTTCAAACATACGGACAGACGGACAGACAGACAGACGGACAGACAGACAGACAGACGGACAGGGCTAAATCGACTCAGCTCGTCGCCCTGATCAAGAATATATATACTTTATGGGGTCTGCCACGCCTCTTTCTGCCTGTTACCTACTTTTAACAAAACCATTATACCCTGATTTCCCATTTCCAATGGGTTCAGGGTATAAAAAGCCACATAAACTAAATTTTGCACGTTAAAAAAAATTAATTAAATACAAAATTTTAATATTTGGTCCATAAACCCTTATTAGCAATAACTTTATTGACTCTTTTTGGCATGCTTCCTACCAAATTTTGCTTCCTACCAAATTTTGAATAGTTTCCATCGGAATTTGACGCCACTCAGCTTCTACACGCTGCCATAGGTTGTCGATGTTCGATGGGGCGGCATTGTACAGTCCCAGCTTTCTTTTCACTCTTGACCACAGATTCTCAATATGATTGTTGAAATATTGACCCGGTTGAAATATCTAAACTATCCTTTAAATAAAAACACTTTATATTATTTATCGTTACGATTTCTTGTATATTTATAGATTATATATTCTTTTAAGTCTTGACACAACCAGCCACATTCACAAGTATAGCAAAAGAGATCGAACAACATCGACTAACAGTGTGACCGTAGTTATAAAGAAGGGATTTTTGTAACAGGAGATTAACATAGGTTTAGTAATGAGACTGTTATCTCCAACACACCCCCTCAAAAATTACATTATATTATAACTATTGAAATATGTGACTGGTGGACTTCTGGGGAATGTTTTATATGATCCAGTATATGATATGATCCAGTATCTCGGACATAGAGAAACCCAGAATAAACCTGCATCAGATAATTTCATTAAATTATGTTAGCTTACAAATATTTCTGATTAGAATATAAAATTAAAATAGAAATTAGTTAATTCATTTAACTTTCATATATATATGAGAACTTAACTATGTATGCTATTATTCATTTAGAGCTTTACATTTCAAATTTCTTTGGTTAGAATCAAAGCAAAATTAAATAGTTATTAATAAGTTAATCAAAAAAATTTTTTCAGCATCTGCATTCATGAGATCAATCTTATTATAGTCCCAGCTTGGAGTGCAGCTCCGCAAATCTTCCGGGTGGCAACGGCTTAGTAAAAACGTCTGCAAGCTGGTTATCTGTGGATATCTACTCGAGACAGATTTCATTTTTCTCAACTTGCTCTCTAGCAAAATGATATTTGATATCGCTATGCTTTGCTCTTTTATGACCTGAGGGGTTATTTGCTATGCTAATACACACCTGATTATCTTCATAAATTTTAATAGGTTTTTCTAACTTAATCTGAACACCTTTTGGAAGGGATCTTAACCACAAAGCTTCCCTTACAGCTTTAATTTTGTCTTTTCGTATTCCAGCAAATTAAATTTGAATCAAACATTTTAAATAAGAAGCCTGTTGTACTTTTTCTATCAATCTCGTCACTGCCCCAATTAGAGTCAACATATTCAACTAAAACATTTTCAACAGATGTATTCTTTTTGAAAATTAATTTCATATGTGTAAATATCTGAGAACTCTTTTTAAACATTGCTATAGCTCTGCAATATTTTTATACCCTGAACCCATTGAAAATGGGAAATCAGGGTATAATGTTTTTGTGAAAATGTATGTAACAGGCAGAAGGAGGCGTGGCAGACCCCATAAAGTATATATATTCTTGATCAGGATGACGAGCTGAGTTGATCTAGCCATGTCCGTCTGTCCGTCCGTCCGTCCGTCCGTCCGTCCGTCCGTCCGTCCGTCCGTCTGTCCGTCTGTCCGTCCGTACTAACGCAGAGATCTCCTAAACTACAAGTGCTAGAGACTTGAAATTTTACATGTATGCTCGTGTATACCATACGCAGTACGAGTTTATCATATTTTTTCGATAACTCATCCCATTTCTTTTTTATCGATAACAATCGAAAATCTGACTTTGTTTTTAAAGCCTAGTTTGAATACTGTTAGACATAGGGACTTCAGATTTACTGTGTAGATTTATGTGATGAATACAAAGATTTTGTTATTTACAGATTTTGGATGCCACGCCCCCTTCGCCCCAAATTTGAAAAAAACGTATATCAAGTACTAGAGACTTGTGTTTTGGCATATACACACATTTGAATGTTATTATTACGTTCTAAAAATTTGATGAAGATAGTCCCACTACAAAAAGATTTATTCAACAAACAAATTTTCGTAATATAGCCCACACGGCAGCCCAAGCGCAGTAACTGCGCAGTTAGCAGAGCAATTGTTTATGCGTTCGTATGGATGCATGCGTACGGGTGTGTGTATGTGTATTTGTATATGTGCATGAAAGAAGTGTAGAATGATTGGAATCAGTACTTTGCAGGGTTCAGGGTATCTCCTAGTCGAGCAGTCTCTCTCTCCCTCTTACTTGTTTCTGTTGTACCTACTCAAAATTAAAAGCTGCAGTTAAATCTGGACGTGTACAAAGCATTATGTACATTAAACAGCCAATAAGGTTACGACATTGCGCTTTATAGTCCTCATCAGATTTAAGCAACTTATAGTTTAATTTAGTTGGTAGGGGAGTACTGACTGGCTTACAGTTTTCCATGTTAAATTTATTCAAAATTCTTTTAGCATATGCAGCTTGATTCAAGTATATTTTGTCTTCATCCATTTCTATTCTTATGCCTATAAAGTGACAAATCTCTTTTAAGTCTGTCAGTCTGAATTTCTCATTTAAAAAACTTTTAAAATTTATCATTCTTTCCATATTTCCTGTAGCTATTACCACATCATCAACATATAACAATACATATATGTTTTCTTTGATGTCACCCTTTTCGAGGATATATATGCACCGATCAACCGGAGAATTTACAAACTCGCATTCTTTTAATGCTTGCTCAAACACTTGAAACCAGCATCTAGCTGCTTGTCTGAGTCCGTAAATTGCCTTATTCAATTTACATACATATCCAGCATTGCAGGATACACCTTGAGGAGGTCGCATATATATTTCCTCATTCAGCGTTCCATTTAAGAAAGCTGTTTTAACATCCATTTGATGGACTTTCAAATTATACTGAAAACGAAAGCTTGCAATCCTGGCAACAGGAGCGAATGTTCCTCATAATTGACTTGGTACTTCTGGGTAAATCCTCTTGCAACAAGTCTAGCTTTATATTTGATAGGAACTCCTAGTTCATTATATTTAACAGAAAACACCCATCTACTGTCGACAACATTCTTGTTTTCTGGCTTTTGCATAATCGTCCAAGTATTATTCAGATCATGAGCATTCAACTCTGTCTTTATCGCTTCCTCCCAGTCTGTCTTATCATCTCTATGCTGTATTTCGTCATAAAAACTCGGGACATCATAATTACTGTGTGAGCATTCAATATATATTTATTCAGACTGTCATCATCTTCGTTATATAATACGCGAGCCTTGGCCTTTAACCTCTCACTTTTTCTAATATCTAATATCATTGCTATCGTCATCATTTTTAGTGTCGTTATTTGGCTGATCAGTTTTCTCACAATTCATACTCTCATTCTGAATATATGATTCCTTACTTTCATTCAGGAAATCAGGTTTCATATGGAGTCTTATTATTATCACCGAGTGCTCTGCTTAGGGTCTTGTTTATTAAATGTGGTGCAGTTAACACTGCTTCACCCCAGAAGCTTTTATCTAGCTTGGCACCATTTACCATAGCACGAGCTTTTTTGGTAATGGCTCTTATCATTCGCTCAGAAGCACCATTTAAGTGTGGTGTATGAGGCACGGTCAAATGATAAGTTATTCCTTTCTCTACGCAAAAATAACGCATCTCGTTTGACAGATATTCTCTACCATTATCTATATATAAATTGACAATCTTGAAACATGTTGAATACATCCGACTTGTACTTCAACAACTAGGTCACACAGTAGTGTGTGAATTGATCTATAAAGATCACGAAATAATTTTTGTCATCTAAAGTCACTGGTGACATGGGGCCACAAACATCTGAATGAATTATAAATAAAGGTCGTTTAATATGACTATTATGAACGAATACACTTGACTATGGTTTGTAAGACCAGAAGACAAGAAACTACGTTGGTGTTTAGTTTATCTTTCGACTTTCTAAATGGCAATCTAGCCTGTTTCCCATTTAAACATGATTCACAAATATCATCCGTTATTTTAAAATTTTTAAGGAGACTAGTGTCACTAAATAAATTTTGTCTTTTAATTTCTAATAATTTTCCATTGCTAATATGACCTAACCTCTCATGCCATAAACGGTAACTCGTTGTATTCCTTGCATCCATAGAGAATGCTTGGAATTTAACAATTGGTATGTTATTCAACATACCTGTAATTTTAACCACTGTCATTCTATCCTTTGATATGGAAACTCCATCAGAGTCAAACTTGACCCGGCCTGTTGTAGTTTCTTGACGCACATCAGGTTTGCTGTTGCCTCCGTGCAATATAGGACGTCCTCCAGAATGATTGCGTAATCATTTTCCAATCGCACAATGCCAATTCGCCTTCTTTTGCCACAGCGATTTTAACTGGACGCTCCAGATTGACAAAATCAGCAAACAGCGAATCGTCATTAATTAGATGATCAGTTGCTCCAGAATCCAGTATGAAACCGAGCTCATCTTTCACTAAACCACTCTTTATCATGAATGCGAAACTTTGTGATGTGGCCAGCTGAGCACTATTATTTACTTTATTTTTTTCAGTTCTTACTTACTTACTTGTGTCAACACTATAGTTCCTACTTGTTCTTAACAAAAGCTAATGTTAAGGTTTCATCGGATAAGGTTTCAATAGCTGTGATGACACTATTGTAAGAAGAAGGCAGGGTCTACAACAAATGTGCTACCTTGTCCGTTTCATCCATCTTTGCGCCTGCCGCTAATAGTTCACTCACTATTACATCAAAAACTATGAAATGACTCGGCAGCGACATTTCACTCAATAGCTTGAGTGAAATTAAACGTTTGTGTGAATTACCACAAGTCTTCTCTGTGGTGTATTGAATACATATACTTACACATGCATATACGTATGTTTGTACGTATGTATGTCTTAAAATAAATAAAGAACATCCGGTTGGTTTCAATGTTGAGTTCTGACTGCTCTCTTTTTATAACCTGAACTCATTGAAAATGGGAAATCAGGGTATAATGTTTTTGTGAAAATGTATGTAACAGGCATAAGGAGGCATGGCAGACCCCATAAAGTATATATATTCTTGATCAGGATGACGAACTAAGTTGATCTAGCCCTGTCCGTCTGTCCGTCCGTCCGTATAAACGCAGAGATCTCCTAAACTACAAGTGCTAGAGACTTGAAATTTACATGTATACTCGTGTATACCATACGCAGTACGAGTTTATCATATTTTTTCGATAACTTATCCCATTTCTTTTTTATCGATAACAATCGAAAATCTGACTTTATTTTTCAAGCCTAGTTTGAATACTGTTAGACCTAGAGACTTCAATTGTGTAGATGTATGTGTTTTTTGTCAATTACAGATTTTGAATACCACGTCCCCTTCGCCACAAGTTAAAAAAAAAACGTATACCAAGTACTAGAGACTTGTGCTTTGGCATATACACACATTTGAATGTCATTATCACGTTCTAAAAATTTGATAGTCCCACTACAAAAAGATTTATTCAACAAACAAATTTTCATAATATCGCCCACACGGCAGCCCAAGCGCAGTAACTGCGCAGTTAGCATGCATGCGTACGGGTGTGTGTATGTGTTTTTGTATATGTGCATGAAAGAAGTGTAGAATTGTTGGAATCAGTACTTTGCAGGGTTCAGGGTATCTCCTAGTCGAGCAGTCTCGACTAGAGTCCTCCTACTTGTTTTATTCTAGTCTTCATGTTGTATGCGTATATTTTATGATTCGTCTATGCTTAGTTGTGTCCCACTTAACATCCGCTGCTGCTGTTACTCTTGCCACTGTTGCTGTTTCCTCTACTCGGTGTGTAGAAAGAGAAGGGTATTCGATTGGTAGCTCGTGCAGCCTACTGCGACGCCAAGCTTCTACGCTCGTATATGGCGTCCAGACTGTCAATAATTTGGCGCGCCGTAAATTCACTTGCAGCAAGGTTTAGAAATGAATCGTCTAAATATTGAATTATTGTGTGTATTGCTTTTTCCATTGCGCTATGTTTTGTGCACGCACACATAGACATATACACACACTCAGCCAAATAAAATAAAGCACGCGGAGTGGAATCTAATTTCGCAATAAATTGCAACCTGTTGAAATATTGACCCGGTTGAAATATCTAAACTATCCTTTGAATAACACTTTAATTATATTATTTATCGTTACGATTTCTTTTACATTTATAGATTATATATTCTTTAAGTCTTAACACAACCAGCCACATTCGAACAACATCGACTAACAGTGTTACCGTAGTTATAAAGATGGGATTTTTGTAACAGGAGATTAGCATAGGTTTAGTAATGAGACTGTTATCTCCAACAGGGATTGAGGTCGGGACTCTGTGCTGGCCATTCCATTAGCTTAAATTTATTTTTTATGTTTTGGATCCCTATCTTGTTGAAAAACAATTTCTTTTACGCACATTTATCCATAAAATTGGGAAGATGAGTTTGCTGAATATTCAAATAATCCTCTTTCCGCATAATAATGGACCAACATTCCACCATGTGAAGCTTCCCCAAACCATAATATTGCCGCCGCCATTCTTGACAGTTTCCTTTACATGGTGTGTTCGGATGCGTTCACCAGGTCTACGCCAGCAGAACTGCTTTCCATCTGATTGGAATCGGTTAAATTTGGATTTATCAGACCAAACAACACGTTTCCAATCATCGATTCTCTAGTTTTTGTGATCTCTTGCAAAATCCAAGCGTGCCTTTACATTCTTTTCTGACAGTAAAGGTTTGTTTTTTTTTTTAATAGATGGGGCATATCCGATGCCATGCAGTGCTCTTCTTGCTGCCCACTCGCTAACATTTTTTTCTATTTCTACAGACGCACCCCTTGGTGTTAACAACTTGTTTCTCCTCATTTTCGACATCATTAGTCGAGCATCTGCGTCAGTCAACAATTTTTTTCGACCTTTGCCTTGAGTTTTGGGTGTCACTTATCTTCTTCTTTGAATTGCGATCACTGCCGTTTGGCTAATGCCAAGCTTTTTGGCAATGGTACGTGATGGAAACCCCTTCTCAGTCAGGAAAACTACACTAGTTTCAATATTGATTGAAAGTTTTCTCATTTTTAAACAATTGCAAACAATTTATTTTTAATTTGTTACAAATAAAAAAACTGCGACTTTAACACGACTCACATCGCGTTACGAATAAGAATATGAAAAGAATAATAGCAATAAGAATAATGGTAAATCTGCCTGCTCTTTCTACTGAACACATGCTTTAAAGTTGGTTAAGATGTAAATAGAAAGTTAATAAACAAAAAATGAATCGGCTCTTTGCATAAAAATCGCCTATTATTAAAAACAGACCACGGCTGAGGCTCGAACGCCATCATCTTATTCGCCACACCACTGCTATACTCAAATCGAATTTGCATATGGGCAATTCTCTAGTGGCGAATGTGACATTCGTACGTGTTTGAGGTAAAAAAAAACGAATGCCAAAACATTTTTTTATTTTGACGAATAGTGAATCTTCTAGCTCTTGATTAGCTCTATAATTGGTGCTAAATCTGATTTTAGGCAAATTTTAGTTTTCAAGATATTCACAAAAAACCAAGAGGTTCGCAGGCTACAAAAAACGTAAGTCGCTTTTTAAATGAACAGTTCAACCTGAGATTTTAGCGAAACCTTAAGAGACAATTTATTACGAATAATTTTTAATTATTAGAAATTGGCACATCTTTACAATGCTTTTTATTTGATTCAAAAATATTGAGTAGTTTTTTTTATTTTTTAGTTTTAATCATGGTCGAAGGTGACGTGTCGAATGAGACATTTTTCCACCGTAGGTTTTTTTTTTTTTTTTTTAATTTTTTAGTTATTGTACATGAATAAAAGCATTAGAAATGATTTTCAATATATTCAATTTATTAATTATTTCAAAAACGTAACAAAATATATTCAATAGAGAAACAAAAAAATAGGTATATTCATCTGAAATAAGTAAAACAAAAAAGAAAATCTAAATTAACTTAAAAACTAACTTTAATTACATTATTTATAGAGGAGTATGCAGTCCT
Organism: Drosophila hamatofila; assembly: GCA_035045345.1. Taxonomy (NCBI): domain Eukaryota; kingdom Metazoa; phylum Arthropoda; class Insecta; order Diptera; family Drosophilidae; genus Drosophila; species Drosophila hamatofila. Next base: position 346,331 of record JAWNPA010000042.1, read on the forward strand.
AGCTGCTTGCAGCTGTTGGCCATTGCAACAAAACGCGTGAAACTGCGATATATGCGGGATGTTCGTAACATCGTTCCATTTTTTATCCAATTTGTAATGTATACATAGCCTTTCAATTTGAACTAATGGCAAGAAATATATTTTAATGCCATTAACATTATTTTTTGCACATTCATAAAAGGAAAATGCGTTTTGTATAATAAGGCTCTGGGATTTAGTTACTTGCCATAATTTTTTTTTAATGACAGCTCCAACTCCATCAACGGCACCCTTTCCGTGAGAAGTGGCAAAAAAATTCCATTCTACATAACAACATCCTATTTCTTTTATGATGTCATTTAAGCTACTTAAGATGTATTTATTTTTAAATTGAGCGCAACTTCCATCGGAAAAAATTGATATTTTTGTAAAATTCCCATACATTTGATTAATTTTACGTAAAAGACTCAAAACAAAAATATATACGTCATATTTATTATGTGTAAGTTTGTCACTTATCACCGCAAATGAGTGTGAAGCACCCTCCAACCAAGCTACGCAAGTAAAAATTGTTACCTGGCGGTAGCTAAAATGAGCACTCTGAATGTCATTTTGTTGTGCTAGCCTGTAATTTTCAGCAAAATCTACTTGAATAACGAGTTCAGAGGCCTTCAGGTTTTTTTTCGTTTCTTGAAAATATTTTTGCTGAGCTCTTTTCACAAAAAAATGAGTTTTAAATGAAGGTAACTTTGTTTCTAAAACAAAAATTAGATCGGAAAGAGATGATGTCGTAGTGGACAGAGCCATGCTCTTGTGTACTTTGTGCCATTGTTGCCAGCTTACTTCATCTTCCATATTAGCCAAATATGCAAGAGGAATAAACTGATAATTTAAATATTTTAGGCACTTTTTGCAATTGTTTGTCATGCAATATTCATTTTGAATATCACAGCAAACTGATTTCAGAAATTGTTCACAATCTCTGGATACACATTGAATACTTTTCGAGCAACTGTCCAAAATATAACAGAAATTAGCATGATACATGCAAACACACATATTGTGTGGCATTTTACTAACCAACTGAACATGGCGCGGTCGTATTTTAAAAAAAGTTGATTTCCCTATCTTTTCGCTTGGGAACTGTTTTTTAAATAATTCATATGTCTCAGACATGGTCATTAACATAAAGCGCTTAGCAGTTACCTTTCCATTAATGTTCAATGTCTCTTTTTTTCCGGCAGCTTGTACACTAACATTATCGTTCTGATAAAAGTCAACTACGGCATTAACTAAGCTTTCTGATATATTATGGTTTGTCTGGCTTACGTTTGGCTTTTCTTCAAATTGCTTATATTTTTTAATCAAAGTTTCAAGAACCTTTAGCCTTTTCTCCATGTCTTTTGGCATTGCAGTCTCTACTTTTTTAACAGCTTTGGCTAAGCTTTGCTTACAAAGATAAGGCCAGTATGGGTTAACTCGTTCCAATGTCACACTATTTTGTTCTTTTAGTTTTTGTCGTCTATTTTGTTGTCGTATACGATTCAATTTTCGCCTCCTTTCGATTACACTTTCTGTTTCAGGCAGCAATTTCCTCTTAAGTGTAGCATTTCGCATTCTTTCACGGTTTTTTAATATATAGTTTTCATCATTCCTTACTTTCTCTCTCCACCGTTTGCATTTTTCGCTGTTTTTTGTGCTCATCTACAATCATAAAATATATTCAAAATTTTATTATTTCGAACCTAGATTTAAAATTCACTTCGGTTTATTAAAATTTTTTATTTACCTTTTTACGGTGTCGAAAGCTACGCACTTTAAATAAAACACTATAATCAAATAGCTTAATATTTTCGTGTGAAATTTTTTTTAATAAATTTGCAATGCAAAACTATGTTTTCTACTAAATTTTGATGCTAGTTGCGCAAATACAGTTGACTTACTGATAACAAAACCTATTTTTCGAGGTCGCACGTGACATCGAAATATACGGTGGAGCAGACGAAAAAATTTACCGTATAGTCAATTGCATCGTTCCTTTTACATTTTTCTTTTACTCTTTAAGCATAAACGAAGATTTGAAATAGAATATTTCATTGCATTGCGTCTCTCTCTAAGAACAGTAATAAAAACAAAATGTGCAATAGAAATGCTCAAAACAGAACTTTGGCACTTGTCCGGCTTTGTGTGTCAATATTTCGAGATGTGTTATGAATAAATGTAAAATTAGTTTATATTAGTTAAATTTAATCGATTAGTTATAAAAAAAATGTTATTAGAACATGCATTCATTGACTTTGAATTTTTTGGCTGTGGTTGATCTTTCTGGAGAAATGCCCATATGCAACCTTCAGCAAACTTATTAGTTTTTTCCGTATGTCATAACTAATGTTCTCTCCAATGTTATAAGCTTCTTCTAGCTTATCTCCTTCCAATATACTAATTTGAAGCCTGCTGTTTTCGAAATTATCATCTAGAGCGCTTTGGCTACCTGCTGCAACTGGCTTTTCTAAATCTTCTCTCGAACTAAAGCTCTCTTTTTTGCCTAACAATCTTTCTTCTAATTCTTTGCACTCTAATGCTTTACTCCCTAATTTTGAGTTTCCTAACAATTTATTTTCTAAACATTTCTTATCTAACGATGTATTTCCTAACAATGTATTTTCTAACCATTTACTTTCTAACGTACTTGAATTTTCTTTTGACGCACTGATGTTTTCTTCAAGTTTCTGCTTTGCTAAACCTTCTTTCGATTCGACCATTGGGGTCGCTACCTTTTCCACTGAAATCATCTTCAGAGCGCTTAGGTCAACATTCAAATCACAGGCTTTCATAAAATCCCTTCCCAGTATTGCTCCCCACCTCATAGATTCATCAGACACCACTATTAACCAAAAATTTATTTTTATAGATTTCTTGAAAATATAAACAAACGTTTTTCCAATAACATTTAACTGGCTTTCATTCAGCCCAAAGTAATTTTCCGTATGGATGTCAAGCTCTATTCCAAATGGAATACACGACTTTTTTATGAAAGAAATGGGACTTCCTGAATCTATGAGGCATTCTGCAACAATTGAAGGTTTATCTTTTCCCTTAAAGTATATGTTAATTACTCTTACGTAATTATTTTCCACCCCATCCTTCTTTTTAAGGCATTGTGCCACCAGATGGTCCTTGGCGCCACAGTTGTAGCACGTACCTTTCTCCCTCTTGGGCTTTAGACAATCTCTTGCCCAATGTCCCTTGTTGTTGCAGTTGAAGCAACGCGTCTCCTTGATCACGTCATTTAGCCCTGCTTTCACTGATGTTCTGTGCCTTTCTTCAGTAAAGCGTTATTGTGGCAGACGCACCTCTGCAAAGGCCCTTAACATCTTGCTGGGTTCTTCAAAACACTGCATCTTGGCTTGTGCGCGTAATGTTGCATTTGGTATTCCCTCGATGAGGCCATCCAGCAGCTCGTCGGTGTCTAAACGAATTTCACGCGCCAAGCGAGTCTTATTTTCGTAGTAGACGGCGAACTTTTCATCTGCGCTCCACAGGCGTGCCCCAAATATGCGACGTACCTCGGCCTTGGATCTTTTTCTTTCAAATGCCGCTGATAATTCCTCTAGCAGTTGGTCCAACGGCTGCACCATCCGGGATGGATCTGCATGTATCCATTGCATGGCCTTTCCTTTTAACTTGATCATGCACAGCAATTTTTGTTGCATGATCGTCAATTGATACAACTGAGTAACATTTTTATATTCATTCACGAAGTGATATGAATATATTGGTTTTGTGCAATGTCCGTCTTGCTGTCCGTCCGTCTGTCCGTCTGTCCGTATGAATGCAATATTTTTCGCGGCTATTGAAGCTAGAGACTTGAAACTTGGAACATATACTCGTATATGTCTCCGATTTATAAAGTGTAAAAATTTTCCATATACGCCCACTAGGGGCGTGGCAAATCGGAAAATGCATTTTCCTGTATGCCAGAAATCATATTAGTTGAAGAGCTAGAGAGCTGAAATTTAAAATGTAGATTCGTGTTGATCACCCAAGATCAAAAAGATATGGCGGATACATCTACACCCATTGGGGGCGTGGCAAATCGAGCAAAACTGTATCTTCTAAAGTTGTAAAGCTAGAATGCTGAAATTTGGCACGTAAGTAAATGTTACGATTCTATCAAGACTGAAGAAAAAACTATATATCCCCGCCCACTGGGGGCGTGGCAAATCGGATCTAAATATATATTGATTTTCCAAATTCTTCTATATTTTGAGCACTATTGATGTTAGCGACTTTAAATTTGGTATGTATACTCGGGTTGACGACCCAAGATCAATAAGCTATGGCGGATATATCTACGCCCACAGGGGGCGTGGCAAACCGCAAAAGTTTATATCTCCTACAGTTTTAGAGCTAGAAGCTTAAAATTTGGATAGTTGAGTTACTGATAATCTCCTCTATCGATGACCCAAAAATAATTGTTACGCCTCTTTGGGGGCGTGGCATATCAAAAAATACCCTGTAATTTTCACATTTTTTGAGTCTAAGCGTTCAAATTTACAGTTACGTAGCCTTCAGCTCATTCTAAGAACTGGCCAAAAATTATGGGTCTACGACCACTGAGGGCGTGGCAAATCGGATTTTAGGCGCCCAATAGCGAAATTCATATGCGTATGCCACCTATATATATAAATATGCTTAATAGGCATTGATAATAAGGAAAGAAACATTTTTAAGAAAATTAAAAAATATAAATTAAATTAAAACGAAAAAGTTTTCCGCGGGGTTCGAACCTGCACCTCAATCTACGCCCACTAGGGGCGTGGCAAATCGACATTTGCAGCGGCCAAATGCAAAATTCATATGCGTGTGTCACTCACATATATATATATATATATATATATATATATATATGAGCTTAATAGGCATTGATAAGACAAAACGAAACATTTTTAAGAAATTTAAAAAATATAAAATATATTAAAACAATATAAATTTCGATTTTAAAAAAAATTCCCGCGGGGTTCGAACTTGCACCACAATCAAACAGCATATTTGTCAAAAAAATAAAAGAAGAGATTCGAACCGCGGACTTCCGACAGAACACGCAGAGTCTCTGCTAACAGCGCCACTGCACCGATCTTACGAAATATAACTAACAACAAACTTTACAGCTACGGCACCAAAAATCAAAGTAGCGGCTGAAAATTCAAAGACAATTCAAAAGCAATTCAAAGACAATTCAATCGCAATTGAGATTCTTAGAATTGCTCGAATACGCATTTGAATATACATATATACATACACATTTACACACGCGTAAAAAACGCTGACATACTGAAATTGTGTGTGCAGACGAATACATACATTTGTAAGTATGTATGTATGCATGTACGTATAAGCATTTGTGGGTTATTTTAGCAAAAATAAAATTTAACTTATAAAAACTTATAAAAATATTTTACTAATAACAAAAATGTTATGTGTTTGTCATATAAGCTATCATTTTCCCAATAAAATAACTAATTTATAAAAAGACATTTAAAAGATTTGACATTAGCGAGATTAGAACCCGCGCTATTCCAGCGCAACTTGCATAGCATTTACCATCAACGCCACTGCAATATACGATCAGACGGTGGCTAAAACGAAATAGCTTTACTTCGAGAGCGTCATCTGACAAAAGTAAGCTAAAGTAACGGCTGAAAATTTCATGAATCAATTCTTAGAATATGCTAGAAGACACGTTTTTATATGTATGTATATACATACATACATATGCATATGACTGTATGCATAGAATAACCGATCAATGTGCGCATACGTATAGGAAAAACGCTCTGCTCCGCTGCTAGCTTGCTGCCTGCAGGTGCGTTTGCTAATTGGCCAAATATTTTGTTTATTAAATATGATCTACATTTCAATTGAATTTTGGTCATTTCTTAAGAAATATCAGCTCATTCACATTGCTACATTTGCAACTAAAATTAAAAGGAGAATTCGGTAAATTTTTGAGCCGACATTCAAAATATAACAAAAATCAAAATTATATAAAATACCCATGCATCTATATGCAAAATTTGGAGAGTCTAGCTCTAAAGATGTACGAGATATAAACGGGAATAGCTCTCTATGATTCCCCAATTTTAATGGGTTCAGGCCCTGCTTTATATTGGTTACTATTAGCGCTAGAGACTTGAAATTTAAAATATACTCGGGTTGACAACCCAAAATCAATTAGATATGTAAGGCAGCGTTGGGACTGTGAATGAATATTCCACAGTCGGTAACGCCCGACTGCAACGTTCTTACTTGTTATACCCTGAACCCATTGAAAATGGGAAATCAGGGTATTATGTTTTTGGGAAAATGTATGTAACAGGCAGAAGGAGGCGTGGCAGACCCCATTAAGTATATATATTCTTAATCAGGATGACGAGCTGAGTTGATCTAGCCATGTCCGTCTGTCCGTCCGTCCGTCCGTAGGAACGCAGAAAACTACAAGTGCTAGAGACCTGAAATTTTACATGTATTCTCGTGTATACCATACGCAGTACGAGTTTATCATATTTTTTCGATAACTCATCCCATTTCTTTTTTATCGATAACAATCGAAAATCTGACTTTGTTTTTAAAGCCTAGTTTGAATACTGTTAGACCTAGAGACTTCAGATTTACTGTGTAGATTTATGTGATGAATACAAACATTTTGTTGCTTACAGATTTTGGATGCCACGCCCCCTTCGCCCCAAATTTGGGGTCTGCCACGCCTCCTTCTCCCTGTTACATACATTTTAACAAAACCATTATACCCTGATTTCCCATTTTCAATGGGTTCAGGGTATAAAAAATATTAATTATTGCTTTCAACCAGGTATTATAATGGAAAAACTACTTGAACGCGATCCCCAGCTTCAATCATCCAGATGAAAGTAACATTTCCGGAAACTAAGATGGCATCATCATGTGCAGAAAAGGTCACATTTGATATATCAACGAGTCCATTCAAATCGAGAACATCACTTTTTGCATTTAGACAGGCGTCAAAGAAATCCTCGTTTTCAGCAACAAAAATATAATATAGAGCACTTGAACAAATGGCCAATAGAATCACAATATACAATGAGTAGAGAAACTTCATTTTGACCCACATCGTTTGCTTTCAGCTTCGGAATGATATTTGTGCAGTACGGTATGGTACTTTTATACCTTAAATTTGATTGCATTTCACATTCGAGTATACAGTATATTGATAAGATAAATTTGTTACTAAGCATTAAACATTTACATCTAACAAATCTAACTAAATCTCATATATCCGCTGTAATGTCAAATGATTTATCAAGCTATGCTAATTGCGCACAGAATCTGTTTCATATATAATCGCAGGATTAGAATCTTTGCAATGTTTTAAACATATATTTCATATCAGATGCATAAGCATATGAACCCTCAGAGGAACTAATATTTCAATAATTCATTTCTACTTACACATATATACACATACACATTCTACTTATATATACACGTATAAACAGGCATGGACTGCAGTGTGGGCTTACTATGGGAATATTTGTCTAACTTTTTTTTTAGACGGACAATCTTGATAAAACTTTCAGACAGTGATTATAACATTAAAATTTGTGTATGTGCCAACGCACAAGTCTCTAGTACTTAAAATACGGTTTTTGAAATTTTGTAGGGAAGGACGTGCTTTGAGGGTTGGGGGTAAAATTAGATCAAAACCGAAACTCCTAAAAATACATATGAATCTACTTTTAAAATTTGAAGACTCTATCTCTAAAGGTGTAGGAAATATTATATTTTCAATGGTTTTCGACAAGGTTTTTAATCGATAACAAAAAAACAGGGATAGTTGTCGATTTTCGGAAACAAACTCGATATGCGCGAGCAATTGGAAAATGCATTTTCCGATATTTCCAGGAATCATATTAGTTAAAGAGCTAGATAGTTGAAAGAGTTCAAATGCATATTCGCGTTGACATGACAAGTTCAAAAAGAAATGGTGGATATATCTACGTCCATTGGGGGCATGGCAAATCGGGTAAAACTGTATCTTCTACAATTTGAAAGATAGAATGCTGAGATTTCGTACGTGAGTCAATGCTACAAGTCTATAAACATCGATGTAAAAATTATATGTCCACGCCTACTAGGGACGTGGCGAATCCAATCTGAATATATAGTGTTTTTTTTTAATTTTTCTATATTTTGAGCGCCATTGAAGCTAAAGACTTGAAATTTGGTATATATACTCGCGTAGACAACCCAAAATTAAAAAAATATAGTGGATATATCTACGCCTACATGGGGCGTGGCAAACCGCAAAAGCTTATATATATCTCCTACAGTTGTAGAGCTAGAAGCATAAAATTTAGATAGTTCAGTTACTGGTAATCTCCTCTATCGATGACCTAAAAATAATTGTTAGAGTTAAAACAAACTCCACATTTAACGAATTCAAGATCGAAACTGAACTGAACTATTTATTGCTTAAAATCCAGTTCTTATATACCTAAAATGAGAATCTTAAAACTACTTCCAATCGTTGGAAGGGTACATTTTCCATGCACACAAGTGCACAGATATTTAGATAAGTGTCCCTTTTTAGATCGTTTAGCCGTTGTCTAGGCTTTCGTTACATTTTAATGAGCCGCTGCGTTGGTCGCTGCAACTAAGGGATGACATATTTATTGCTTTGTATCAGATAACTCTCAGCTTATCGAGTATCGTGTATGTGCCATGTTCATGCTTGAACAATAATTGTTACGCCTCTTTGAGGGCGTGGCATATCGGAAAATACCCTCTAATTTTCACATTTGAGTCTACCTTCAGCTTATTCTCAGAACTGGCCAAAAATTAGGTTAACGCCTACTGGGGCGTAGCTAATCGGAATTTCAGGCGCCCATGCCTGCTTGTAAGTGCGTGCGTATGTGTGTATGTGTGTTCATGTTTCATTTCTTATGTAAGCAGAAAAAAAGCGAATAAATATCAATTTTCGTAAGGATTCAGAGGATCCAATAGTTGAGCAGTCTCGACTAGAGCACGCTGAACCCATTGTATAATGGTTTTGTTAAAAGTATGTAACAGGCAAAAGGAGGCGTGGCAGTCCCCGTAAAGTATATATATTCTTGATCAGGGCGACGAGCTGAGTCGACTTAGCTCTGTCCGTCTGCCTGTCCGTCCGTCCGTCTGTCCATCTGATCGTCTGTCCGTATGTATGAACGCGTCGATCTCAGAAGATATAAGAGCTAGAGACCTGAAATTTTTTTTTCGTAGGATCTTATATTGAGCGCACATATCAAGTTTGTTTTCCAAAAATCGAAAACTATTCCCGGTTTTTTGTTATCGATTAAAAGCCTTATCGAAATCCAGTTTTAAAATTATATTTCCTGCATCTTTAGAGCTATAGTCTCCAGGGTTCAGGGGATCTCGTAGTCGAGCAGTCTCGACTAGAGCTTTCCTACTTGTTATACCCTGAACCCATTGAAAATGGGAAGTCATCTGCTAGCCGTAGAGTGCGTAGAAGGCATGTATACGATCTTTGTATATGTGTATGTTCACGCCTGAACATTCTGCGGGGGGCCAGAAGTTGTGACATCTAGCAACTGCTGTCTGTGGTTTCTTTTCTTAATCTTATACAGGACAAATAGAAATATTATAATTATTACTAGTTCCAATAATATATGTCCATGCCTGCATTCCTAATACGTTTTGTGTGTTCGTGCCTGAACATTCTGCGGTGCCCAGAAAAAATGGTCGCCAGATATAGTGCGCTGTTCCCTTAATCTTTTGCGCAGGTAGCGGTTCCCATGACAAGTGAAGTCGAGGCTCTTTAAAGAACTTACGCCGCTTATAGTTGTGTTCAATTGTAGAATCGGCATCACTCATTGTTCATGAACATGCATGAACATAGAAATATGATAAGTATGGGAACATACGCTTTATGTACTCAACATAAAAATTCAAAATATGCATGAGTCTGGGTATATAAACCCGGGCTCAGCTTAATAAAAATCAATACTAAACTAAACACCAACGTAGTTTCTTGTCTTCTGGTCTTACAAACCATAGTCAAGTGTATTCGTTCATGGTCCTTCGATCCAAACCACAAGATTACCAAAAGTTGTGAAAAGTGTATAATAAAGGGACAAATTGTTTCTTCTTTGGCTTACCAATCCACGCTGTGAGTAGAGGCACAGCAAGATCTACAAGGCGACCAAAACAAAAACACCTCCAACGGGTTAAGCCAAAGAGTAAATCAACAACAAATATACAAAAAACACAACAACCGCAACAAGATGCTGTCGGGAAAGGCTATTGATATGCTAAAGAAGCAATCAGACCTATATGACACCATCCTGAAAGCCATAGCTAAAAAAGATGAGTTAACAATTGTGGATGAGTTGGCAGCAAAATTCACTGCCAATCACGCAACGTTGAACAAAATCGGTATCTATGACCACCCTTATTTTACTGAGAAAGTATATGAAAGCGTTTTGGAAAAAATCAGGATCTACAAAGATTCCCTGATGAAGGTCGATTCAGACACCGATAAACCATCAACTTCCAAAAATTGGCAAATGCAACCGGAAACATCCAGGGAAAACATACTCAACAAGAAGTATTGTTCTCACGCAAAGTCGCGAGCCCAATGGATGTATTGGTAGAACTTGTGGATACAAGAGCTCTAGCATTAAAGCAGCACATTGAAGAGGGGTATGCTAACATAGAGCTCAGCAACTTGGAGGAAACTCTAGACTATAAAGACAACCTCGAGTTTCTATGGAATAAGGTCCAGTCAGTGCTCAGTGATCTCGAGGTGAACTACAATAAACCACCCTACGAAATCAAAGGCATAGACGCATTGGAAGGCAGAGTCTATAGACTGTCAAAAAAAATCAACAGAAAGTTAGATGACTTTCATAATAAAAAGGAGACGCTCCAGAGCTACCGAAATCGGATCTTCCTCAATTTAATGGGATTCCAAAAGAGTGGCCAACGTTCTTCAATATGTTCACCGATATGGTTCACAAAAGGAAGGATATCAGCGACACAAGGAAGCTGACCTACCTGAAATCATGTCTCAAAGGTGACGCCTAAATGGTAGTAAGCCATTTGTTAAGTGGATCGTCTGCAAGCTACAATTCGGCGTGGGAACTTATATGCAAGCGCTACGAAAATAAGCGCAAAATATTTGCAAACGCCGTTAACCAGCTAGTGGATATGGAACTGCTAGAGAACGATAATGAAGGCAGGATCCGCAAGTTCTTGGACACAGCAAATGAGTGTATCCACATCGTCAAAGAAGAAGGCCAAATTGGTAACGATGCTGATGTACTAATCGCTCAGATTTTGCTACGAAGATTCTCGACGGAAGTCCTACAACTTTACGAGCAACACGTAAAGAGGGCCCGATAAATTCAGTCCTTGAAAAATGTACTGGAATTTATTGATCAATTATATAATTCAGTAGATGCAGTACAAACAAGTAAGAAAACTCTAGTCGAGAGTGCTCGACTAGAACTACCCTGAACCAAACAAATAAAGAAAATATAATATATAAATTAAATACGGTTATCTGAACTTCAATATATTTAAAGAAAAACAATTTTTTTTAATACAAAATATTAGTTAAATAAAAAACTTATTTACATATATAATATATTGAAAAATATTTACAATTGATATACTAAACTTCCCTATCCTGAATACTTACTGAAATACCACTGTGGTAACTATATACTGTTTCATAAGTCCTAGCGCTAATATATTCATTAGATAGATTTGAAAACGCCCAATCAATGTGCGAATCACAATTGGTTGTAGGCGTTTTCAAATCCAATAAGCTTCTAAAGCTTCTGCTAACTAACTCATCATATAAAGTCCTAGCCGATTCAAACTTGCTCAAACACAAATTAAAATCTCCTAAAATTAGACAGTTTTCTGTCAAAAATGGATATTGCAGAAATAGATCCTGAAGTTCTGTATTAAACAAACGGACTGGATAAGATGGACTTTTATAACCAACTACGAAGCTTAACGATTTGTACCTAAATACGGCACACTCAAAAACGGCTGATCCGTTTATTTTCCTGACGCTCAAGCAGCTTTATAGATTATCTAAAATAGTATTCCTAGCATAAATGATGATTCCCCTTTTAGGTCGTATTGCGTTAGGGATTGCGTCGCAATCAAGACGTACAACAATATTAAACCCTGGAATATTCACATTTTCGTTTGCGTACGTAGACGCTTCAACGAAACATAGAACGGACGACTGGAGCATTAATCTGTCAGATCGAATGTCTTCAATATGACAATTAATGCTCTGAGTATTATGGAAAAAAATATCTAAGGCGGAACTGTCAACCATGTGATCATAATGCGATCGAAGAAGTTTTTCAGTGCGCAATCGGACTATTTGGTTTTGGACCTTATCATCATTTTTCGGAGGCTTAGGAGGAACAAAATCTCCAATAATAAACAGCCCAGAAGAAGTTGTTGCCCTACTACAAGCTACGTATATTGCAGAACGCTGCATTCGAGAGCAAAGATGGACCACTACTTTGCTATACGTAGCTCCCTGGCTTTTGTGAATAGTTATACCTTCTGCGGGTACAACTGGAAACTGCCTACGGTCAATGGAAACTTGCTCATTTTTCCTATATTGGAAGCTACGAACTATTTTCTGAACCGGGGTCCATGAAGGTTCTGTACGATGTGTACACTTTGAGCGAGCAATAACTCCTACACTATCCTCTGGAAATTGCATCCATAAAACATTTGGAGCGTTGGATGTATCGAAGTCTATTTGCATCAAAATTCCTGCAGCCCCATTAACTAACCCATCCTCAGTATCTACATTGACCGTAATCATATATTTGGCAATTGTTTTTAAGAGGAGGGATTTACATAGACCCTGTGTTTCGGACGACCTAAAGCTACCCACGACTTCTAAAATTCTTTCCCTATTTAGCATTTAAATGAGTAGCTTTAATAAAATCTTCGGCAACGGAAAAAAATGGGTCCGTTGCAATAACGTTAAGCTTTATTATGTTGTAGTTGTCAGTTGCCGCATTTGTGCTAAACAGATGAATTGCATCATCGGGAACATCCGATGGCTGACAAATGCGGGATCTAATAAGGGTAATCGGGTGTAATATTTCCCGATGCCATATTATTTAAAGCCGAAGCAAAACTTTGATCCTCCCGTTGTCGCATTATTTCTGTGAGCTCAAAATACTTAAAGAGGTCCCAGAGCGAAGAAGCGTATATAGCACTGTAGGGATCATGGGAGTTGGATTCGAAAATCCAACGATCGCCTACTGGTGACAACTGTCGTAAATCCCCAAATACAATGACAGAAATGCCACCAAATGGAAAAGTATTTTTAAAAATTTGTTTTAGACGGGAGTCTAGCTGTGAAAACATTTTGGAGCCTACCATAGATATTTCATCTATAATAATTAGTTTAAGGTCTATTAACCTTGAATGTAAGCTATTAACTAAGTCATTACTTAAAGCTCTCAAGTCAGAACCAGATTGGTTAACTGGTAGAGAGAACATGGAATGTAGTGTCGAACCACTAATTCCGAAAGCAGCTTTACCTGTTGGGGCACAGAGTAAAATTTTTGCTGTATCATTATTCCCAGGTCTACTATTAAACATATGGGATAATGCTTGAAAAATGGAGGTGATTAGTCGACTCTTTCCGACACCAGCACCACCCCCAACGAATTCATAAAAGGTTGACTTACTTTTCACATTGTGCAGTACATGTGTAAAGTAAGTCTTCTGCTTTAAATTTAAAGATCTAACAAGATCTTGGATCCTATCGGACGAAAACAAAGCAGGCAGCTTTATTATTCGGACATTGCTATTTTCTAAGTCCAGATTCTCATCCCTGCCATTGATGTTTAAGACATTCAATCTGGGATCTATTTCTGGCAAACCTAACACTCTAAACCTATCATCTACTACTTCTCTATTTTGAATATTGCCCTCATTCTCTTCCTGCACTGCGTCGTTAAGAGCATTCTGAAGCTCACTATCATCTAAGCTATTATACTTCCCTCGGTTTGTCTCGACTAACTCCTGATTATGGCTACAAAACGATTCGCAGTCTCTCCTAACTAGTTCTGCCTCCTCGTCTCTCCATGGGACATACAACATAACTAATTCCCTAAAATATTGGCTTCTCTCAGTATTAATATTAAATCT